>JBAWJQ010005310.1:0-552592 GCA_037783105.1 Bactrocera zonata | reverse complement strand
GAGGGTTAGATCATCAATAAATTTTCGTGTTTAAAAGTAATCTTAGCTTTTAGATTTAAATATACGCTCTCTTTAGGCATTTTTACGCACATACTTTTTCTCATCTTGCATTTGAATAAATTGCGCAATTTAGAATTTGTAGATACTTCTTCCGGGTCTCGTAAGTTCTAAGCAGGCAACCCACTAAAGAAAAGACCTCTTTAAATGGACTAAAAGCATTTCGAATATACTACTGTGCCCAAAAAATAAGGTGGCATTGTATTTATTTTGAAAATTCTTTACTTATTCTTCCAAATCAATTTCATCCCGTTCAAAGTAATCCCCTCCTGATGCAATGCACTTATCCCAACGGATTTTCCAATCTTCGAAACACTGGTTGTAGTCACTTTCCGGGATGGCCTTCAGTCCCGTCTTCGCTGCGGCTTGAATCTTCTCTATCGTATAAAAACGGTGTCCCCGGAACGGTCTTTTGAGCTTGGTGAACAGCCAGAAGTCGCACGGCGCCAGATCAGGTGAATACGGTGGTTGCGGAACGATATGGGTTGAATTTTTGGCGAAATGATCACGAATTACGAGGGCAGTATGGGATGGTGCATGATCGTGGTGTAAAAACCAAGAATTGTCTTTCCACAATATTTAGGCGAATAGCGTTACGCAAACGACGCATAACGTTCAAATAATATTCCTTGTTTACTGTTTGACCGGTTGGAAGGAATTCATAATGCACAACACCACGATAATCGAAGAAAACAGGCAACATGACCTTGATTTTGAGCGACTTTGGCGCGGTTTTTTTGGTCTCGGCTCTCTTTTGGCACGATATTCGCTCGATTTATCGGTTGTTTCGGGGTCGTAAGCATAGATCCAAGTCTCATCGCCAGTTATAATGCATTTCATGATACCTTGGTAGTCGGAAAACATCGTTTACACACTTCAACCCGACGCCTTTTTCCAAAAAATTCAATGTTTTCGGTACCAATCGAGATTTGACGTGCTTGAGGCTCAAAACATCCTTCAAAATGGTATTGGCTGAGCCTTTCGATATGCCAACTTCATCAGCAAGCTCTCTAATTGTTAATCGACGGTTTTTCAACACCAAATCTTTGATTTGTTGAACGTGAGCTTCGTCGGTTGAGGTTGATGGTCGCCCTGGACGCTCTTCGTCTTCGACACGTTCACGGCCGGCTTGGAACTCACTATACCACTTGTAAACATTTTTTTTAGACATAGCCTCATCACCAATGGCTTTCTGCACCATCCTCAACGTATCCGTAAACAAAATTTAATTCTTTTATTCTTTCTTTAATTCTTTGCTCAACAAATTTCGACATCGCAAAAAACGAAAAACTCGCTTTTAGCAGCTCACAAAACGACTATAACCTCAAACACTAATGAATATTTTGACATGAAATTTGACATAAATGTGACTGACAGTACTACCAACCTAAAAAAAACAATTATCCAAATCCTTCGACGCGCGCAGTTTAAATTCAAATGTTACCTTATTTTTTGGGCACAGTAGTACATATATTAGCAGGAATTGGGAAAATGGTGTGACTGTTAGACAATACAAATTCGCATTCAAATGATATAAATATGTGTGTACACAAGACTGATAACAAAATAGTTATGACCAGATTACAGTTATTAACAATTTTATAGTTTTTCCAAAAGATTTTTGCTCATACATACATAGGTACATATTAATCTACTTTAACCAAAAAAAAAAATCTTATCAAAAATTTATCATAAATTAGTACATTTATCTACTTCTTTTGTAGCTTATACCCTTTTCAAAATTATACCAGGTATACAGTTTCTGAGAAATCAAATAGTCTAATATTACGGAAAATGTTACATTCGTGAATATGATCCTAGAGTTTGCTGAAACTGTCGCGAAAATTATACTTTTTTGAAGCTTATTGGGGATTGTGCTAAAAGCAGGATTTCCTCCGTAGAAATCAAGATCGAGTTTGTCGCTGCATAATTTTTTTCTCAAAAGAAAGCAGTAGAAAGTTCTAATTAAAGTTGCAATTCTAAAAACTTTAATTAGAAATTTTGAAAACATTTTAGAAATCTTTAAAATTATACATTAGTTGAGAAGGAACTAGTCTGTATAAACTTGATTATTAAGTTGGAAAGGGAAGATATATTACATTTCATTTTTCATGAAATATTGAGTAAAGCTAATTGAACCAGGATTAACAGCATAGACATATTTATAATTCATAAATATGAGGTTGCTCCATTATGTAAAGAATTTGTTCAAGGTTTTAGGCTCCCGAGATCTTTTCAAAAATTTTCTCTCATCTCTTCAGACTTACAATAAATTTTGCGTTTACTTTTAGTATTTGGAAATTCGTTTCGGCGGCAGCGTTCGGACAATTGCCGCGGTTCTGTTTACTTTTAACACGGTAGGTATAAAGAAATCATTCGCTTAGATATTGAAATGATGAAATTATTATTTCTACTATTCGCTTCAGATATTATACTTGCCAATAGTTTTATATGTGCCCTCGTTAGCGTTTAATCAAGGTAAGATTACAGTAAAATGTTATATTTTACCAAGACAACATGAAAATTTTGATTAATATATTTTTCTATTATTTCTTCTTAGTCACTGGAGTTAATGTATACATCACCAGTAGCTTCGTCGGTTTAATTGTGGTGATCTACACAATATTGGTATAGACATATAGTAAATAGTTAAGAGACAGTCGCATGCGAGTATTATAGTAATTATAATAAATGAACGCGCTTATCGACTTATTTCTGTTGAGACTTGTAACACGTTACGAAAATCCCGCTTAAGAACTTAATAACTGCCTGGAGTTGCTAATCGAAAGAAGAATATTATATTAATATAGTATAATCAAAAATATACACTAACAGAGTCAAAAAGAAAGAGAGTAGTACCACTTTAGAGAATTGTGACGAATCGACAATTATTTTCAGAATCGATATTAGTTTGAGAACTTAAGTTAAACAATACTATTAGTAATTGTAATTAATACTAGTTACTTTCTTTTTCTATATTAGTGAAATCGGTCTACCTGTCTCTTTAAAACCACCATTATAGGCTTAACGAATATGGGTGAATTAACTATCTAAATATAAATTTTAGGGTGGTATTAAGGCTGTGATCCACACTGATGCTTGGCAAACATTGGTTATGTTTATTGGGCTTATAGTTGTCGTCCTACTTGGAACGATATATGCAGGTGGATTTGGACCAGTATTTCAGCACGCTGCTGAAGGCGGACGCATTATTTTTGCTAAGTAAGTCTAAATAATCCTTGAACGAAAAATAAGTGCGTTCGTATTTCCCTGCAGCAATATCTATGTATGATATCACTATGATGTTTTCGTCGTTTTCACAATATTCTACAATTATAAAATTTTCTACCTATCATTTTTATATTACAGTATAAACCCATCATTATATGAGAGACAGTCGTTGTGGGCTGTATTGATTGGTGGCTTTTTCTATTGGACCAGTGTTAATAGTGTAAATCAGGCTATGGTTCAACGTTACTTGTCCCTGCCGACATTGAAGAAAGTACAGCAATCGATGACCATCTTTGCGATTAGTGCTATAATATTCATTTCGTTTTGCTGCTTTGCCGGTTTATTGATATTTGATTACTATCGAAACTGTGATCCACTAAGCGCTGGACTTATCTCGGTAAATACATTATTACATCACCATTTATATGGTACTCAATCGAATTAGTAAATTTTTTTACAGAATAACGATCAATTATTACCGATCTATGTAATGCAAATTGTCGGTCATCTACAGGGCATACCGGGTCTCTTTATAGCCGGCGTCTTTGGCGCAGGCTTAAGTACTTTATCGATAGGATTTAATTGTGCTGCTTTGGTGATCTTTCAGGATATTGTGCGTGCTGGTTTTAAAGTGAAGCTAAGCGAACGCGCTTCAACGATTCTTGTCAAATTCACAATAATTATTCAGGGTATAATTGCGGTTGCGTTAATTTTTGTACTCGAAAAGTTAAGTGGCATTTTGAGTGTAGTGTCTTCGCTGATTGCCATTGAAACTGGTACCAGTTGTGGTATATTCACACTCGGCATGCTGGTACCATGGAGCACTACGAAAGGTGCCTTAGCTGGCGCTGCTGCAGGCGCAATTATGTCAGGTTGGATTTCTTTTGGCACACAAGCAGCAGTAGCAAGCGGTCAACTTGGTTCGCATAAGTTGGAAGTTTTCGTGTCGGAATGTCCCGCTAATTCCACAATAACTGTACCCGGTTATGTTGATGAGTCGGACGTATTTCCTTTATATCGTTTATCATATCATTGGATAACTGTGATTGGTGTTTTATCAACATTGCTGGTTGGCACGGTCACATCTTTCCTTTGCGGACCAAAGGATTTGAAAACGTTGGATGCAGATGTAATATCACCTGTAATTCATAGGTAAGAGCGATTTCTATATACCCCAGGTCTGTTCCCTCCTTAAAAGCTCGAAAGTTTTAGAGCTACAATTAATGATTTCCGATGCGTTGGGGCGATTTTTTTGTTCCAAAATTTATTACTAATTTATTTCAATATTTCTTTTTACTCAACACAGATTTTTACCAAAGGAATGTTTCAATATTACGCCTGATTCAAGCCCTTATTTTACCCGAGCTAATTCTGCACGAACATCAACTTATATTTTGAATAAGTCCAAACACAAAGGTGCTACGGAGAAATACTAAAATATACAGAATGAATAAAACTTAATTTCTTCTCTATTTCCTTTTTTAAACCAATGCTTTTTGATTTTTTCAGTCGTAAATGGGACAAAATTTAGATAAATATCTGCCTTTAATGTTAATCTTCGCAAATAGTTACAGCAATAGGGTTAGTTCTTCTTCCTTAAAACCACTCCTCTCTATCAATCTTAAGAAGATTTTGCTAAATGAATAATAATGTATCAGCATTCGACTTCTGGCTCTTCAGCAAACTCAAAAGACCGCTTAGGGGAAAGCGTTTTGAACCAATTGAAGCCACTAAACGAGAATCGCTACGCGCATTGAAGATTATTCCGGAAACTGACTTTAACAACTTTTTCCGAGGATTGGAAAAAACATTGAGGGGGCGATATAGATTTTGAGGAGAAATTAAGAATTTTAAAATTACGAAAAAAATTTTACTACTTTTTGCTCATATGTAGTACTAAACTAAACACTAATGATTATTTTGATGTGACATTTGGCGTAGATACCCCTGACAGTTATACCAACATAGAAAAAAAATATTTTGACGAATGGGTTTTCGCGCGAAATTAAAATTTAAAAATCATACTATTTTTTGTCTACAGTTAGTTAGTTAGTTTTTAAAGAAAGTATTTGTTTTGGGGTGGGCACGTAAACTTACATAAATCTTATACGGACACATCATTCTTCGTAAGAAGAAGTACTTTCTTAATAATATAATTACTAAGATTTTTCCCTATGAGCTACATTGCTGGCTCTACTATGATGGGCACCACATCCACTATTTGCTATCATTCGATTTGAAGATTTAATGAGGAGAAGAAAGTGTCTAAACGTTTACACCTCATTTTCTTCAACTAGCTAACGCAATGAGATATCCTTGTGTTAATTTATAGACGGTATCTAGTCACTTCATGACTTCTAAAAAACATCACATCGAGGCGCGAATGTCACCTAAGCACTGGCTAGGCAGCGAGCCTGCTTTTCTTTTATAGAGCTAGCAAGCAGCCAGCTTAACATGAAGTCACTTTGTGATTTCCAAAACACATCACATTGAGGCGCGAATGTCACCTAAGCACTGGCTAGGCAGCGAACCTGCTTTTCTTTTATAGAGCTAGCCAGCAGCCAGCTTAACATGAAGTCACGTTGTGATTTGCAAAACTCATCACATCGAGGCGCGAATGTCACCTAAGCACTGACTAGGCAGCGAGCCTGCTTTTCTTTTATAGAGCTAGCTAGCAGCCAGCTTAACACGAAGTCACTTTGTTATTTCCAAAACACATCACATTGAGGCGCGAATGTAACCTAAGCACTGGCTAGGCAGCGAACCTGCTTTTCTTTTATAGAGCTAGCTAGCAGCCAGCTTAACATGAAGTCACTTTGTGATTTCCAAAACACATCACATCGAGGCGCGAATGTCACCTAAGCACTGGCTAGGCAACGAGCCTGCTTTTCTTTTAGATAGCTAGCTAGCAGCCAGCTTAACATGAAGTCACTTTGTTATTTCCAAAACACATCACATTGAGGCGCGAATGTAACCTAAGCACTGGCTAGGCAGCGAGCCTGCTTTTCTTTTATAGAGCTAGCTAGCAGCCAGCTTAACATGAAGTCACTTTGCGATTTCCAAAACACATCACATTGAGGCGCGAATGTCACCTAAGCACTGGCTAGGCAGCGAGCCTGCTTTTCTTTTATAGAGCTAGCTAGCAGCCAGCTTAACATGAAGTCACTTTGTGATTTCCAAAACACATCACATTGAGGCGCGAATGTCAGCTAAGCACTGGCTAGGCAGAGAGCCTGCATTTCTTTTATAGAGCTAGCTAGCAGCCAGCTTAACATGAAGTCACTTTGCGATTTCCAAAACACATCACATTGAGGCGCGAATGTCACCTAAGCACTGGCTAGGCAGCGAACCTGCTTTTCTTTTAGATAGCTAGCTAGCAGCCAGCTTAACATGAAGTCACTTTGTTATTTCCAAAACACATCACATTGAGGCGCGAATGTAACCTAAGCACTGGCTAGGCAGCGAGCCTGCTTTTCTTTTATAGAGCTAGCTAGCAGCCAGCTTAACATGAAGTCACTTTGTGATTTCCAAAACACATCACATTGAGGCGCGAATGTCAGCTAAGCACTGGCTAGGCAGAGAGCCTGCATTTCTTTTATAGAGCTAGCTAGCAGCCAGCTTAACATGAAGTCACTTTGCGATTTCCAAAACACATCACATTGAGGCGCGAATGTCACCTAAGCACTGGCTAGGCAGCGAACCTGCTTTTCTTTTAGATAGCTAGCTAGCAGCCAGCTTAACATGAAGTCACTTTGTTATTTCCAAAACACATCACATTGAGGCGCGAATGTAACCTAAGCACTGGCTAGGCAGCGTGCCTGCTTTTCTTTTATAGAGCTAGCTAGCAGCCAGCTTAACATGAAGTCACTTTGTGATTTCCAAAACACATCACATTGAGGCGCGAATGTCAGCTAAGCACTGGCTAGGCAGAGAGCCTGCATTTCTTTTATAGAGCTAGCTAGCAGCCAGCTTAACATGAAGTCACTTTGCGATTTCCAAAACACATCACATTGAGGCGCGAATGTCACCTAAGCACTGGCTAGGCAGCGAACCTGCTTTTCTTTTAGATAGCTAGCTAGCAGCCAGCTTAACATGAAGTCACTTTGTTATTTCCAAAACACATCACATTGAGGCGCGAATGTAACCTAAGCACTGGCTAGGCAGCGAGCCTGCTTTTCTTTTATAGAGCTAGCTAGCAGCCAGCTTAACATGAAGTCACTTTGTGATTTCCAAAACACATCACATTGAGGCGCGAATGTCAGCTAAGCACTGGCTAGGCAGAGAGCCTGCATTTCTTTTATAGAGCTAGCTAGCAGCCAGCTTAACATGAAGTCACTTTGCGATTTCCAAAACACATCACATTGAGGCGCGAATGTCACCTAAGCACTGGCTAGGCAGCGAACCTGCTTTTCTTTTAGATAGCTAGCTAGCAGCCAGCTTAACATGAAGTCACTTTGTTATTTCCAAAACACATCACATTGAGGCGCGAATGTCACCTAAGCACTGGCTAGGCAGCGTGCCTGCTTTTCTTTTATAGAGCTAGCTAGCAGCCAGCTTAACATGAAGTCACTTTGTGATTTCCCAAACACATCACATTGAAGCGCGAATGTCACCTAAACACTGGCTAGGTAGGGTGGCTGCTTTTCTTTTATAGAGCTAGCTAGCAGCCAGCTTAACATGAAGTCACTTTGTGATTTCCAAAACAAATCACATTGAGGCGCGAATGTCACCTAAGCACTGGCTAGGCAGCGTGCCTGCTTTTCTTTTATAGAGCTAGCTAGCAGCCAGCTTAACATGAAGTCACTTTGTGATTTCCCAAACACATCACATTGAGGCGCGAATGTCACCTAAGCACTGGCTAGGTAGGGTGCCTGCTTTTCTTTTATAGAGCTAGCTAGCAGCCAGCTTAACATGAAGTCACTTTGTGATTTCCAAAACACATCACATTGAGGCGCGAATGTCACCTAAGCACTGGCTAGGCAACGAGCCTGCTTTTCTTTTAGATAGCTAGCTAGCAGCCAGCTTAACATGAAGTCACTTTGTGATTTCCAAAACACATCACATTGAGGCGCGAATGTCACCTAAACACTGGCTAGGTAGGGTGGCTGCTTTTCTTTTATAGAGCTAGCTAGCAGCCAGCTTAACATGAAGTCACTTTGTGATTTCCCAAACACATCACATTGAGGCGCGAATGTCAGCTAAGCACTGGCTAGGCAGCGAGCCTGCATTTCTTTTATAGAGCTAGCTAGCAGCCAGCTTAACATGAAGTCACTTTGTGATTTCCAAAACACATCACATTGAGGCGCGAGTGTCACCTAAGCACTGGCTAGGCAACGAGCCTGCTTTTCTTTTATAGAGCTAGCTAGCAGCCAGCTTAACATGAAGTCACTTTGTGATTTCCAAAACAAATCACATTGAGGCGCGAATGTCACCTAAGCACTGGCTAGGCAGGGTGCCTGCTTTTCTTTTATAGAGCTAGCTAGCAGCCAGCTTAACATGAAGTCACTTTGCGATTTCCCAAACAAATCACATTGAGGCGCGAATGTCACCTAAGCACTGGCTAGGCAGGGTGCCTGCTTTTCTTTTAGATAGCTAGCTAGCAGCCAGCTTAACATGAAGTCACTTTGTGATTTCCCAAACACATCACATTGAGGCGCGAATGTCACCTAAGCACTGGCTAGGCAGGGTGCCTGCTTTTCTTTTATAGAGCTAGCTAGCAGCCAGCTTAACATGAAGTCACTTTGTGATTTCCCAAACACATCACATTGAGGCGCGAATGTCACCTAAACACTGGCTAGGTAGGGTGCCTGCTTTTCTTTTATAGAGCTAGCTAGCAGCCAGCTTAACATGAAGTCACTTTGTGATTTCCCAAACACATCACATTGAGGCGCGAATGTCACCTAAGCACTGGCTAGGCAGCGTGCCTGCTTTTCTTTTATAGAGCTAGCTAGCAGCCAGCTTAACATGAAGTCACTTTGTGATTTCCAAAACAAATCACATTGAGGCGCGAATGTCACCTAAGCACTGGCTAGGCAGCGAGCCTGCTTTTCTTTTATAGAGCTAGCTAGCAGCCAGCTTAGCATGAAGTCACTTTGTGATTTCCAAAACACATCACATCGAGGCGCGAATGTCACCTAAGCACTGGCTAGGCAGCGAGCCTGCTTTTCTTTTATAGAGCTAGCTAGCAGCCAGCTTAACATGAAGTCACTTTGTGATTTCCCAAACACATCACATTGAGGCGCGAATGTCACCTAAGCACTGGCTAGGCAGCGTGCCTGCTTTTCTTTTATAGAGCTAGCTAGCAGCCAGCTTAACATGAAGTCACTTTGTGATTTCCAAAACAAATCACATTGAAGCGCGAATGTCACCTAAGCACTGGCTAGGCAGGGTGCCTGCTTTTCTTTTATAGAGCTAGCTAGCAGCCAGCTTAACATGAAGTCACTTTGTGATTTCCAAAACACATCACATCGAGGCGCGAATGTCACCTAAGCACTGGCTTGGCAGCGAGCCTGCTTTTCTTTTATAGAGCTAGCTAGCAGCCAGCTTAACATGAAGTCACTTTGTGATTTCCAAAACACATCACATTGAGGCGCGAATGTCACCTAAACACTGGCTAGGTAGGGTGCCTGCTTTTCTTTTATAGAGCTAGCTAGCAGCCAGCTTAACATGAAGTCACTTTGTGATTTCCAAAACAAATCACATTGAGGCGCGAATGTCACCTAAACACTGGCTAGGCAGGGTGCCTGCTTTTCTTTTATAGAGCTAGCTAGCAGCCAGCTTAACATGAAGTCACTTTGTGATTTCCCAAACACATCACATTGAAGCGCGAATGTCACCTAAGCACTGGCTAGGCAGGGTGCCTGCTTTTCTTTTATAGAGCTAGCTAGCAGCCAGCTTAACATGAAGTCACTTTGTGATTTCCCAAACACATCACATCGAGGCGCGAATGTCACCTAAGCACTGGCTAGGCAGCGAGCCTGCTTTTCTTTTATAGAGCTAGCTAGCAGCCAGCTTAACATGAAGTCACTTTGTGATTTCCAAAACAAATCACATTGAGGCGCGAATGTCACCTAAGCACTGGCTAGGCAGGGTGCCTGCTTTTCTTTTATAGAGCTAGCTAGCAGCCAGCTTAACATGAAGTCACTTTGTGATTTCCCAAACACATCACATTGAGGCGCGAATGTCACCTAAGCACTGGCTAGGCAGCGTGCCTGCTTTTCTTTTATAGAGCTAGCTAGCAGCCAGCTTAACATGAAGTCACTTTGTGATTTCCAAAACTCATCACATTGAGGCGCGAATGTCACCCAAGCACTGGCTAGGCAGCGTGCCTGCTTTTCTTTTATAGAGCTAGCTAGCAGCCAGCTTAACATGAGTCACTTTGTGATTTCCAAAACACATCACATTGAGGCGCGAATGTCACCTAAGCACTGGGTAGGTAGGGTGCCTGCTTTTCTTTTATAGAGCTAGCTAGCAGCCAGCTTAACATGAAGTCACTTTGTGATTTCCCACACAAATCACATTGAGGCGCGAATGTCACCTAAGCACTGGCTAGGCAGCGTGCCTGCTTTTCTTTTATAGAGCTAGCTAGCAGCCAGCTTAACATGAAGTCACTTTGTGATTTCCAAAACACATCACATTGAGGCGCGAATGTCACCTAAACACTGGCTAGGTAGGGTGCCTGCTTTTATTTTATAGAGCTAGCTAGCAGCCAGCTTAACATGAAGTCACTTTGTGATTTCCCAAACACATCACATTGAGGCGCGAATGTCACCCAAGCACTGGCTAGGCAGCGTGCCTGCTTTTCTTTTATAGAGCTAGCTAGCAGCCAGCTTAACATGAAGTCACTTTGTGATTTCCAAAACACATCACATTGAGGCGCGAATGTCACCTAAGCACTGGCTAGGCAGCGTGCCTGCTTTTCTTTTATAGAGCTAGCTAGCAGCCAGCTTAACATGAAGTCACTTTGTGATTTCCAAAACACATCACATTGAGGCGCGAATGTCACCTAAACACTGGCTAGGTAGGGTGCCTGCTTTTCTTTTATAGAGCTAGCTAGCAGCCAGCTTAACATGAAGTCACTTTGTGATTTCCCAAACACATCACATTGAGGCGCGAATGTCACCCAAGCACTGGCTAGGCAGCGTGCCTGCTTTTCTTTTATAGAGCTAGCTAGCAGCCAGCTTAACATGAAGTCACTTTGTGATTTCCCAAACACATCACATTGAGGCGCGAATGTCACCTAAGCACTGGCTAGACAGCGTGCCTGCTTTTCTTTTATAGAGCTAGCTAGCAGCCAGCTTAACAAGAAGTCACTTTCTGACTTCCAAATCACATCACATTGAGGCGCGAATGTCACCTAAGTACTGGCTAGGCAGCGAGCCTGCTTTTCTTTTATAGAGCTAGCTAGCAGCCAGCTTAACGTGAAGTCAATTTGTGATTTCCAAAACACATCACATCGAGGCGCGAATGTCACCGAAGCACTGGCTAGGCAGCGAGCCTACTTTTCTTTTAAAGAGCTAGCTAGCAGCCAGCTTAACAAGAAACCACTTTGTGATTTCCAAAACACATCACATTGAGGCGCGAATGTCACCTAAGCACTGGCTAGGCAGCGTGCCTGCTTTTCTTTTATAGAGCTAGCTAGCAGCCAGCTTAACATGAAGTCACTTTGTGATTTCCCAAACACATCACATTGAGGCGCGAATGTCACCCAAGCACTGGCTAGGCAGCGTGCCTGCTTTTCTTTTATAGAGCTAGCTAGCAGCCAGCTTAACATGAAGTCACTTTGTGATTTCCAAAACACATCACATTGAGGCGCGAATGTCACCTAAACACTGGCTAGGCAGGGTGCCTGCTTTTCTTTTATAGAGCTAGCTAGCAGCCAGCTTAACATGAAGTCACTTTGTGATTTCCAAAACACATCACATTGAGGCGCGAATGTCAGCTAAGCACTGGCTAGGCAGCGAGCCTGCATTTCTTTTATAGAGCTAGCTAGCAGCCAGCTTAACATGAAGTCACTTTGTGATTTCCAAAACTCATCACATTGAGGCGCGAATGTCACCTAATCACTGGCTAGGCGGCGAGCCTGCTTTTCTTTTATTGAGCTAGCTAGCAGCCTGCTTAACATGAAGTCACTTTGTGATTTCCAAAACACATCACATTGAG
Organism: Bactrocera zonata; assembly: GCA_037783105.1. Taxonomy (NCBI): domain Eukaryota; kingdom Metazoa; phylum Arthropoda; class Insecta; order Diptera; family Tephritidae; genus Bactrocera; species Bactrocera zonata. The sequence goes on along the minus strand of JBAWJQ010005310.1, from coordinate 540,142 downwards.
GCGCGAATGTCACCTAAGCACTGGCTAGGCAGCGAGCCTGCTTTTCTTTAGCAGCCAGCTTAACATGAAGTCACTTTTTGATTTCCAAAACACATCACATTGAGGTGCGAATGTCACCTAAGCACTGGCTAGGCAGGGTGCCTGCTTTTCTTTTATAGAGCTAGCTAGCAGCCAGCTTAACATGAAGTCACTTTTTGATTTCCAGAACACATCACATTGAGGTGCGAATGTCACCTAAACACTGGCTAGGCAGCGAGCCTGCTTTCCTTTTATAGAGCTAGCTAGCAGCCAGCTTAACATGAAGTCACTTTGTGATTTCCAAAACACATCACATTGAGGTGCGAATGTCACCTAAACACTGGCTAGGCAGCGAGCCTGCTTTTCTTTTATAGAGCTAGCTAGCAGCCAGCTTAACATGAAGTCACTTTGTGATTTCCAAAACACATCACATTGAGGTGCGAATGTCACCTAAACACTGGCTAGGCAGGGTGCCTGCTTTTCTTTTATTGAGCTAGCTAGCAGCCAGCTTAACATGAAGTCACTTTTTGATTTCCAGAACACATCACATTGAGGTGCGAATGTCACCTAAACACTGGCTAGGCAGGGTGCCTGCTTTTCTTTTATAGAGCTAGCTAGCAGCCAGCTTAACATGAAGTCACTTTGTGATTTCCAAAACACATCACATTGAGGTGCGAATGTCACCTAAACACTGGCTAGGCAGCGAGCCTGCTTTTCTTTTATAGAGCTAGCTAGCAGCCAGCTTAACATGAAGTCACTTTTTGATTTCCAGAACACATCACATTGAGGTGCGAATGTCACCTAAACACTGGCTAGGCAGGGTGCCTGCTTTTCTTTTATAGAGCTAGCTAGCAGCCAGCTTAACATGAAGTCACTTTGTGACTTCCAAAACACATCACATTGAGGCGCGAATGTCAGCTAAGCACTGGCTAGGCAGCGAGCCTGCATTTCTTTTATAGAGCTAGCTAGCAGCCAGCTTAACATGAAGTCACTTTTTGATTTCCAGAACACATCACATTGAGGTGCGAATGTCACCTAAACACTGGCTAGGCAGCGAGCCTGCTTTTCTTTTATAGAGCTAGCTAGCAGCCAGCTTAACATGAAGTCATTTTGTGATTTCCAAAACACATCACATTGAGGAGCGAATGTCACCTAAACACTGGCTAGGCAGGGTGCCTGCTTTTCTTTTATAGAGCTAGCTAGCAGCCAGCTTAGCATGAAGTCACTTTGTGATTTCCAAAACACATCACATTGAGGCGCGAATGTCAGCTAAGCACTGGCTAGGCAGCGAGCCTGCATTTCTTTTATAGAGCTAGCTAGCAGCCAGCTTAACATGAAGTCACTTTGTGATTTCCAAAACTCATCACATTGAGGCGCGAATGTCACCTAATCACTGGCTAGGCGGCGAGCCTGCTTTTCTTTTATTGAGCTAGCTAGCAGCCTGCTTAACATGAAGTCACTTTGTGATTTCCAAAACACATCACATTGAGGCGCGAATGTCACCTAAGCACTGGCTAAGCACGTGCCTGCTAGGCAGCGAGCCTGCTTTCCTTTTATAGAGCTAGCTAGCAGCCAGCTTAACATGAAGTCACTTTGTGATTTCCAAAACTCATCACATTGAGGCGCGAATGTCACCTAATCACTGGCTAGGCGGCGAGCCTGCTTTTCTTTTATTGAGCTAGCTAGCAGCCAGCTTAACACGAAGTCACTTTGTGATTTCCAAAACACATCACATCGAGGCGCGAATGTCACCTAAGCACTGGCTAGGCAGCGAGCCTGCTTTTCTTTAGCAGCCAGCTTAACATGAAGTCACTTTTTGATTTCCAAAACACATCACATTGAGGTGCGAATGTCACCTAAACACTGGCTAGGTAGGGTGCCTGCTTTTCTTTTATAGAGCTAGCTAGCAGCCAGCTTAACATGAAGTCACTTTTTGATTTCCAGAACACATCACATTGAGGTGCGAATGTCACCTAAACACTGGCTAGGCAGCGAGCCTGCTTTCCTTTTATAGAGCTCACTTTGTGATTTCCAAAACACATCACATTGAGGCGCGAATGTCACCTAAGCACTGGCTAGGCAGCGAGCCTGCTTTTCTTTTATAGAGCTAGCTAGCAGCCAGCTTAACATGAAGTCACTTTTTGATTTCCAAAACACATCACATTGAGGTGCGAATGTCACCTAAACACTGGCTAGGTAGGGTGCCTGCTTTTCTTTTATAGAGCTAGCTAGCAGCCAGCTTAACATGAAGTCACTTTTTGATTTCCAGAACACATCACATTGAGGTGCGAATGTCACCTAAACACTGGCTAGGCAGCGAGCCTGCTTTCCTTTTATAGAGCTAGCTAGCAGCCAGCTTAGCATGAAGTCACTTTGTGATTTCCAAAACACATCACATTGAGGCGCGAATGTCACCTAAGCACTGGCTAGGCAGCGAGCCTGCTTTTCTTTTATAGAGCTAGCAAGCAGCCAGCTTAACATGAAGTCACTTTGTGATTTCCAAAACACATCACATTGAGGCGCGAATGTCACCTAAGCACTGGCTAGGCAGCGAACCTGCTTTTCTTTTATAGAGCTAGCCAGCAGCCAGCTTAACATGAAGTCACGTTGTGATTTGCAAAACTCATCACATCGAGGCGCGAATGTCACCTAAGCACTGGCTAGGCAGCGAGCCTGCTTTTCTTTTATAGAGCTAGCTAGCAGCCAGCTTAACATGAAGTCACTTTGTGATTTCCAAAACACATCACATCGAGGCGCGAATGTCACCTAAGCACTGGCTAGGCAACGAGCCTGCTTTTCTTTTAGATAGCTAGCTAGCAGCCAGCTTAACATGAAGTCACTTTGTTATTTCCAAAACACATCACATTGAGGCGCGAATGTAACCTAAGCACTGGCTAGGCAGCGAGCCTGCTTTTCTTTTATAGAGCTAGCTAGCAGCCAGCTTAACATGAAGTCACTTTGTTATTTCCAAAACAAATCACATTGAGGCGCGAATGTCACCTAAGCACTGGCTAGGCAGCGAGCCTGCTTTTCTTTTATAGAGCTAGCTAGCAGCCAGCTTAACATGAAGTCACTTTGTTATTTCCAAAACACATCACATTGAGGCGCGAATGTCACCTAAGCACTGGCTAGGCAGCGAACCTGCTTTTCTTTTATAGAGCTAGCTAGCAGCCAGCTTAACATGAAGTCACTTTGTTATTTCCAAAACAAATCACATTGAGGCGCGAATGTCACCTAAGCACTGGCTAGGCAGCGAGCCTGCTTTTCTTTTATAGAGCTAGCTAGCAGCCAGCTTAACATGAAGTCACTTTGTTATTTCCAAAACAAATCACATTGAGGCGCGAATGTCACCTAAGCACTGGCTAGGCAGCGAGCCTGCTTTTCTTTTATAGAGCTAGCTAGCAGCCAGCTTAACATGAAGTCACTTTGTTATTTCCAAAACACATCACATTGAGGCGCGAATGTCACCTAAGCACTGGCTAGGCAGCGAGCCTGCTTTTCTTTTATAGAGCTAGCTAGCAGCCAGCTTAACATGAAGTCACTTTGTTATTTCCAAAACAAATCACATTGAGGCGCGAATGTCACCTAAGCACTGGCTAGGCAGCGAGCCTGCTTTTCTTTTATAGAGCTAGCTAGCAGCCAGCTTAACACGAAGTCACTTTGTTATTTCCAAAACACATCACATTGAGGCGCGAATGTAACCTAAGCACTGGCTAGGCAGCGAACCTGCTTTTCTTTTATAGAGCTAGCTAGCAGCCAGCTTAACATGAAGTCACTTTGTTATTTCCAAAACAAATCACATTGAGGCGCGAATGTCACCTAAGCACTGGCTAGGCAGCGAGCCTGCTTTTCTTTTATAGAGCTAGCTAGCAGCCAGCTTAACATGAAGTCACTTTGTTATTTCCAAAACACATCACATTGAGGCGCGAATGTCACCTAAGCACTGGCTGGCAGCGAGCCTGCTTTTCTTTTATAGAGCTAGCTAGCAGCCAGCTTAACATGAAGTCACTTTGTTATTTCCAAAACACATCACATTGAGGCGCGAATGTAACCTAAGCACTGGCTAGGCAGCGAACCTGCTTTTCTTTTATAGAGCTAGCTAGCAGCCAGCTTAACATGAAGTCACTTTGTGATTTCCAAAACACATCACATCGAGGCGCGAATGTCACCTAAGCACTGGCTAGGCAACGAGCCTGCTTTTCTTTTAGATAGCTAGCTAGCAGCCAGCTTAACATGAAGTCACTTTGTTATTTCCAAAACACATCACATTGAGGCGCGAATGTAACCTAAGCACTGGCTAGGCAGCGAGCCTGCTTTTCTTTTATAGAGCTAGCTAGCAGCCAGCTTAACATGAAGTCACTTTGTTATTTCCAAAACACATCACATTGAGGCGCGAATGTCACCTAAGCACTGGCTAGGCAGCGAGCCTGCTTTTCTTTTATAGAGCTAGCTAGCAGCCAGCTTAACATGAAGTCACTTTGTGATTTCCAAAACACATCACATTGAGGCGCGAATGTCAGCTAAGCACTGGCTAGGCAGAGAGCCTGCATTTCTTTTATAGAGCTAGCTAGCAGCCAGCTTAACATGAAGTCACTTTGCGATTTCCAAAACACATCACATTGAGGCGCGAATGTCACCTAAGCACTGGCTAGGCAGCGAACCTGCTTTTCTTTTAGATAGCTAGCTAGCAGCCAGCTTAACATGAAGTCACTTTGTTATTTCCAAAACACATCACATTGAGGCGCGAATGTAACCTAAGCACTGGCTAGGCAGCGAACCTGCTTTTCTTTTATAGAGCTAGCTAGCAGCCAGCTTAACATGAAGTCACTTTGTGATTTCCAAAACAAATCACATTGAGGCGCGAATGTCACCTAAGCACTGGCTAGGCAGCGTGCCTGCTTTTCTTTTATAGAGCTAGCTAGCAGCCAGCTTAACATGAAGTCACTTTGTGATTTCCAAAACAAATCACATTGAGGCGCGAATGTCACCTAAGCACTGGCTAGGCAGGGTGCCTGCTTTTCTTTTATAGAGCTAGCTAGCAGCCAGCTTAACACGAAGTCACTTTGTGATTTCCAAAACACATCACATTGAGGCGCGAATGTCACCTAAGCACTGGCTAGGCAGCGAGCCTGCTTTTCTTTTATAGAGCTAGCTAGCAGCCAGCTTAACATGAAGTCACTTTGTGATTTCCAAAACAAATCACATTGAGGCGCGAATGTCACCTAAGCACTGGCTAGGCAGCGTGCCTGCTTTTCTTTTATAGAGCTAGCTAGCAGCCAGCTTAACATGAAGTCACTTTGTGATTTCCAAAACAAATCACATTGAGGCGCGAATGTCACCTAAGCACTGGCTAGGCAGGGTGCCTGCTTTTCTTTTATAGAGCTAGCTAGCAGCCAGCTTAACATGAAGTCACTTTGTGATTTCCAAAACACATCACATCGAGGCGCGAATGTCACCTAAGCACTGGCTAGGCAGCGAGCCTGCTTTTCTTTTATAGAGCTAGCTAGCAGCCAGCTTAACATGAAGTCACTTTGTGATTTCCCAAACACATCACATTGAGGCGCGAATGTCACCTAAGCACTGGCTAGGCAGCGTGCCTGCTTTTCTTTTATAGAGCTAGCTAGCAGCCAGCTTAACATGAAGTCACTTTGTGATTTCCAAAACAAATCACATTGAGGCGCGAATGTCACCTAAGCACTGGCTAGGCAGGGTGCCTGCTTTTCTTTTATAGAGCTAGCTAGCAGCCAGCTTAACATGAAGTCACTTTGTGATTTCCAAAACACATCACATCGAGGCGCGAATGTCACCTAAGCACTGGCTTGGAAGCGAGCCTGCTTTTCTTTTATAGAGCTAGCTAGCAGCCAGCTTAACATGAAGTCACTTTGTGATTTCCAAAACACATCACATTGAGGCGCGAATGTCACCTAAACACTGGCTAGGTAGGGTGCCTGCTTTTCTTTTATAGAGCTAGCTAGCAGCCAGCTTAACATGAAGTCACTTTGTGATTTCCAAAACAAATCACATTGAGGCGCGAATGTCACCTAAACACTGGCTAGGCAGCGTGCCTGCTTTTCTTTTATAGAGCTAGCTAGCAGCCAGCTTAACATGAAGTCACTTTGTGATTTCCCAAACACATCACATTGAGGCGCGAATGTCACCTAAGCACTGGCTAGACAGCGTGCCTGCTTTTCTTTTATAGAGCTAGCTAGCAGCCAGCTTAACATGAAGTCACTTTGTTATTTCCAAAACACATCACATTGAGGCGCGAATGTCACCTAAGCACTGGCTAGGCAGCGAGCCTGCTTTTCTTTTATAGAGCTAGCTAGCAGCCAGCTTAACATGAAGTCACTTTGTGATTTCCAAAACACATCACATTGAGGCGCGAATGTCGGCTAAGCACTGGCTAGGCAGAGAGCCTGCATTTCTTTTATAGAGCTAGCTAGCAGCCAGCTTAACATGAAGTCACTTTGCGATTTCCAAAACACATCACATTGAGGCGCGAATGTCACCTAAGCACTGGCTAGGCAGCGAACCTGCTTTTCTTTTAGATAGCTAGCTAGCAGCCAGCTTAACATGAAGTCACTTTGTTATTTCCAAAACACATCACATTGAGGCGCGAATGTAACCTAAGCACTGGCTAGGCAGCGAACCTGCTTTTCTTTTATAGAGCTAGCTAGCAGCCAGCTTAACATGAAGTCACTTTGTGATTTCCAAAACAAATCACATTGAGGCGCGAATGTCACCTAAGCACTGGCTAGGCAGCGTGCCTGCTTTTCTTTTATAGAGCTAGCTAGCAGCCAGCTTAACATGAAGTCACTTTGTGATTTCCAAAACAAATCACATTGAGGCGCGAATGTCACCTAAGCACTGGCTAGGCAGGGTGCCTGCTTTTCTTTTATAGAGCTAGCTAGCAGCCAGCTTAACACGAAGTCACTTTGTGATTTCCAAAACACATCACATTGAGGCGCGAATGTCACCTAAGCACTGGCTAGGCAGCGAGCCTGCTTTTCTTTATAGAGCTAGCTAGCAGCCAGCTTAACATGAAGTCACTTTGTGATTTCCAAAACAAATCACATTGAGGCGCGAATGTCACCTAAGCACTGGCTAGGCAGCGTGCCTGCTTTTCTTTTATAGAGCTAGCTAGCAGCCAGCTTAACATGAAGTCACTTTGTGATTTCCAAAACAAATCACATTGAGGCGCGAATGTCACCTAAGCACTGGCTAGGCAGGGTGCCTGCTTTTCTTTTATAGAGCTAGCTAGCAGCCAGCTTAACATGAAGTCACTTTGTGATTTCCAAAACACATCACATCGAGGCGCGAATGTCACCTAAGCACTGGCTAGGCAGCGAGCCTGCTTTTCTTTTATAGAGCTAGCTAGCAGCCAGCTTAACATGAAGTCACTTTGTGATTTCCCAAACACATCACATTGAGGAGCGAATGTCACCTAAGCACTGGCTAGGCAGCGTGCCTGCTTTTCTTTTATAGAGCTAGCTAGCAGCCAGCTTAACATGAAGTCACTTTGTGATTTCCAAAACAAATCACATTGAGGCGCGAATGTCACCTAAGCACTGGCTAGGCAGGGTGCCTGCTTTTCTTTTATAGAGCTAGCTAGCAGCCAGCTTAACATGAAGTCACTTTGTGATTTCCAAAACACATCACATCGAGGCGCGAATGTCACCTAAGCACTGGCTTGGCAGCGAGCCTGCTTTTCTTTTATAGAGCTAGCTAGCAGCCAGCTTAACATGAAGTCACTTTGTGATTTCCAAAACACATCACATTGAGGCGCGAATGTCACCTAAACACTGGCTAGGTAGGGTGCCTGCTTTTCTTTTATAGAGCTAGCTAGCAGCCAGCTTAACATGAAGTCACTTTGTGATTTCCAAAACAAATCACATTGAGGCGCGAATGTCACCTAAACACTGGCTAGGCAGGGTGCCTGCTTTTCTTTTATAGAGCTAGCTAGCAGCCAGCTTAACATGAAGTCACTTTGTGATTTCCAAAACACATCACATTGAGGCGCGAATGTCAGCTAAGCACTGGCTAGGCAGAGAGCCTGCATTTCTTTTATAGAGCTAGCTAGCAGCCAGCTTAACATGAAGTCACTTTGCGATTTCCAAAACACATCACATTGAGGCGCGAATGTCACCTAAGCACTGGCTAGGCAGCGAACCTGCTTTTCTTTTAGATAGCTAGCTAGCAGCCAGCTTAACATGAAGTCACTTTGTTATTTCCAAAACACATCACATTGAGGTGCGAATGTAACCTAAGCACTGGCTAGGCAGCGAACCTGCTTTTCTTTTATAGAGCTAGCTAGCAGCCAGCTTAACATGAAGTCACTTTGTGATTTCCAAAACAAATCACATTGAGGCGCGAATGTCACCTAAGCACTGGCTAGGCAGCGTGCCTGCTTTTCTTTTATAGAGCTAGCTAGCAGCCAGCTTAACATGAAGTCACTTTGTGATTTCCAAAACAAATCACATTGAGGCGCGAATGTCACCTAAGCACTGGCTAGGCAGGGTGCCTGCTTTTCTTTTATAGAGCTAGCTAGCAGCCAGCTTAACACGAAGTCACTTTGTGATTTCCAAAACACATCACATTGAGGCGCGAATGTCACCTAAGCACTGGCTAGGCAGCGAGCCTGCTTTTCTTTTATAGAGCTAGCTAGCAGCCAGCTTAACATGAAGTCACTTTGTGATTTCCAAAACAAATCACATTGAGGCGCGAATGTCACCTAAGCACTGGCTAGGCAGCGTGCCTGCTTTTCTTTTATAGAGCTAGCTAGCAGCCAGCTTAACATGAAGTCACTTTGTGATTTCCAAAACAAATCACATTGAGGCGCGAATGTCACCTAAGCACTGGCTAGGCAGGGTGCCTGCTTTTCTTTTATAGAGCTAGCTAGCAGCCAGCTTAACATGAAGTCACTTTGTGATTTCCAAAACACATCACATCGAGGCGCGAATGTCACCTAAGCACTGGCTTGGAAGCGAGCCTGCTTTTCTTTTATAGAGCTAGCTAGCAGCCAGCTTAACATGAAGTCACTTTGTGATTTCCAAAACACATCACATTGAGGCGCGAATGTCACCTAAACACTGGCTAGGTAGGGTGCCTGCTTTTCTTTTATAGAGCTAGCTAGCAGCCAGCTTAACATGAAGTCACTTTGTGATTTCCAAAACAAATCACATTGAGGCGCGAATGTCACCTAAACACTGGCTAGGCAGCGTGCCTGCTTTTCTTTTATAGAGCTAGCTAGCAGCCAGCTTAACATGAAGTCACTTTGTGATTTCCCAAACACATCACATTGAGGCGCGAATGTCACCTAAGCACTGGCTAGACAGCGTGCCTGCTTTTCTTTTATAGAGCTAGCTAGCAGCCAGCTTAACATGAAGTCACTTTGTTATTTCCAAAACACATCACATTGAGGCGCGAATGTCACCTAAGCACTGGCTAGGCAGCGAGCCTGCTTTTCTTTTATAGAGCTAGCTAGCAGCCAGCTTAACATGAAGTCACTTTGTGATTTCCAAAACACATCACATTGAGGCGCGAATGTCGGCTAAGCACTGGCTAGGCAGAGAGCCTGCATTTCTTTTATAGAGCTAGCTAGCAGCCAGCTTAACATGAAGTCACTTTGCGATTTCCAAAACACATCACATTGAGGCGCGAATGTCACCTAAGCACTGGCTAGGCAGCGAACCTGCTTTTCTTTTAGATAGCTAGCTAGCAGCCAGCTTAACATGAAGTCACTTTGTTATTTCCAAAACACATCACATTGAGGCGCGAATGTAACCTAAGCACTGGCTAGGCAGCGAACCTGCTTTTCTTTTATAGAGCTAGCTAGCAGCCAGCTTAACATGAAGTCACTTTGTGATTTCCAAAACAAATCACATTGAGGCGCGAATGTCACCTAAGCACTGGCTAGGCAGCGTGCCTGCTTTTCTTTTATAGAGCTAGCTAGCAGCCAGCTTAACATGAAGTCACTTTGTGATTTCCAAAACAAATCACATTGAGGCGCGAATGTCACCTAAGCACTGGCTAGGCAGGGTGCCTGCTTTTCTTTTATAGAGCTAGCTAGCAGCCAGCTTAACACGAAGTCACTTTGTGATTTCCAAAACACATCACATTGAGGCGCGAATGCCACCTAAGCACTGGCTAGGCAGCGAGCCTGCTTTTCTTTTATAGAGCTAGCTAGCAGCCAGCTTAACATGAAGTCACTTTGTGATTTCCAAAACAAATCACATTGAGGCGCGAATGTCACCTAAGCACTGGCTAGGCAGCGTGCCTGCTTTTCTTTTATAGAGCTAGCTAGCAGCCAGCTTAACATGAAGTCACTTTGTGATTTCCAAAACAAATCACATTGAGGCGCGAATGTCACCTAAGCACTGGCTAGGCAGGGTGCCTGCTTTTCTTTTATAGAGCTAGCTAGCAGCCAGCTTAACATGAAGTCACTTTGTGATTTCCAAAACACATCACATCGAGGCGCGAATGTCACCTAAGCACTGGCTAGGCAGCGAGCCTGCTTTTCTTTTATAGAGCTAGCTAGCAGCCAGCTTAACATGAAGTCACTTTGTGATTTCCCAAACACATCACATTGAGGAGCGAATGTCACCTAAGCACTGGCTAGGCAGCGTGCCTGCTTTTCTTTTATAGAGCTAGCTAGCAGCCAGCTTAACATGAAGTCACTTTGTGATTTCCAAAACAAATCACATTGAGGCGCGAATGTCACCTAAGCACTGGCTAGGCAGGGTGCCTGCTTTTCTTTTATAGAGCTAGCTAGCAGCCAGCTTAACATGAAGTCACTTTGTGATTTCCAAAACACATCACATCGAGGCGCGAATGTCACCTAAGCACTGGCTTGGCAGCGAGCCTGCTTTTCTTTTATAGAGCTAGCTAGCAGCCAGCTTAACATGAAGTCACTTTGTGATTTCCAAAACACATCACATTGAGGCGCGAATGTCACCTAAACACTGGCTAGGTAGGGTGCCTGCTTTTCTTTTATAGAGCTAGCTAGCAGCCAGCTTAACATGAAGTCACTTTGTGATTTCCAAAACAAATCACATTGAGGCGCGAATGTCACCTAAACACTGGCTAGGCAGGGTGCCTGCTTTTCTTTTATAGAGCTAGCTAGCAGCCAGCTTAACATGAAGTCACTTTGTGATTTCCCAAACACATCACATTGAAGCGCGAATGTCACCTAAACACTGGCTAGGTAGGGTGCCTGCTTTTCTTTTATAGAGCTAGCTAGCAGCCAGCTTAACATGAAGTCACTTTGTGATTTCCCAAACACATCACATCGAGGCGCGATTGTCACCTAAGCACTGGCTAGGCAGCGAGCCTGCTTTTCTTTTATAGAGCTAGCTAGCAGCCAGCTTAACATGAAGTCACTTTGTGATTTCCAAAACACATCACATCGAGGCGCGAATGTCACCTAAGCACTGGCTAGGCAGCGTGCCTGCTTTTCTTTTATAGAGCTAGCTAGCAGCCAGCTTAACATGAAGTCACTTTGTGATTTCCCAAACACATCACATTGAGGCGCGAATGTCACCTAAGCACTGGCTAGGCAGGGTGCCTGCTTTTCTTTTATAGAGCTAGCTAGCAGCCAGCTTAACATGAAGTCACTTTGTGATTTCCCAAACACATCACATTGAGGCGCGAATGTCACCTAAGCACTGCCAGGTGAACATGAAGTCACTTTGTGATTTCCCAAACACATCACATTGAGGCGCGAATGTCACCTAAGCACTGGCTAGGCAGGGTGCCTGCTTTTCTTTTATAGAGCTAGCTAGCAGCCAGCTTAACATGAAGTCACTTTGTGATTTCCCAAACACATCACATTGAGGCGCGAATGTCACCTAAGCACTGGCTAGGCAGGGTGCCTGCTTTTCTTTTATAGAGCTAGCTAGCAGCCAGCTTAACATGAAGTCACTTTGTGATTTCCAAAACAAATCACATTGAGGCGCGAATGTCACCTAAACACTGGCTAGGCAGGGTGCCTGCTTTTCTTTTATAGAGCTAGCTAGCAGCCAGCTTAACATGAAGTCACTTTGTGATTTCCCAAACACATCACATTGAAGCGCGAATGTCACCTAAACACTGGCTAGGTAGGGTGCCTGCTTTTCTTTTATAGAGCTAGCTAGCAGCCAGCTTAACATGAAGTCACTTTGTGATTTCCCAAACACATCACATCGAGGCGCGATTGTCACCTAAGCACTGGCTAGGCAGCGTGCCTGCTTTTCTTTTATAGAGCTAGCTAGCAGCCAGCTTAACATGAAGTCACTTTGTGATTTCCCAAACACATCACATTGAGGCGCGAATGTCACCTAAGCACTGGCTAGGCAGGGTGCCTGCTTTTCTTTTATAGAGCTAGCTAGCAGCCAGCTTAACATGAAGTCACTTTGTGATTTCCCAAACACATCACATTGAGGCGCGAATGTCACCTAAGCACTGGCTAGGCAGCGTGCCTGCTTTTCTTTTATAGAGCTAGCTAGCAGCCAGCTTAACATGAAGTCACTTTGTGATTTCCCAAACACATCACATTGAGGCGCGAATGTCACCTAAGCACTGGCTAGGCAGGGTGCCTGCTTTTCTTTTATAGAGCTAGCTAGCAGCCAGCTTAACATGAAGTCACTTTGTGATTTCCCAAACACATCACATTGAGGCGCGAATGTCACCTAAGCACTGCCAGGTGAACATGAAGTCACTTTGTGATTTCCAAAACTCATCACATTGAGGCGCGAATGTCACCCAAGCACTGGCTAGGCAGCGTGCCTGCTTTTCTTTTATAGAGCTAGCTAGCAGCCAGCTTAACATGAAGTCACTTTGTGATTTCCAAAACACATCACATTGAGGCGCGAATGTCACCTAAACACTGGCTAGGTAGGGTGCCTGCTTTTATTTTATAGAGCTAGCTAGCAGCCAGCTTAACATGAAGTCACTTTGTGATTTCCCAAACACATCACATTGAGGCGCGAATGTCACCTAAGCACTGGCTAGGCAGCGAGCCTGCTTTTCTTTTATAGAGCTAGCTAGCAGCCAGCTTAACATGAAGTCACTTTGTGATTTCCAAAACACATCACATCGAGGCGCGAATGTCACCTAAGCACTGGCTAGGCAGCGTGCCTGCTTTTCTTTTATAGAGCTAGCTAGCAGCCAGCTTAACATGAAGTCACTTTGTGATTTCCCAAACACATCACATTGAGGCGCGAATGTCACCTAAGCACTGGCTAGGCAGGGTGCCTGCTTTTCTTTTATAGAGCTAGCTAGCAGCCAGCTTAACATGAAGTCACTTTGTGATTTCCCAAACACATCACATTGAGGCGCGAATGTCACCTAAGCACTGCCAGGTGAACATGAAGTCACTTTGTGATTTCCAAAACTCATCACATTGAGGCGCGAATGTCACCCAAGCACTGGCTAGGCAGCGTGCCTGCTTTTCTTTTATAGAGCTAGCTAGCAGCCAGCTTAACATGAAGTCACTTTGTGATTTCCAAAACACATCACATTGAGGCGCGAATGTCACCTAAACACTGGCTAGGTAGGGTGCCTGCTTTTATTTTATAGAGCTAGCTAGCAGCCAGCTTAACATGAAGTCACTTTGTGATTTCCCAAACACATCACATTGAGGCGCGAATGTCACCTAAGCACTGGCTAGGCAGCGTGCCTGCTTTTCTTTTATAGAGCTAGCTAGCAGCCAGCTTAACATGAAGTCACTTTGTGATTTCCAAAACACATCACATTGAGGCGCGAATGTCACCTAAGCACTGGCTAGGCAGCGTGCCTGCTTTTCTTTTATAGAGCTAGCTAGCAGCCAGCTTAACATGAAGTCACTTTGTGATTTCCAAAACACATCACATTGAGGCGCGAATGTCACCTAAACACTGGCTAGGTAGGGTGCCTGCTTTTCTTTTATAGAGCTAGCTAGCAGCCAGCTTAACATGAAGTCACTTTGTGATTTCCCAAACACATCACATTGAGGCGCGAATGTCACCCAAGCACTGGCTAGGCAGCGTGCCTGCTTTTCTTTTATAGAGCTAGCTAGCAGCCAGCTTAACATGAAGTCACTTTGTGATTTCCCAAACACATCACATTGAGGCGCGAATGTCACCTAAGCACTGGCTAGACAGCGTGCCTGCTTTTCTTTTATAGAGTTAGCTAGCAGCCAGCTTAACAAGAAGTCACTTTGTGACTTCCAAATCACATCACATTGAGGCGCGAATGTCACCTAAGTACTGGCTAGGCAGCGAGCCTGCTTTTCTTTTATAGAGCTAGCTAGCAGCCAGCTTAACATGAAGTCACTTTTTGATTTCCAGAACACATCACATTGAGGTGCGAATGTCACCTAAACACTGGCTAGGCAGCGAGCCTGCTTTTCTTTTATAGAGCTAGCTAGCAGCCAGCTTAACATGAAGTCATTTTGTGATTTCCAAAACACATCACATTGAGGCGCGAATGTCACCTAAGCACTGGCTAGGCAGGGTGCCTGCTTTTCTTTAGCAGCCAGCTTAACATGAAGTCACTTTTTGATTTCCAGAACACATCACATTGAGGTGCGAATGTCACCTAAACACTGGCTAGGCAGCGAGCCTGCTTTTCTTTTATAGAGCTAGCTAGCAGCCAGCTTAACATGAAGTCATTTTGTGATTTCCAAAACACATCACATTGAGGCGCGAATGTCACCTAAACACTGGCTAGGCAGGGTGCCTGCTTTTCTTTTATAGAGTTAGCTAGCAGCCAGCTTAACAAGAAGTCACTTTGTGACTTCCAAATCACATCACATTGAGGCGCGAATGTCACCTAAGTACTGGCTAGGCAGCGAGCCTGCTTTTCTTTTATAGAGCTAGCTAGCAGCCAGCTTAACATGAAGTCACTTTTTGATTTCCAGAACACATCACATTGAGGTGCGAATGTCACCTAAACACTGGCTAGGCAGCGAGCCTGCTTTTCTTTTATAGAGCTAGCTAGCAGCCAGCTTAACATGAAGTCACTTTGTGATTTCCAAAACTCATCACATTGAGGCGCGAATGTCACCTAATCACTGGCTAGGCGGCGAGCCTGCTTTTCTTTTATTGAGCTAGCTAGCAGCCTGCTTAACATGAAGTCACTTTGTGATTTCCAAAACACATCACATTGAGGCGCGAATGTCACCTAAGCACTGGCTAGGCAGCGAGCCTGCTTTTCTTTAGCAGCCAGCTTAGCATGAAGTCACTTTTTGATTTCCAAAACACATCACATTGAGGTGCGAATGTCACCTAAACACTGGCTAGGCAGCGAGCCTGCTTTCCTTTTATAGAGCTAGCTAGCAGCCAGCTTAACATGAAGTCACTTTGTGATTTCCCAAACACATCACATTGAGGCGCGAATGTCACCTAAACACTGGCTAGGCAGCGAGCCTGCTTTTCTTTTATTGAGCTAGCTAGCAGCCTGCTTAACATGAAGTCACTTTGTGATTTCCAAAACACATCACATTGAGGCGCGAATGTCACCTAAGCACTGGCTAGGCAGCGAGCCTGCTTTTCTTTAGCAGCCAGCTTAGCATGAAGTCACTTTG
Organism: Bactrocera zonata; assembly: GCA_037783105.1. Classification (NCBI taxonomy): domain Eukaryota; kingdom Metazoa; phylum Arthropoda; class Insecta; order Diptera; family Tephritidae; genus Bactrocera; species Bactrocera zonata. The sequence goes on along the minus strand of JBAWJQ010005310.1, from coordinate 524,583 downwards.
TGACTTCCAAATCACATCACATTGAGGCGCGAATGTCACCTAAGTACTGGCTAGGCAGCGAGCCTGCTTTTCTTTTATAGAGCTAGCTAGCAGCCAGCTTAACATGAAGTCACTTTGTGATTTCCCAAACACATCACATTGAGGCGCGAATGTCACCTAAACACTGGCTAGGCAGCGAGCCTGCTTTTCTTTTATAGAGCTAGCTAGCAGCCAGCTTAACATGAAGTCACTTTGTGATTTCCAAAACACATCACATTGAGGCGCGAATGTCACCTAAACACTGGCTAGGTAGGGTGCCTGCTTTTCTTTTATAGAGCTAGCTAGCAGCCAGCTTAACATGAAGTCACTTTGTGATTTCCCAAACACATCACATTGAGGCGCGAATGTCACCCAAGCACTGGCTAGGCAGCGTGCCTGCTTTTCTTTTATAGAGCTAGCTAGCAGCCAGCTTAACATGAAGTCACTTTGTGATTTCCCAAACACATCACATTGAGGCGCGAATGTCACCTAAGCACTGGCTAGACAGCGTGCCTGCTTTTCTTTTATAGAGCTAGCTAGCAGCCAGCTTAACATGAAGTCACTTTTTGATTTCCAAAACACATCACATTGAGGTGCGAATGTCACTTAAGCACTGGCTAGGCAGGGTGCCTTCTTTTCTTTTATAGAGCTAGCTAGCAGCCAGCTTAACATGAAGTCACTTTTTGATTTCCAGAACACATCACATTGAGGTGCGAATGTCACCTAAACACTGGCTAGGCAGCGAGCCTGCTTTCCTTTTATAGAGCTAGCTAGCAGCCAGCTTAACATGAAGTCACTTTGTGATTTCCAAAACACATCACATTGAGGTGCGAATGTCACCTAAACACTGGCTAGGCAGCGAGCCTGCTTTTCTTTTATAGAGCTAGCTAGCAGCCAGCTTAACATGAAGTCACTTTGTGATTTCCAAAACACATCACATTGAGGTGCGAATGTCACCTAAATACTGGCTAGGCAGGGTGCCTGCTTTTCTTTTATTGAGCTAGCTAGCAGCCAGCTTAACATGAAGTCACTTTTTGATTTCCAGAACACATCACATTGAGGTGCGAATGTCACCTAAACACTGGCTAGGCAGGGTGCCTGCTTTTCTTTTATAGAGCTAGCTAGCAGCCAGCTTAACATGAAGTCACTTTGTGATTTCCAAAACACATCACATTGAGGTGCGAATGTCACCTAAACACTGGCTAGGCAGCGAGCCTGCTTTTCTTTTATAGAGCTAGCTAGCAGCCAGCTTAACATGAAGTCACTTTTTGATTTCCAGAACACATCACATTGAGGTGCGAATGTCACCTAAACACTGGCTAGGCAGGGTGCCTGCTTTTCTTTTATAGAGCTAGCTAGCAGCCAGCTTAACATGAAGTCACTTTGTGATTTCCAAAACACATCACATTGAGGCGCGAATGTCAGCTAAGCACTGGCTAGGCAGCGAGCCTGCATTTCTTTTATAGAGCTAGCTAGCAGCCAGCTTAACATGAAGTCACTTTTTGATTTCCAGAACACATCACATTGAGGTGCGAATGTCACCTAAACACTGGCTAGGCAGCGAGCCTGCTTTTCTTTTATAGAGCTAGCTAGCAGCCAGCTTAACATGAAGTCATTTTGTGATTTCCAAAACACATCACATTGAGGCGCGAATGTCACCTAAACACTGGCTAGGCAGGGTGCCTGCTTTTCTTTTATAGAGCTAGCTAGCAGCCAGCTTAGCATGAAGTCACTTTGTGATTTCCAAAACACATCACATTGAGGCGCGAATGTCAGCTAAGCACTGGCTAGGCAGCGAGCCTGCATTTCTTTTATAGAGCTAGCTAGCAGCCAGCTTAACATGAAGTCACTTTGTGATTTCCAAAACTCATCACATTGAGGCGCGAATGTCACCTAATCACTGGCTAGGCGGCGAGCCTGCTTTTCTTTTATTGAGCTAGCTAGCAGCCTGCTTAACATGAAGTCACTTTGTGATTTCCAAAACACATCACATTGAGGCGCGAATGTCACCTAAGCACTGGCTAGGCAGCGTGCCTGCTTTTCTTTTATAGAGCTAGCTAGCAGCCAGCTTAACATGAAGTCACTTTGTGATTTCCAAAACTCATCACATTGAGGCGCGAATGTCACCTAAACACTGGCTAGGCAGGGTGCCTGCTTTTCTTTTATAGAGCTAGCTAGCAGCCAGCTTAACATGAAGTCACTTTGTGATTTCCAAAACACATCACATTGAGGCGCGAATGTCAGCTAAGCACTGGCTAGGCAGCGAGCCTGCATTTCTTTTATAGAGCTAGCTAGCAGCCAGCTTAACATGAAGTCACTTTGTGATTTCCAAAACTCATCACATTGAGGCGCGAATGTCACCTAATCACTGGCTAGGCGGCGAGCCTGCTTTTCTTTTATTGAGCTAGCTAGCAGCCTGCTTAACATGAAGTCACTTTGTGATTTCCAAAACACATCACATTGAGGCGCGAATGTCACCTAAGCACTGGCTAGGCAGCGAGCCTGCTTTTCTTTAGCAGCCAGCTTAACATGAAGTCACTTTTTGATTTCCAAAACACATCACATTGAGGTGCGAATGTCACTTAAGCACTGGCTAGGCAGGGTGCCTTCTTTTCTTTTATAGAGCTAGCTAGCAGCCAGCTTAACATGAAGTCACTTTTTGATTTCCAGAACACATCACATTGAGGTGCGAATGTCACCTAAACACTGGCTAGGCAGCGAGCCTGCTTTCCTTTTATAGAGCTAGCTAGCAGCCAGCTTAACATGAAGTCACTTTGTGATTTCCAAAACACATCACATTGAGGTGCGAATGTCACCTAAACACTGGCTAGGCAGCGAGCCTGCTTTTCTTTTATAGAGCTAGCTAGCAGCCAGCTTAACATGAAGTCACTTTGTGATTTCCAAAACACATCACATTGAGGTGCGAATGTCACCTAAATACTAGCTAGGCAGGGTGCCTGCTTTTCTTTTATTGAGCTAGCTAGCAGCCAGCTTAACATGAAGTCACTTTTTGATTTCCAGAACACATCACATTGAGGTGCGAATGTCACCTAAACACTGGCTAGGCAGGGTGCCTGCTTTTCTTTTATAGAGCTAGCTAGCAGCCAGCTTAACATGAAGTCACTTTGTGATTTCCAAAACACATCACATTGAGGTGCGAATGTCACCTAAACACTGGCTAGGCAGCGAGCCTGCTTTTCTTTTATAGAGCTAGCTAGCAGCCAGCTTAACATGAAGTCATTTTGTGATTTCCAAAACACATCACATTGAGGCGCGAATGTCACCTAAACACTGGCTAGGCAGGGTGCCTGCTTTTCTTTTATAGAGCTAGCTAGCAGCCAGCTTAGCATGAAGTCACTTTGTGATTTCCAAAACACATCACATTGAGGCGCGAATGTCAGCTAAGCACTGGCTAGGCAGCGAGCCTGCATTTCTTTTATAGAGCTAGCTAGCAGCCAGCTTAACATGAAGTCACTTTGTGATTTCCAAAACTCATCACATTGAGGCGCGAATGTCACCTAATCACTGGCTAGGCGGCGAGCCTGCTTTTCTTTTATTGAGCTAGCTAGCAGCCTGCTTAACATGAAGTCACTTTGTGATTTCCAAAACACATCACATTGAGGCGCGAATGTCACCTAAGCACTGGCTAGGCAGCGAGCCTGCTTTTCTTTAGCAGCCAGCTTAGCATGAAGTCACTTTTTGATTTCCAAAACACATCACATTGAGGTGCGAATGTCACCTAAACACTGGCTAGGCAGCGAGCCTGCTTTCCTTTTATAGAGCTAGCTAGCAGCCAGCTTAACATGAAGTCACTTTGTGATTTCCAAAACTCATCACATTGAGGCGCGAATGTCACCTAATCACTGGCTAGGCGGCGAGCCTGCTTTTCTTTTATTGAGCTAGCTAGCAGCCAGCTTAACATGAAGTCACTTTGTGATTTCCCAAACACATCACATCGAGGCGCGAATGTCACCTAAGCACTGGCTAGGCAGGGTGCCTGCTTTTCTTTTATAGAGCTAGCTAGCAGCCAGCTTAACATGAAGTCACTTTTTGATTTCCAAAACACATCACATTGAGGTGCGAATGTCACCTAAACACTGGCTAGGCAGCGAGCCTGCTTTCCTTTTATAGAGCTAGCTAGCAGCCAGCTTAACATGAAGTCACTTTGTGATTTCCAAAACTCATCACATTGAGGCGCGAATGTCACCTAATCACTGGCTAGGCGGCGAGCCTGCTTTTCTTTTATTGAGCTAGCTAGCAGCCAGCTTAACATGAAGTCACTTTGTGATTTCCAAAACACATCACATCGAGGCGCGAATGTCACCTAAGCACTGGCTAGGCAGCGAGCCTGCTTTTCTTTAGCAGCCAGCTTAACATGAAGTCACTTTTTGATTTCCAAAACACATCACATTGAGGCGCGAATGTCACCTAAGCACTGGCTAGGCAGCGTGCCTGCTTTTCTTTTATAGAGCTAGCTAGCAGCCAGCTTAACATGAAGTCACTTTGTGATTTCCAAAACTCATCACATTGAGGCGCGAATGTCACCTAATCACTGGCTAGGCGGCGAGCCTGCTTTTCTTTTATTGAGCTAGCTAGCAGCCAGCTTAACATGAAGTCACTTTGTGATTTCCCAAACACATCACATCGAGGCGCGAATGTCACCTAAGCACTGGCTAGGCAGGGTGCCTGCTTTTCTTTTATAGAGCTAGCTAGCAGCCAGCTTAACATGAAGTCACTTTTTGATTTCCAAAACACATCACATTGAGGTGCGAATGTCACCTAAACACTGGCTAGGCAGCGAGCCTGCTTTCCTTTTATAGAGCTAGCTAGCAGCCAGCTTAACATGAAGTCACTTTGTGATTTCCAAAACTCATCACATTGAGGCGCGAATGTCACCTAATCACTGGCTAGGCGGCGAGCCTGCTTTTCTTTTATTGAGCTAGCTAGCAGCCAGCTTAACATGAAGTCACTTTGTGATTTCCAAAACACATCACATCGAGGCGCGAATGTCACCTAAGCACTGGCTAGGCAGCGAGCCTGCTTTTCTTTAGCAGCCAGCTTAACATGAAGTCACTTTTTGATTTCCAAAACACATCACATTGAGGTGCGAATGTCACCTAAACACTGGCTAGGTAGGGTGCCTGCTTTTCTTTTATAGAGCTAGCTAGCAGCCAGCTTAACATGAAGTCACTTTGTGATTTCCCAAACACATCACATCGAGGCGCGAATGTCACCTAAGCACTGGCTAGGCAGGGTGCCTGCTTTTCTTTTATAGAGCTAGCTAGCAGCCAGCTTAACATGAAGTCACTTTTTGATTTCCAAAACACATCACATTGAGGTGCGAATGTCACCTAATCACTGGCTAGGCGGCGAGCCTGCTTTTCTTTTATAGAGCTAGCTAGCAGCCAGCTTAACACGAAGTCACTTTGTGATTTCCAAAACACATCACATTGAGGCGCGAATGTCACCTAAGCACTGGCTAGGCAGCGAGCCTGCTTTTCTTTTATAGAGCTAGCTAGCAGCCAGCTTAACACGAAGTCACTTTGTGATTTCCAAAACACATCACATCAAGGCGCGAATGTCACCTAAGCACTGGCTAGGCAGCGAGCCTGCTTTTCTTTAGCAGCCAGCTTAACATGAAGTCACTTTTTGATTTCCAAAACACATCACATTGAGGTGCGAATGTCACCTAAGCACTGGCTAGGCAGGGTGCCTGCTTTTCTTTTATAGAGCTAGCTAGCAGCCAGCTTAACATGAAGTCATTTTTTGATTTCCAAAACACATCACATTGAGGTGCGAATGTCACCTAAACACTGGCTAGGCAGCGAGCCTGCTTTTCTTTTATAGAGCTAGCTAGCAGCCAGCTTAACATGAAGTCACTTTGTGATTTCCAAAACACATCACATTGAGGTGCGAATGTCACCTAAACACTGGCTAGGCAGGGTGCCTGCTTTTCTTTTATTGAGCTAGCTAGCAGCCAGCTTAACATGAAGTCACTTTTTGATTTCCAGAACACATCACATTGAGGTGCGAATGTCACCTAAACACTGGCTAGGCAGGGTGCCTGCTTTTCTTTTATAGAGCTAGCTAGCAGCCAGCTTAACATGAAGTCACTTTGTGATTTCCAAAACACAGCACATTGAGGTGCGAATGTCACCTAAACACTGGCTAGGCAGCGAGCCTGCTTTTCTTTTATAGAGCTAGCTAGCAGCCAGCTTAACATGAAGTCACTTTTTGATTTCCAGAACACATCACATTGAGGTGCGAATGTCACCTAAACACTGGCTAGGCAGGGTGCCTGCTTTTCTTTTATAGAGCTAGCTAGCAGCCAGCTTAACATGAAGTCACTTTGTGATTTCCAAAACACATCACATTGAGGCGCGAATGTCAGCTAAGCACTGGCTAGGCAGCGAGCCTGCATTTCTTTTATAGAGCTAGCTAGCAGCCAGCTTAACATGAAGTCACTTTTTGATTTCCAGAACACATCACATTGAGGTGCGAATGTCACCTAAACACTGGCTAGGCAGCGAGCCTGCTTTTCTTTTATAGAGCTAGCTAGCAGCCAGCTTAACATGAAGTCATTTTGTGATTTCCAAAACACATCACATTGAGGCGCGAATGTCACCTAAACACTGGCTAGGCAGGGTGCCTGCTTTTCTTTTATAGAGCTAGCTAGCAGCCAGCTTAGCATGAAGTCACTTTGTGATTTCCAAAACACATCACATTGAGGCGCGAATGTCAGCTAAGCACTGGCTAGGCAGCGAGCCTGCATTTCTTTTATAGAGCTAGCTAGCAGCCAGCTTAACATGAAGTCACTTTGTGATTTCCAAAACTCATCACATTGAGGCGCGAATGTCACCTAATCACTGGCTAGGCGGCGAGCCTGCTTTTCTTTTATTGAGCTAGCTAGCAGCCTGCTTAACATGAAGTCACTTTGTGATTTCCAAAACACATCACATTGAGGCGCGAATGTCACCTAAGCACTGGCTAGGCAGCGAGCCTGCTTTTCTTTAGCAGCCAGCTTAGCATGAAGTCACTTTTTGATTTCCAAAACACATCACATTGAGGTGCGAATGTCACCTAAACACTGGCTAGGCAGCGAGCCTGCTTTCCTTTTATAGAGCTAGCTAGCAGCCAGCTTAACATGAAGTCACTTTGTGATTTCCAAAACTCATCACATTGAGGCGCGAATGTCACCTAATCACTGGCTAGGCGGCGAGCCTGCTTTTCTTTTATTGAGCTAGCTAGCAGCCAGCTTAACATGAAGTCACTTTGTGATTTCCCAAACACATCACATCGAGGCGCGAATGTCACCTAAGCACTGGCTAGGCAGGGTGCCTGCTTTTCTTTTATAGAGCTAGCTAGCAGCCAGCTTAACATGAAGTCACTTTTTGATTTCCAAAACACATCACATTGAGGTGCGAATGTCACCTAAACACTGGCTAGGCAGCGAGCCTGCTTTCCTTTTATAGAGCTAGCTAGCAGCCAGCTTAACATGAAGTCACTTTGTGATTTCCAAAACTCATCACATTGAGGCGCGAATGTCACCTAATCACTGGCTAGGCGGCGAGCCTGCTTTTCTTTTATTGAGCTAGCTAGCAGCCAGCTTAACATGAAGTCACTTTGTGATTTCCAAAACACATCACATCGAGGCGCGAATGTCACCTAAGCACTGGCTAGGCAGCGAGCCTGCTTTTCTTTAGCAGCCAGCTTAACATGAAGTCACTTTTTGATTTCCAAAACACATCACATTGAGGTGCGAATGTCACCTAAACACTGGCTAGGTAGGGTGCCTGCTTTTCTTTTATAGAGCTAGCTAGCAGCCAGCTTAACATGAAGTCACTTTGTGATTTCCCAAACACATCACATCGAGGCGCGAATGTCACCTAAGCACTGGCTAGGCAGGGTGCCTGCTTTTCTTTTATAGAGCTAGCTAGCAGCCAGCTTAACATGAAGTCACTTTTTGATTTCCAAAACACATCACATTGAGGTGCGAATGTCACCTAATCACTGGCTAGGCGGCGAGCCTGCTTTTCTTTTATAGAGCTAGCTAGCAGCCAGCTTAACACGAAGTCACTTTGTGATTTCCAAAACACATCACATTGAGGCGCGAATGTCACCTAAGCACTGGCTAGGCAGCGAGCCTGCTTTTCTTTTATAGAGCTAGCTAGCAGCCAGCTTAACACGAAGTCACTTTGTGATTTCCAAAACACATCAAATCAAGGCGCGAATGTCACCTAAGCACTGGCTAGGCAGCGAGCCTGCTTTTCTTTAGCAGCCAGCTTAACATGAAGTCACTTTGTGATTTCCAAAACACATCACATTGAGGTGCGAATGTCACCTAAGCACTGGCTAGGCAGGGTGCCTGCTTTTCTTTTATAGAGCTAGCTAGCAGCCAGCTTAACATGAAGTCATTTTTTGATTTCCAAAACACATCACATTGAGGTGCGAATGTCACCTAAACACTGGCTAGGCAGCGAGCCTGCTTTCCTTTTATAGAGCTAGCTAGCAGCCAGCTTAACATGAAGTCACTTTGTGATTTCCAAAACACATCACATTGAGGTGCGAATGTCACCTAAACACTGGCTAGGCAGCGAGCCTGCTTTTCTTTTATAGAGCTAGCTAGCAGCCAGCTTAACACGAAGTCACTTTGTGATTTCCAAAACACATCACATCGAGGCGCGAATGTCACCTAAAAAAGGTCCGAAGGGTGGGGGAACTATTTTTTGTTTCAAAATTCGTTATTTAGTTTACATTAATATTTATTTTTTTCGACACAGATTTTTACCGAAGGAATGTTTCAATGCTACACCTAATGCAAGCTCTACTTTATTCTGAGCGAACATCAACTTATATAGTATTTCGAATAAGTCCAAACACGCGAGTGCTACGGATAAATACTAAAATATACAGATTTAATAAACTTTATGTACTATATACTGCTTTGTGTTTTTTTTTTTGTTTTTTTTTTGTAATTCGCAAAAAATAAATGGGTGCTTTTGATATCAATCTTTGCAGTTATTCAAATGAAAATAGTCATTTTAACTCCTCCCTACAATCACACTTTTCTATCTCGACCTTAAGCTGTTATTTTTCAACAGGTATACGTCTCGTATTAGCATAAAAGCCGCCGGGGTTCCGTAGAGGTATTTTTAGCGTTGGAAAAATTCATCTTATTTCGAAAAATTTTCAAAGACAGCCTATGATTAATGTAGCGTCCTCAGTTATGTTTAAGCAACGAAGTTGCGACCTATACTACATTTCCATTTCTTTCTTATTAAAAGGCTTCAATTTGAATATATAATATTATCTACTTGTTGGATAATTCATGTAATTTTCAGACATATAAGAATATAGTAGAATAAAAAGTCTGAAAAGAAGGTTGGTATTAGGAGTCTATTTAATGAAATTATGTTTGCTATATGAGAGCTCATTTCTCGGAGCTTAAAATCTCTACTATCACGAAACATTGGAATTAAATACAGAGTGGCTTAAAATTAACGCAAAATTCAAACATGCCATGTACCCTAAAACAAAAAACAAACCGACAGTTTAGGCTTAGTAAAAATAGAGCGTTATACGACAGAACAACGTCTCTTCCATATTGAACACTATTTCAACAATAAGGAAAGCTCGGAATATTGTTTTAACTTCGTCAACTGTGAAGGTATTCACAGAAGAACATAATTCTCATCAGCCGCAAATAATAATGTTTTAGTGAATAGAGGAAGACCTAACTTAGAATTCCATCGAAAATGCGGTAAGGCGAAAAGTGAGAATTGTTTTTGTATAGACTCTAACTTGTCAGATTAGATTTAGCAACTAAGGTTCCATATCACAAAGCCATATTATAATATAGTTCCAGTTGAATTGTATTAGCAATTAGTTTTGATTTATATTACAATGACGGAAATGTTGGGGCCAAAACTAATGCACTGTGCATACGTTAAAGCCTTCGTGTCCACACAAAACTATTGGAATTTCTACTATACCAATTTTGGATAATAATTCAAAGAAGTAAGAATCAAGAAACCGCCAGACAGGCGAATATTGCCCGATTAGTTCAGCGCATAGGCCACAGCGAATATCGCATTCGATGGAACGATGAGCTGTACGAGATACGAGTATACGACGACATTCAGCGAATTAAAAGACACCGGCTACGCTGGCTAGGTCATGTTGTCCGGATGGACGAAAAACTCCAGCGCTGAAAGTATTCGACGCAGTACCCGCCCGGGGAAGCAGAGGAAGAGGAAGATCTCCACTCCGGTGGAAGGACCAAGTGGAGAAGGACTTGGCTTCGCTTGGAATATCCAACCGGCGTCATGTCATCTATAATCGCGTAAGCGGTGTCTACGCCAGTAAGAAAGAAGAAGTTCAGCACAGTTTGCTGGTTTTTTTTTTTTTTTTGTTTTCTATTTGTACAGACATTCGAACACTAATCGGAAGTTATCATTCTATCTAACATTTACGTGTTGCTGAAAACCATCAGTTAACATAATAACTAGTTTATGCAATATGATATCGCACATAAGGTTAGCTCAGTGACTTCCTTCCTAATATGAGCTTAGTATATATTTGGTATCTAAACTTGTGTGGAAGTATACGTAGGTTGCTATATATATTTCTGGACTAGGCAACACTAAGTGTTGCCAGGCGCAATCTGACATTTCCATTGGAAAGTTTGACATTTTTTAGCATAACATCACTCAGAAGGTTTTGTCATTTAATCGTGAATTGTTTTATTTACAGGGATTTAAAAAATTCATCTCGGCCAAAAAATGGAATTAACTCGTGAACATTTTCGTGCGATCATTTTTCACAACTTTCGACGTGGATTATCACGACAAGAGTGCATCGATGAACTAAAATCTTTGTATGGCTATGAAGCACCATCCTATAGCACTGTGAAAAACTGGTACAACGAATTCAATTGTGGCCGACGCTCGCTCAAAGACGAATTCCGTGAAGGTCGTCCAAAAACAGCCGTTGTGCCAGAAAACATCGATGCCGTACGTGAACTGATAATGCAAGACCCGTCATGTAACATACCTTCAGATAGAGGCATGCCTATGCATTTCTCCCACCAGCATACATTCGATATTGCATGAACACCTGGCCGTAAAAAAGGTTTGTTCTCGCTGGATCCCGCACAATTTGACAATCGCTCAAAAAAAGGCTCGTGTGGATTGGTGTAAAGAAATGCTGAAAAAATACGATCGCTGTGCTTCAAAAGACGTTTATAAGATCGTCACAGGTGACGAATCATGGATCTATGCGTATGAGCCCGAAACAAAACAGCAATCGACCGTGTGGGTCTTCCAAGATGAGCCAAATCCAACGAAAAAAAAACATTTTCGTTGATATGTAAATATGCCTATTTTCATAGTTAGGCCAGAAATATATATAGCAGCCCACGTAATAACTAGTTTATGCGATATGACTTTAAACATTATAAGAAAAACGTTTAAACTCCGTTATATTGTGTCGTATTTGTTATGAAAAATTGCGATTATATCCAAATTATAATTTCTGAATTTTATTTTTTTATGCTCACATAATTTTTTTGGGTTTGCGAGATCAGGATTTCTTTATTTTGAAATCTTATAAAAAAAAACAAAATTTGTATCGGAAAAGATGTCCTCTAGTCAACAAATTTTAAACAATTGATAAAAGAATATTGTCGCAGTTGTGATTGATCAATATTTAAAAAAGATTTAGTAAGCAGTGTTTATCAAAGCTTTTTTTTAATCATAAAAAATATTTGCATATTAGACACTCTATACTACATACTATATTCCTGTCATACATCACATTTATTTGTTAGTTATTTTAATTAGGGCAATAGAATGGTTAAACAAACTGGTTATTTAGAGAATTAATAAAAAAATAAACAACGTTCGCTCGTAAAATTGCAATAGTTGGAAGTCATTAGCTAAAATTTTACAAAAGCGAAAATTTCAGTGACACTGCAGCGGTTGTCTGATACTGCCAAAATAATTTCAAAGGCTTTTAAATACAGAGAATATATGAATAAATATAATCTAGCCTTTTATCGTCGCTATTATTAATTATTCACAATGCAGAATCGGGTAAGAAATATAAGTATACAAGGACGTATGGTAATCAACGAAATAAATTTTAATTTGAGCATTTCATTGCATGGTGTGTTAAATAAAAAATGCAATTGAATAAAAAGGTGAAATTTCATATGAAATACAAATATGTATATCATAAACTATTAGAATTACTTTAACAAAATTCTTTTAAAATTTTAGTGTTAGATTGCATTTTTATATTCTTAAATATGTCGCCTTTTATATTTCGGGATTTGACAATCCTAGTGTTGCATTCTGGAAACTCACAACGTTATTGAAAAGTTTGACATTTTTGATGGTCTACATTTTGATTTATAAGCAGTTTTGACTTTGCAATACATATTTTTAACATTAATGAGACCTTTAAGGCAAAAGGACTTATCGGTTGGCGCAAGAGATATCTCAATGTAATTTGGCACCACTAATTTGTGATGTTGATTCACGTTTTTTTTAGTGATCACAGATCATATACATATACACTGATTTCTTTTACTCAGATTAACTTTAAACGCATATTTAATTATAATGACTTTTCCACAGAGACCATGTATAGAAATATTTACATTTCTTATTACAGACCTCCAACTATGCAAAATATTCACAATTTCATTTTTCAATTCCCGACTACTGTGTCTTTGGAGCGCTTTTGTTGTTCTCCACAGGAATCGGTATCTATTTTGGCTACATAAGGTAATAAATACAACGAAAATCAATAATAAATATTTACTAAACTTGCTTAATTTAGAAAGAAACCAGTTAAACCAAATCGCGAAGAGGAACCCAACGATCATAATGTATCGGACTTTGGTTCTAAAGGAATGAATGAATATATGCTGGGATCCAGACAAATGAAAGTGTTTCCAGTGGCAATGAGTCTTGTTGCAAGGTTAGTATGCCATTACAATCTTGGTGTTACACCCTATGCCTGACGTTTGCTAAGAAAGTAAAGTGGTTTTCGGCACTAGACATAAAAATGAATCTTATATTGCCTCTTCGCTTCTTTATAATGTACTTTGTTTTCTTAATAAAATAATGATTTACCAAAAATATCTGTCCCTATGAAAATAGCTACATTTCTACCGTAACTATGCTGGGCACACCATCGGAAATCTACAACTATGGCACTCAATATTGGTTCATCATTATACCGATCATTTTGATGGCAATTACGGTGTCAAAAGTGTATATGCCAGTATTTTCCGTGTTAAAAGTTAGTTCCTCTTATGAGGTAAGTATTTTCTTTTCGTTGTATTATATTAGTAAAGTAGCTTTTTATTAAAACTAATAATTTTATTTGTTACTGTTAAAAGTTATTGTTAAAAGAAAGTAATAAAAAGTTCTGATTAAAGCTGCAATTCTAAAAACTTTAAATAGAAATTTTGAAAACATTTCAGAAATCCTTAAAACTATACATTAGTTGAGAAGGAACCAGTCTGTATAAACTTGATTATTAAGTTTGAAAGGGAAGATATATTACATTTCACTTTTCATATCGCACCTAACCTTGAAATATTGAGTAAAGTTAATTGAACCAGAATTAAAGCATAGACATATTTATAATTCATAAATCTAAGGTTGCTCCATTATGTAAAGAATGTTTTCAGGATTTTAGTCTCCCGAGATCTTTTCAAAAATATTCTCTCATCTCTTCAGACTTACAATTAAGTTTGCGTTTACTTTTAGTATTTGGAATTTCGTTTCGGCGGCAGTGTTCGGACTATTGCCGCTGTTCTGTTTAGTTTCAAGTTGGTAGGTATAAAGAAATATAGTACTTCGTTTAGATTACGAAAATGTTGAAATTATTATTTAACTATTCGCTTCAGATGTTATACTTGCCATCAGTTTTATATGGGCCCTCATTAGCGTTTAATCAAGGTAAGATGAAAGTAAAATGCTATATTTTATTAAGAAAAGTTTGATTAATATATTTTTCTATTATTGCTCCTTAGTCACTGGAATAAATGTATACATCACTAGTAGCTTCATTAGCTTAATTGTAGTGATCTACACAATATTGGTAATATATAGACATATAGTATGTATATAAGAGGTTAATATTTGGAGTAGGAAAAAATGGCTTTATTAGGAAAGAACCGAAAATAAGAGACACTCGCATGTGGGCATTATAGTAGGAAAAAAAGAACGCGCTGATGGGCTTATTTCTGCTGATACCTGTAATTAATGACTATAACCTATCAAAATACTTTGTGAAAATCCCGGTTAAGAACTTATAACTTCTTTCAACGCCTTACTTGTGGAGTTGCCAATCGAAAGAAGAAGATTATACTAACATAATTAAAAAAATTCATTAACAGTGTCAAAAAGAAAGATAGTAGTACCACTTTAGAGAATTGTGACGAATCTATGGTTATTTTCAAAACCAATAATAGTTTGAGAACTTAAGTTACAAAATTATAACTGTAATTAGTACTAGTTAGTTCCTTTTTCAATACAGTGTGAAATCGCTCTACCGGGGTCTCTAAAACCACCATTTTAGGCTTAACGAATATGGGTGAATTAACTATCTAAATATAAATTTTAGGGTGGTATTAAGGCTGTAATCCACACTGATGCATGGCAAGCATTGGTTATGTTTATTGGGCTTATAGTTATCGTCCTACTTGGAACGATATATGCGGGTGGATTTGGACCAGTATTTCAGCACGCTGCTGAAGGCGGACGCATTATTTTTGCTAAGTAAGTCTAAATAATCGTTGAATGAAAAATTAGTACGTTCATATCTCACTGCAGCATTATCATATGATATCACTACGACGCTTTCTTTATTTTCACATCATTCTACAATTATGTATATAATTTCCTAGTCTACCTAACATTTGTCTATTACAGTATAAACCCATCATTATATGAGAGACAGTCGTTGTGGGCTGTATTGATTGGTGGCTTTTTCTATTGGACCAGTTACAATAGTGTAAATCAGACGATGGTTCAACGTTACATGTCCCTGCCGACATTGAAAAAAGCACAGCAATCGATGATCATCTTTGCGATTAGTGCTATAATATTCATTTCGTTTTGCTGCTTTGCCGGTTTATTGATATTTGATTTCTATCGAAACTGTGATCCACTAAGCGCTGGACTTATCTCGGTAAATATTACATTACCATTTATATGGTACTCAATCGAATTAGTTAATTTTTTTACAGAATACCGATCAGTTATTACCGATCTATGTAATGCAAACAGTCGGTCATCTGCAAGGCATACCAGGTCTCTTTATAGCCGGCGTCTTTGGCGCAGGCTTAAGTACTTTATCAATGGGATTTAATTGTGGTGCTTTAGTGATCCTTCAGGATATTGTGCGTGCTAGTTTTAAAGTGAAGCTAAGCGAACGCGCTTCAACGATTCTTGTCAAATTCACAATAATTATTCAGGGTATAATTGCGGTTGCGTTAATTTTTGTACTCGAAAAGCTAAGTGGCATTTTGAGTGTAGTGGTTTCGCTGGTTGCCATTGAAACAGGTACCAGTTTTGGTATATTCACACTCGGGATGTTGGTACCATGGAGCACAACGAAAGGTGCTTTGGCCGGCGCTGTGGCAGGTGCAATTATGTCAGGTTGGGTGTCTTTTGGCACACAGGCAGCAAAAGCAAGCGGTCAACTTGGTTCGCATATGTTGGAAGTTTTCGTATGGGAATGTCCCGCTAATTCAACAATAACTGTATCCGGTTATGTTGATGAGTCGGACGTATTTCCTTTATATCGTTTATCATATCATTGGATAACTGTGATTGGTGTTTTATCAACATTGCTGGTTGGCACGGTCACATCTTTCCTTTGCGGACCAAAGGATTTGAAAACGTTGAACGCAGATGTAATATCACCTGTAGTTCATAGGTAAGAGCGATTTCTATATACCCCAGGTCTGTTCCCTCCTTAAAAGCTCGATAGTTTTAGAGCTACAATTAATGATTTCCGATGCGTTGGGGCGATTTTTTTGTTCCAAAATTTATTACTAATTTATTTCAATATTTCTTTTTACTCAACATAGATTTTTACCGAAGGAATGTTTCAATGTTACGCCTAATTCAAGCCCTTATTTTACCCGAGCTAATTCTGCGAGCTAATTTTACGAACATCAACTTATATTTTGAATAAGTCCAAACAAAAAGGTGCTACGGAGAAATACTAAAATATACAGATTGAATAAAACTTAATTTTTTGTCTATTTACTTTTTTAAACCAATGCTTTTTGATTTTTTCAGTCGTAAATGGGACAAAATTCAGATAAATATCTTCCTTTAATGTTAATCTTCGCAAATAGTTACAGCAATAGGGTTAGTTCTCCTTCCTTAAAACCACTCCTCTCTATCAATCTTAAGAAGATTTTGCTAAATGAATAATAATGTATCAGCATTCGACTTCTGGCTCTTCAGCAAACTCAAACGATCGCTTCGGGGAAAGCGTTTTGAGCCAATTGAAGCCGCTAAACGAAAATCTCTACGCGCATTGAAGATTATTTCGGAAACTGACTTTAACAACTGTTTTCGAGGATTGGTAAAAACGTTGGCGTTGAGGGGGCGATATAGATTTTGAGGGGAAATTAAGAATTTTAAAATTATGAAAAAAATCTTACTACTTTTTGCTCATAGTACTAAACTAAACACTAATGATTATTTTGATGTGACATTTGGCATAGATTTCACTGACATTCATACCAAAATAAAGGGAAAAATATTACGACGAATGTGGTTTCGCGCAAAATTAAAATTAAAAAATCTTACTATTTTTAGCCTACAGTTAATTAGTTAGATTTTATAAGAAAGTATGTGTTTTTTGGTGGGCACCTCAAACTTACATAAATCTTATATGTATGTATACATCATTCTTCGTTAGAAGATGTACTTTCGATGTACTTAATTGCATACATTTTTTCTTATAAGATATATTGCTGGCTCTACTATGATGAGGATAAAATCTACTATTTTCTATCATGCGATTTGAGGATTTAATGAGGAGAAGAAAGTGTCTATATGTTTACACCTCATTTTCTTCAACTAGCTAACGCAATGAGATATCCTTGTGTTAATTTATAGACGGTATCTAATCACTTCATGACTTCTAAAAAACATCACATCGAGGCGCGAATGTCACCTAAGCACTGGCTAGGCAGCGAGCCTGCTTTTCTTTTATAGAGCTAGCTAGCAGCCAGCTTAACATGAAGTCACTTTGTGAATTCCAAAACACATCACATTGTGGCGCGAATGTCACCTAAGCACTGGCTAGGCAGCGTGCCTGCTTTTCTTTTATAGAGCTAACTAGCAGCCAGCTTAACATGAAGTCTCTTTGTGACTTCCAAAATACATCCGATCGAGACGCAAATGTCACTTATCCGAATAGACAATGATCAAGTAAAATATAATTCTAACCAAAATATCTTGTAAAATAAAAAATTTTTCCATGCAATCATTTCATTCCGATCGTTCAGTTTGTATGGCTACAAATATGTTACAGTAGTCCGATATCGGTTGTTTCGACAAATGAGCAGAGGACAGTTGCAAAACTTTATATTGATATCTACAAAACTGACAGACAGACAGACGGGCTCAGTTGATCAGGCTGTTTTATATATACATATATTTTTTAGGGTCTCAGACGTTTCTTTCTGAGTATTACAAACCTCGTGCCAAACTTAATAAACCCAGTTCGTATGTCTACCGCTCAAGCCACCATTTTCCAACATTCCAGAGAAAGTCAGAGTTACCTCTGAAAGGCTCAATATTAAAAATACATAAAACTTTTCAACTCCGCAGAATGGCTTTCGCCAATAATCAAAAAAAATAATCCTGAAAAATTCTTGAGCGGTGCCGCGCTACTACTTGCCAAATTAATGCATTCGCACCTAAATATTCGCTCCTATCGCATCTACGTAAGTGCTTTTCATATTGGTGATTATAGGCATCAGTAAGCTTCAAATTTATTATGAAAAATTGTCTACAGTATTGACAAGAATGGAAGCCGAGCTCAATTCACAGCCGTCAACAAAAATAAAATATAAACGAGTTTAACATAGTACAAGTCGTCAAATTAAAAAATTCATATCAAGGGTATTTCAATACGACTCCTTCGTACACAATGAAGTTACTTATTTTGAACACCAATTTCCACCTAAATACATTCAACCATATACGTGTAATACCATGCAAAATATTCGTCTAGTGGACCCAGGATGTTTAAATGAGTTAAGCCTCCCCCTTATATGTATACACAATTCTACCTGGGAAAAACTGGCGCACCCTACTCATTTTCTAACATACCATGAATGAATTCTAAATTTAACTGATTTAGCTTCATCGTTTTGGATGCTATGTATATTAAACCATTGACGGGGCGGGGCCATGCCCACTCTTAAAAAATCTTTAGCCCAAAGTTGCCACTTACTATACGTTTTCGCTTAATGGCATTTTGTGGGCGTGGCGATCAACCGACTCCGCACATCTACAATACCAACCACCCTTGTCTGACAATAAACATGTGTCGCAAATTTCATCAAAATATCTTAATTTTTACCCAAATTATCGGAATTCGTCTCGTCACCCTGATCTTTTATATATATATTAGGTTGTTGAAAAAGTCTTGCGGTATTTTCGCTAGTTGGCGCTGAAAGCGCGTAGTTCTAGTTTTATTCGTCGCATCGTGTCATGCTATACCTTTTTGGAAAGCTCATTTCACGCGCTAACACGTGTTTGATTGATTATCGTCTTTTAAGTCGTTCGTGAGTTATAGCGTCGCAAACATGGAGCAAAATAAAGAGAAAATCCGGCATATTTTACAGTACTACTACGATAAAGGCAAACATGCATCTCAAGCCGCCAATAAAATTTGTGCAGTTTATGGACCCGATACAGTTTCCATTTCCACTGCACAACGATGGTTTCAACGTTTTCGTTCTGGTGTAGAGGTGGTCGAAGATGCGCCACGCTCCGGAAGGCCTGTCGTCGAAAATTGCGATAAAATCGCTGAATTGGTCGAAAGAGACCGGCATAGTAGTCATCAAACCGTTATAAACCATTTGAAGAAGCTTGGAGTCACTAAGAAGCTCGATGTATGGGTGTCACACGTATTGATTCAATAAAAATACCGCAAGACTTTTTTAACACCCATTACAAAATATATGTATATGTATATATGTAACTAACTCTACTACTATCTCAATTAGCTTTAGGTGAGACAAACAAGCGTTGTAGCATGTTGCGAAATTATAAAAAATAAAATCCTTTAATACATAAAAAATAGGTTTTAAATAAACTCATTAAACTGTATATTCTATTTTTTTTTAAATTTTTTATTCATAGCTTTTTAAATTAATATGTATCATTTTGTAAAGTGCAACAAACGAAGATGGCACAGTGGTGGCTAATTATTTAAATAACACTTTACAATTAAAACATTTCTTAACGAAATATCGTCACCTAAAATGCAAAATAACGTAACAACATTTTCGAAATTTTACAGTGGAGTGAATGAAACACGAAATAAAATGGAACAAGAGTGAAAAAAATTTTTAATATCGTTGAAAACTGGTTCATATATGTATGAACGCAGAACCTGAAAATGTTGGACATATGTAATATAATGTAAGTAATTTGAAGTAGTGAATCGTAATCAATAGGATACTCAATTTCGAATTTTTTGATGATACGTTATTTTGCATTTCAGGTGACGATATATGCTCTCAAATTCACACTACACTCAGCGAGCTCAGTACAAAAACTACACATTTCAATATTATTGAGAGATTTTTCTATATATTCATTTATGCATGTAATTGTAGGTGTGTGGCTATGATATGTATATCGCGCTCAATGCATGGTACACAGTCCAAAGTTGAAAATCGGCCAGCTCAAAAACGCTACCCGTTTCCCTTTGGCACAATTGATGCTCACACTCTCTCTTTGTTTCTCAATGGTCTTTTGCCCGGCTTCGGCCCACAGTGTGCTTAGTACATTTTGATTTGTTGATGTGCGTAGTTCTTTGAATGACTCGAGTGAGCAGCGTTGCCTTTGCAAGCGACGTAATCATAGATTTTCGCTATTATTACCTGACGTGAGATATAAAAACCGTCTCAGTCAGTTTTACCATCCACGTTGTCGCTGCAGTGTGCTTCCAACCTTCAGTAAACACTCGCTGCTCTATCCAACGACACCGCAAACAGTTCCGCCATCGGCAGTCATTTTGACTTACATACAAATTTTCTTACTACTTAATTGCGCTGTTTCTTCGTGGCATTCGAATTATTGGAAAATTTTTGAAACAAATTGCTAAAGATTGCAACAAACCAAAGAAAAAATATAAAAATAATAATAATAATCGCAACCAAATCTATGTGCGCATGACGTGTGGACAAATTTTCGTAGTGTGTTGTCGGCGAAGAGCGATTGTTAGCTAATTCACTCAAAACAAAATATTATATAGTATATATTTACACATACGTATGTGTATATGTGAATGCGTGTGGGCACAACGTCACTGTCGGCACTTTTGTATTTTGCTGCAATTAATAGCTTTCGAAAAACTCGATGAATATTGAAACAGCAGCAGAAGAAAGTTTTGAAGTGATTATATAAAACTGGTTTGATTGAGAATTATTTATAAACTTGTGCTGACACCAACGTAACACGTTGAATAATTTGTGTACATACATAAATTTATGTACGTAAGAGTTTAATCGCTTTTGGCTAGCGTTTTAGTGCAACTAAGTGATTACAAAGCAACGGTGCTTCCGATTTAGTACCTCCCTCAACTTTGTAAATAAACAAAACAAAGGCGCGTGGTTCAACGTTATCACTACAAAAAATGTCAGACAAGGTAAAAAGAGAGCAAAAGCAAAAACAAAAAAATTTTAAAAATAAGCAAGAAAATTTAAAAATATAAACGAGTGAAAATAACAAACGTTATCAGTGTGCAGAAATCAAAAAAAAAAAAATATTTTGTATTTATTTATTTTTTGGACTCAGGTTCTTGATAAAATTTAAGAATGTTTCGAAATGTTAACACATATGCAGTTCGTACGGAAAAAGTTTGAAATGATTAAGAGTCTTTCCATGCCACATTTTGTTCTTAATATAGAAGAAATTAATTTTTATGTTTAAAAAGAAAGTAACGACTATAATTGTTTGTTAAAAAAAATAAACAAATGCATTAAAAATAATAAAAAACGGTACAAATTTCAAAGTGTGCTAATATTTTGCAAATAAAAACAACAAAAAAAATGTTAACTAGAAGCTAGAATACCCTTCACATTTAAAAAAAAAGTTTCCATACAAGAACGTGATTTCGATCGGTCGATTTGTATGGCAGCAAAAGTCTGATCTGAACAATTTAATCGTCAGTTATAGTATATGCAGATTTGGATTAAAATCCGTGCCTAATTTCGTGAAGAAATAAAAAAGTTTCCCTTAAAAGAACTTTCTTCCGATTGTCCAGTTTATGTGCCAGCTATTTGTTATAGTCCTCCAATCTAAAAAATTTATTCGGATATCGTCGTAATGCTTTGGATAAAAAACCGTGTCAAATTTCGTGAAGTTATCCTGTCAAATAAAAGCTTTAAACACCTAAACTTGAATTTTATCGTTCAGTTTGTATGACAGCTATACGCTATAGTGGTCCGATATCAGCGGTTCCGACAAATGAGCAGCTTCCTGACGAAAAAAGGAACTTTGACAGTTTTCAGATCGATATTTCAAAAACTAAGGGACTATGTTAGCATATATACAAACAGACGGACATATGATCTCCGACGTTTCCTTCTGGTACAAAATTGGAGGCAAACTGTGTTATATATCATCACCTGAAATGCAAAATAACGTAACAACATTTTCGGAAATTTACAGTGACAAGAATGAAACACGAAATAAAATGGAACTTGAGTGAACCAAATTTTTAATATTGCTTAAAACTGGTTTATATCTGATCGCAGAACCTGAAAATGTTGAACATATGTAATATTATGTATGTAATTTGAAGTAGTGAAGCGTAATCAATAAGACACTCAATTTCGAATTTTTTGATGATACGTTATTTTGCCTTTCAGGTGGCGATATGTATATCGTGTGCAGGGTATAATGAAATGAAAGTAGTGAAAATCAGTACAGGTTCCAAAGAATGCGAGTATTTGGAAAATAAAAATAAAAATTAAGTATGTAATGAAGGGCTAAGTGCAGGCGCATTACACTAGCAATTTATAAGTGTCAAAAGTGTAGTAGGTGTCCGTAAAATTGAATTATACAAACATTGCGCAAGAACGCTACGGCACTACAACGGAGTGGACAGGCTAAAGTTCTTTTTTTCACTATTTTGTCTGATATCTTCAGACTACAGCGGAGTGGTTTCGAACTATTGCTTGAAAATTTTCTGAAAAACTCAGGAAGAATCAATGCGGTATGCGACGGTGAATTATCGTGGTGCAAAAACCAAGAGTTGTAGGCCCATAATTTCCGTCTCTCTTTATGAATAGCTTCGCGTAATCGACGCATAACTCTTCAATATTACATATGCCCTGTTGACAGTTTGGACGGTCGGTAGGAATTCAGAGTGCACCAAACCTGATAATCTAAGAGAACCTGAAGTGATTTTGAAACTAATCATCCTTTCACTTTGCTGCTCCTTCCGATATTCCAACAAGCCAGTAAGTTAAGTTCTCTGACTTTTAATCGTCGATTTTCAAGCGTTTTCGACCCTCTTTGAATAATTAGTACCATTCAAAAACACTTGTTCGCGAGAAACAATTATTACCGAAGGCCTTTTAAAACGCTCTAAACGTTTCGGCACCAGAAATTTGATTCCGCACACAGAATTAAATGGAACTTCTTTGTTGATTAAATCGCCGAATACTCTTTATTTACGTACTTCAGTAAAGCAATCATATACTAAACATTAATGATTACTTTGTGGTGACATTTGGCACAGAAGTCACTGACAGCCACATCAACCTAGGAAAAAAATATTTCGACTAAATTTATATTAATGGATCTTACTATTTTTTGTCTACAGTAGTATGTGCGCTGTCGATAAAACACCAATGACTTAAAAGGAGAAAAATGATTCAAAAAATTACTTTTACTGAAAGAGAATATTCTTTTACTCTCCACGAGCTAAACAAATTGTTCACCTTTCTATGGATTTGTACCTAATGACTAATTAAAATAGTTAGAAATCTTAAATAAAATGGTTCTGTTTCTAAATTCATTAGTATTTAACTACAACTGCTTGTTAGCAGTTGAAAATTTTTCATACTCTAATCAACACCATTGGCACAGAGTTGAAAATCGTAACACCAAAAAAAGTTGTAGTTTGACAGCACTGAAAACCATAATACCGAATTTCAAAACTTCAACCAAAATGCAGGTGTGAATAAACCTAATTTTGAGCCTTAAAATAATTAGAACCCGATTAAATTCAATATTGCGCAGAACTCCACAGAAATTTTGATATGGCCAAAAATGGTTTATAAAATCAAATATTTGGAATTTGTATTTACGCGTTAGCGATAAAGTTATTACAGTAACTGATTTTTAAAATTCTCTGAATAACACAAAACCAAATCGCTTTTATATCAGTTAGGCGTCACAGTTTTATGCTTTCCTTATCACATTATTACCCCCACGTTCCTAGCCGGTCGTTTCAGATTTAACAACTCCATAAATTTTATCAAAGAAATATATTGCAACCTACAATAAAGTTTGCACATATTTATGAAAACACATGCTGCTTGTAGGGGGCATTATCCTTATAAAACCCTGGTTCAGTATCTTAAATGTTTCTGTTCAAATAAAAAAGGCTATAATAGTATGAAGCTCTGTACTTGGTATGAAGGTATCAACCTAGCTCTTGAAGTAAAGTTTGGAAAGTTAACATAACTATTTTTGAACTCCATTTCGCAAGTGTGATGTTAGGGGCTCTTTCTTGCTAATTTTGGTTTACTTAAACTGAAAATGATGAAAATGAAATGTGTACTATTTTAAATAAAATATGTAAGAGTTTTTGTATTGTAGTCAAACCACCACCATTTACTAAAATGACAAGAATAAAAGGAAAATTTTTTAACTCAAATTCCTAATCAGAACACCAAATACCACACAGACCTCTTAGAACATCAGTCGTAATTTTTTGCTTCAAATTTATTGAGTGGGGTAGTTGCAAGACAGCAAATTTGAGGATCGTGTCAAATTAGGGACACGGGGTTGGGTAGAACGAAAATAGGATCAGAACTAATTAGGTTTCAAAAAAAGCAATTCGAAGCTAAACTTTAATAACGAACCTAAGCAAAATAATCAAATTATGGTCGTCATAATCGTCTTGTCAGATCAAAAATTGTGCGTCTAGAGGAAAAATATGAGTCCACAGGCACAGTTCAAAATGTTCCCATGCCAGAGAGACAATGTAGTGCGCGTAGTGTCGAGAATATTGCTGCCACTAGCGCATCAATTGAGGAATAGTCAAATCAGTCTCTCACACGTCGTTCTCAAGCGTTGGCCCTCTGTGACGTCGTTGAGGCGAATTTTGCAAAAAGATCTTGGCCTCATCCTCACAAGATCAAATTGACAGAAGAACTGAAGCCGCTTGACCACCGGAATCGTCGTATGTTCGTGAATTGGGCAGAGCAACAACTTGAAAATTATCTGGATTTTCATCGAAAAATCTTCAGCGATGAGGCTCATGTCTGGCTGAGTGGCTTCGTCAATAAGTAAAATATGCGTCATTGGTCAGGCAGCAATGCTCACGTACTCCATGAGTCACCATTGCATCCTGAAAAATTACGCTTTCGTGCGGTTTATGGGACGGCGGCGTCACTGGGCCGTACTTCTTCCGTGATGAGCAAGACCGGCACGTTGCTGTAAATGGGAATCGCTACCGCTCAATGATAACCGATATTTTTTGGCCCGAATTGGATGATATGGACTTGGACAATATGTGGTTCCAACAGGGCATGAGATGTGACATTCAATTAGAACAATTTGAAAGACCTTAGCCTTCCATTAATACAAGGTCTGTCGCAAAAGAAACAGGACTGTTAAAAAACAACAAAAAATTAATATTTTTCAAAAGTTATATTTTTTTATTCAAAGTAGCTTCCTTGTGCTTCGATACAGCGTTTAGCCCGGTCAATTAGCATTTCAAATGAGTGTTTAAGGTCATTTTTCGGAATGCTCTTGAGAATATCGGTCGTCGCCTTTTGGATAGCTGAAATGTCCTGAAACCATTGCCCTTTCTTGGGCAAATGAAGTTTTCCAAATAGGTAAAAATCACAGGGCGCCAGATCAAGTGAGTAGGGTGAGTGATTAATGGTAAATATGGAGTTTTTTGTCAAAAAATCAGTGACAAACGTCGACCGATGACACGGCGCATTATCGTGCAACAGGCGCCAGAACCCTGCCTCACGGTATTGTGGTCGAGCACGACGAATGCATGACAAAAGACGCTTCATAACACCAAGGTAAAACACAGCATTAATCGTTTGGCCAGGTGGGACGAACTCTCGGTGTACAATACCCTCGGAATCGTAAAAACAAATCAGCATTGTCTTTTTTTTGACTTCTGAAGACGACTTTTTTTGGCCCGACTTCTGGTCGTCACAAAGGTTCTCACGACCTTCTTGGAATAGCTTAAACCACTCATGCACATTACTACGGGATAAGCACTGATCACCATAAACTTTTTTCATCATTTGAAATGTTTCAGTAAACTTTTTCCCAAGTTTAAAACAAAATTTGATATTTGCTCTTTGTTCAAAATGCATTTTACGATCGATGACCAAAAGCTGCTGTCACTTTTGGATCGATAACATCGATTGTAGTTATCCAATTGTCCTAAAATTTTTACGAAATGTCAACAAGAGATCAAACTTTTTATTTCATATACCCACCAATAGGTGGCGCCACCAGAAACAGTTATATTTAAAAAGTTGTTTCTTTTGCGACAGACCTTGCATATATTTTTCGCTTGGCGGTCTGTTGATTATTACTAAATGAAAACTCTTTTTCAAGAATTACTGAGCGAACTCTATGTATTCAAGGACAATTTCAGTAAATGGATTTTATTTCTGCAGAGTCGCGATCTCAATAAAGGTCACAAACTTGTGAACTAACTAACAGAAATAAGAATAATTGAGGGAAAGTCCGTGGGTTTTGAAAATATTTTATAACGAAGTGATTAATTGGATTTTCCCATAATATCAAATAAGCACCTACTAAACAAAATATGTACGAGTATAAATTAGATGAAGTTACGTTAGGTTATTGGCATACCTATAAAATTATTGAAATATGCACATCTATATTTAAAACTAAAACCAAGTTGTCTGAGTCGCAAACAATTAATGTTTAATAAAAAATAAATTACTAAAGCATCGAACGCTTCTAAACAGCTCAAAGTCCATTAGACAGCACGCGATGTCAATTGAAACAATATACATACTATGTAGTGGGCTTTCTCAGGGAAGAATCGTCACATATGTGGCACTTTGGTCTTTACAAGTTAATATTTAAAAGTACAAGTGTACAATTCTGAATTTATGTTTGTATAATTATATATTTTAATTAACTTCACGGGTGGTTTCTAAACCTCGATAAGGTTTATGATTACTTTAACGGTTCAGGTTATAATGAACAAGACGTGTATAAATAATGGGTACCTGGCAACGCATTTCACCCCGTGATAAGTACTAACGTATAGATATACATACATACTTATGTACCTAAGTGTGTATAAAAGTTATTCTAAGTGAAGCGTAAAACAGTTGTTTATGTTAATTATAAAAAGGCCTGAAGCAGACGTTATAAAGTCTTTTACTATTATTTAACTGTTATGCGAGACGTCTGAGTGTCGATGTGAATTATTTCATTTTAAAGGAATGCTGAGCAGGTTTGAGATAAGAACTAAGCTGAGGAATAACTGGAAATATACTATTATTAACTTTTCATACTGTAAAAAGATCAAGAAAGATCATATCAGCTAGAACGCGAAGGTTTGTTCTTTGTTCCAGAAATTTTTATAATATACGTAGGTCCAGCAAAATTAAATATATTATTTTTGCATTAAATTGTAGGGATTAGTAAGCATAACTAAACTGGTCCGATGTAAGTTAAAGGCGGTTTGTTTAGCATAATTAGATTGGTCCGATGTAGGTTATACGAGGTGTGTTCAAAAAGTATCGCGAATTGTGTGTTTTTTCAAAAATGATTTATTTATTCATGAATATCTATTTCGTCCCCTTTAAAGTAATCCCCATGAGATATTATACACTTGTGCCAACGGTTTTTCCAATCTTCGAAGCACTTCAAAAAATAATTTTTTTTTATCTTCTTCAGCTCCTCCGTAACGTCGTCCTTTCATGGGCCTCTTCAGTTTAGGGAACAAGAAAAAGTCACAGGGGGTCAGATCTGGGAAATACGGCGGCTGCGGCATCATTAGTGTGTTGTTTTTGGCCAAAAAGCCGCGCACAAGCAACGATGTGTTTGAGCAGGGGCGTTATCGTGGTGCAAAAGCCAATTTTTGATCTTCCACAAATCCGGGCGTTTCTGGCGGATTGCTTCGCGCAAATTGCGCATAACTTGCAGGTAATATTCCTTATTGGCCTTCTTCCCTGTGGCAAGAACTCATGATGCACCACGCCCTTGCAATCGAAGAAAACTGTCAGTTGATATTCGCGATACTTTTTGAACACACCTCGTATATGCACTAGTTTGTTCAATAACGTCTTGACATTTTGAAGGTAATTGCATAATGCCACTCTCATAGAAACCATCGTCTTTTTGGCAAAAAAAACAGGGACAGTTGATTTATAACAAGCTCCTCATGAGACGAATTGTTCATCAGCAAAACATTCGCCATAGATACGAAAGAGTAGTAGTCACTTGATGTTAGGGACTATCAGATGAATGACCGGTTTTTGGCTCGTCACCATCGAAGTGTGTGGCTTGGCATTGTTCCAATGGAACAGAAATCCTCTACTATTGGCCAAAGCTGGGCACTCTTGAGCGCTTGTATGCAAACGAAATTCTCAACCAAGCTCCCGGCTGGTCACTATCGAAGTGTGTGGACTCGCATTATCCTAATAGAACGCAATTTCTATAGTATTGACTAAAACTGGACACTTCTGGGTGATTATTTTTTTCAGACAGTAAAGGATCGAATTAAAAGTTTGGCCGTAAATTCCACTACACACATTGTAAAACTTTCCTGACCGCTGTTAGTGGCAGCTCACCGAGATTCGATCATCAACGTTTTCGCTTGACGTTTTCGTAAGTGATCAACTTTTCGACATCCGCTTCAGAAATGGATCGATTTTGTCACGATTTAGCAGCTATTCACAGACAGAATTTCGGTTCAAATGGTTTTTATTTCGTTAACTCGTGTGGCACTTGTACTATACTTCGAGTTTCGTTTATTTAAATAGTTCCGCTGGAATGTTTAGCTTCTGCTCGATCGAAACCCTGCTTACATAACGGTCGAAGCGAACGATTTTCTTTTCAGTTTTAGTATGAAACGCCACATAACCCGACCGCACTTATATAACGCGACATGCAGATTACTAAAATAAAGCCCTCTATTGGAAAAATAATAGCTTAATTTTTGCTAGACCTTATATATAGTTCGGATAAGTGAAGCTAGAGTTGTACTACTCTTCTGAAAAAATTTCCTCTTGATTTGAAAGAAGTTAGCTGAAGTTCTGGTTTTAACATCTTACAGCTCTACTGACGGCATATTGCCAAAAATAGTACCGATCTACACATCGGTATATTTATATCTATAATTATAGCACCTTGAAGTTTCTTCTATTTCATTAGGAGGAAATCTTTTTATCGCACTGATTTCGAACTACAAAGTTGGTATTGCATTGCTATTGTTATAACAGTCATACATTTTCTTCTTCTTTACTGGCGTAGACACCGCTTACGCGATTATAGCCGAGTTAACAGTATCAGCGCGCCGGTCGTTTCTTCAGGATGGATGGAGTCATGTGTAGAAGTTCACGCAAATGAGGAAAGTTCTCTGATCGCCATTCACTTGGGAGTGATTCTTTTACATATGACTCAAACAGCTCACGACTTCCGGTCTTTGACCAAGTATCCTCTGGGTAGCCTAAGAACATCCGTTTGAAGGCGAGCTAAAGTGAGAAGGCGAAATATTCCCTACTAAGGGTTGTGCGCTGGGTTTGGGACCCGCCACGTAAAAAAACACCCTCAATGAAAGGAAACAGCAAGCCTTGGTCATACATCTTGCCGTTCCTATTATATTTTGAGAAAATCGGATGAAATCTTTATAAAGAGATTTTGGTCCTCGCCTTTTTTGTAAAATGAATGCTTATTTGATGACAAAAGACCCTTCGGCCTATGCTCTAACAAACCCATTCGAATACATTCATTATTTAATCTGGAGAACGCGAACCAACGGCATATTTACTCTGGTCAATAGTAATGATTTTTCTAGCTGGAGAAACATAGCGTTCAATACCAATATTGCTATATTAAATCACAATAAACAGACATTGTAGCGCCTTGAAAACAATTGCCGTTTTTAGCTACATCGAATATGCTAGTACCAGCTTTATTTAGATACATCGAAATAGGCATATACCCCTGTACTTCTATGCAATATTGTTCAATAAAGAAACTGACTAAACCTTTAAAAAATTAATATAAATTTATAACCACTTAAAAATGTTGTCTGAGCACTTAATGATGATGAGTTTTTCGAAATAATAAAATTTTATAAAAATGCCTTAATATTTCTATTTGTTTGTTCATTTACAGACACTCAAATATGCGGAATATTCGCAATTTCACTTTTCAATTGCGGATTACTGCGTTTTTGTGGGGATGTTGTTGCTATCCACGGGAACGGGTATCTATTTCGGTTATATAAGGTATAGTAAGATATAATGTCTATTGTAGAATGCAAATTTATGAACCAAAGGAATGTTTGTTTATTTTAGAAAGAATATAAAACCAGTTAAACCAATTACTAATTTAGAGATGAACAAACACAAAGAACCGGATTTCGGTTCCAAAGCGATGAGTGAATACTTGTTGGGCTCTAGGCGGCTGAAAGTGTTTCCAGTAGCAATGAGTCTAGTTGCTAGGTTAGTATTGTTTTTGGAAAGTGATTAAGATCTGAATCATTTCGAATTTCAGTAAAGAAAGGAGTGAATTTAAGCTATATTAACATTACATATGAACTTTTCCCTCTCTTTCTTTACCTCTTCACTTTCAGTTACATTTCGGGCGTAACAATGCTTGGTGTACCATCGGAAATCTACAGCTACGGTACTCAATATTGGTTGATTATTGTATCGGTTATTTTAATGGCATTCGTGGTGTCGAAAGTTTATTTGCCTGTATTTACGGCTTTAAACGTTGGATCTTCCTATGAGGTATGTATGTTTATTACATAATTATAATTTTAAGTATCGTCGTAGAGGAGTTTGAGACTCGTACTCAGAAGGGTTGAGTCTAAAAAAATATAAAATTAATGGATAGCTGAGGTCTTTTTTGATCAAGCACGTTTTCAGCTGTTATATTTTAGGATAGATGTTTGTTTAATCCTTTAAAGTTATAATAGAGATAAAGGCTGTCTTCTTAATTTAATAGAGTAAAATAACCTAAACTACACCAATTTTTTAGATAAATGTTTAGTTGTCTTTCCTATAACTACAATAAAGAATTTGGTATGAATTACATTTCATGGCTGATGCTTAATGCCTGATAACAGTTTTATAGTCATAATATCATAACTACGGATATAAAATAATTGTGTTGCGAAAATAAAAACGGAAGACATTAACCCTTGATTGCACCTTTTGTTTTCTAAAATATTACAACACATGTTTAACACTTCCGGTACAAAAGGTGATATATTTCCTTATTTTCGCAATAATTTTGAATAATGAAAACAATAACAATAATAAAATGGAGCTGAGCTGAGCTTTTATTTTTGTCTATTCTTTAGAAAACTCTCAAAAACACGTGTTTAGATAAACTACTAAAACAATACGCTTTTAACTTTCTTAATTTTCTTAAGTAGATCATTGCAATAACGACTTTTGTTACATTGGCTTAATTATATGAGCACACGCGGCGAAAACAACTGCGAAACAATTTCATTTTTTTCGTCAACCGCGTTAATTATTTCTCTAAATATTTATTATTCTTAACCATTTCGACACAGATAGCGGAACCTTTTTTAAGGGGGTATTCTACTCAAGAAATTTGAGAAAATCGAAATTTTTTTTTTTCATAATTCAATAGTTTTGATATTCAAAAATTTTTCCCTAAAAGGATTTTTCAAAACTCAAATTATTTTCAAAGTTATAGCCATTTTCGTGGCAACTAGACCGGTTGAGCGAATATCGTATAACGTAAAACTTTAAACGCGTTTTTTTCGAAACTACTCTTTTCCACACGGTACCGGCATTATCTCAAGTTCTATACAACCGATTTGCTTGAAATTTTGTGTGAACCTTCTTTATACAATCCTTTATCGTTCCTATCAGCATCGTGTAAAGTTTTTGTTTTTAATATTTTAAAAAATTCAGGAATTTCAAAAAAACGTAAAAAATTATTTTTATTTTCATGCAGTCGCCATTTAAAAAACAAAATTTTTTTTCGTGTTCCCTGAGGTAGGGACTATAACAGCATCCTTACTGATTAAGAATTTCTTTTGATTTTTTTTTCAGACCACCAGGAGAATCAGGTTCAATGTCACTAGGATGCGCCATTTTTTTTTACACCTGTCTCTCCCCCCTCCCCCCTCTAACTATTTTAATTTTTAATATTTTTTTGTAAAATTTTTTTTTGTATTCTTAAGATATCAACAAAAATACCATAAAAAATAGATAGTAAAAATATTTTTTGTTTTTTTCTTTTTAACAAAATTCAAAAAACTGCCCAAAATTTGATTTCTAGACTAGAATACTACCCCCTTAATACCATTATACAAATGAAAAACTATTTCGATGATTTTATATTCTGAAACGTGATTTTGCAATGCATTGGCTTAATTATACGATACGAGCAAAAGCGAATGTACTACGATAAGCAAAAAATAGTGAGACCCTATTCCTAGTTCTACAATTCTAAATTTATTCTTCAAAATCTATGTCGTCCCCCTCAAAGTAATCCCCTTGGCCCCAATACAAATGTGCCAACGTTTTTTCCAATCCTCGAAACAGTTGTTAAAGTCAATTTTCGGAATAGGTTTCAATGTGCGTAGCGATTCACGTTTAATGCCTTCAATTGAATCAAAATGGGTTTCCTGGAGAGGTCGTTTGAGTTTGCTGAATAGTCAGAAGTTACACGGAGCTAAATCAAGCGAATACGGTGGTTGTGGCACAATATTGTTTGAAAATTTCCTGAATGCTCTTACTTTTCTTTGGCCCAAAAGATCTTTTAGTATATCATATAACTTAAGAGAGTGAAGTGAGGCAAAATGAAAAGAACAACTTCTAAAATTATTACAGATCAGCCCTAGTAAGTGAATGAATATCTTTTTTAGTTTTTTATTTCTAGGCTGATAAATAACCTTGATTTAATTGTTTGTTATTGCAAATTAAATAAAAATAAAAACCTACAACAACTGTTATTTTATAACATTAATTTCTCTATTAGATGAGGTGACGTTGTTATCGATAGTTAATAAAAGTGTTTTTCTTCATAGCGTGTGGTGCGGACTTTGGCCCTCGCAGTTGAATGTGTCATTTTGACTTAATTTTTCTTCAATTTTTTTAAATGTTTCAGATAACACACATATTTAGGTACATAACTTTAGAGGGGGTCGATTTTTATATTTTTTCAACCTATTGCTTTTTTTGTTCATCTAACGGTTGTACGTAGCACCAAAACTAAGCGAGATAGATATAGGGTTACATATAACTGACCAAGATGACTAGAAAAATTGCATCGACAGTCTGTCCGTCCATGCAAGCCGTAACTTGAATAAAAATTGAGATATCTTGATTAATCTTGGAATGCGGGTTCCTTAGTACAAAAAAAAAATTACACGTTCGCAGTTGGGCGTAATCGGACCACGCCCACAAAACTCCATTATCAGAAAACCTATAAAGTGCCAAAACTAAGCAAAATAAGATTAATATATATTTACATCTGTAATTTGGCACAGGGAATTGACTGTACTGTTAAAAACTGCTAAGAATGCAATAAATCAATAACTGAAAATTTGATTTCCAAGATGGTGGACGAAGGCTTTTTGGGAGCCGATGTGAAAATTGGACGATGAACATGGCACCGCCCACTTTTTGGTGAAATCACATATCTTGGAACACACCAACCGATTTCGACTAAATTTAGGACGTGGCATTTTTCCCGAATTTTTATGTCGGAGAGTGAAAATGGCCGAAATCGTACTACAACCACGTCTACTTGCCAAATAACACAATTTCTTTCACTTTCCAGTGTTCAAATTAAGAAGTAATTAGTATAGGGTGGGTCATCTAACGTTTTAAATTTGAATTATCTATATTTCGACATTGACAACGTCAAATACCATTCGGAAAGTGACAGATATTTAGTAAAAAGTCTCAAATTTACGAAATGGGTCGCTATTCACTATAAGAAAACTGGAAAATATCGAAAACTTTTTTCCAAAGTTCGTTTGACCGAGGATGGTCAATTTTACCGAAAAATCATATTTTCGGACGAGGCTCATTTCCACCTCGATGGTTACGTTAACAAGCAGAATTTTCGTATTTGGGGCACAGAAAACCCGCACGTAATCGTCGAGAAGCCAATGCACCCAGCACGAATCACTGTATGGTGCGGATTTTGGTCTGGTGGAATCATCGGCCCATTTTTCTTCGAAAATGAAGAAGGAGCGATATCGCGCAATGTATCGAATTTTTCTTCAAGCAAATTGAAGAGGAAGACTTGGACAACATTTGGTTCCAGCAGGACGGCGCTACGTGCAATACAGTAAACGCTACACTTAATCTTTTACGCCCTATCTTCGAATTTAAAATTTTATATGACCCACCCATTCTTAGGGGATACAAATTTTAACGAATAATGGCTTTAGAGTATGTAACCTTATGACCAAAAATTTCCCAATTTCAACCCGAACTGTTCAAGCCCCCAAATACCAGTATCTATTGTCGACTTTTGACTGAAAATATTGGTCAATGTACGGAATATACAATTGAAATTCAGAGAAAATCCATTCGTGGCAATAGTATCTCTGTGTATCGACAATGAGATGATAAACTTTTCACTACATTTTCGTAAAGAAATAATTTCTAAAAAAATTAAAATTCTTCACCATTTTTATTTAAATTTCGAGTGTGCATTTGGTATCCTAAAATATTTTTTTGAAATTTGAGCAACTGTGACAATTAATCTGTAATTAAAAACTCTTTGTTTAAGGTACAAAAAAAAGTTAGAATTGGGTTTGTTTAATAACTTTTTTGTAAAAATTACAAAAGTGTCTACTTTATTGAGGACCCAAGTGTTTAAAAAACATAAAACCTTTAGAGAGCCCGCATGACTGAATAAATTAACGAAATAACCAGCAAAAATCATGGTGCTAGCTTTAGGGAACCAGCATATGTTTCAACGATCTCATATGGATTGCCTTCATAATTTCTAATCGGTGATTGATATATTGGCACTTGATAATGACAGTTTCGACCGTAAATTCAATTTTTCCAAAAATAAAGTCATTGGCTGCTTCAATAGTTTTTTCTCTTTAGCTTTTTTGTTTTCAAAATTTTCAAAACTGAAGTATTCGCGGTGGAGAACTCGTTTTGAGCCAATAAATAATATAAAATAAATTCGCTTAACGAACTAAGGAAAATTGCGATCGAACCATATAACAAAAAATAGTTATAGAAACCAAAAAAGATTACTGTAACCCTGTATTGTTTTAAAAAATTGTAGTAATATTTTCTACATATTTTATATTATTATTATTATTTTTTTTATTTTTTTACAGTACTTGGAAATGCGTTTCAGTTCCAGTGTGCGCAGTATCGCTTCATTTATGTTTGTGATGGATGAGGTAAGTAGATACGTCACTTTCAAAGTGTAGGGATCAAAACAGTTTCTTATGTAAATGTCATTTGTAAACAAGACCGTTATGTAGTAAGTGTCAGTTATAGCATTTTTCAGTAATTAAGGCAGTAAATTATCGCCTTTTTGTGCTTGATAACAAATTATACTCAATCGTTATTACTTTCTTTACAGATATTTTTCTTGCCAATAATTTTGTATGTGCCGGCAATAGCGTTTAATCAAGGTAAATAAATTTGCGAACTGCTGTTCTAAAACGTTGAATACCTAATTTTTTTCGGTATAAATTTCCCATAATGCTTTTATAGGAACTACAAATACCGTGCTTGCTAATTCTAGTTTTTCTTTGTTATTTTGTGTTTTCCAGTTACAGGCGTCAATATATACGTCATAAGTGGGGTCATTTGTGTGGTTTGCGTGATCTATACATTGATTGTGAGTACTACTATTTTGTAATAAACTTTTAATTGGTTTACTGACAGTAAATTAAGCTGGAATTTTTTAATAATTAATGTCATGCGTTTAATGCCGCAATTTTTCAACAAAGTTGACAGCTGAGTAGCTTGACGGCTGTCATATTTTAACAATGGTGTAAGCGGAGGATTATTTTTCAAAATTACAATTTAGTGTATATATTTTTGGAGACTGTTAAAATAGTGCTTTAAAAATAAAAATATAAAGTTATTTTTCACTTACCAGTGACGGTTTGTTCAATCCTCTTTAATCATTTGGTTTATAGCTGATTTTAAGCACTATTTTTTTTATAAATTTTGATTTTATCTTATCTCAAATCTGAAAACAAAAAAAAAAAAATTGAACAAAAAATAAAAAAAAAAATTTAAAAAATACATAACTATAGATTTTTTGAACAGATTACTAAATTTTATATAAAATTGTCAGAAATTAACAGCTTCAAAATCACATGCCATTAAATTGAAAATAATTAATTAAAATGGTAATA
Organism: Bactrocera zonata; assembly: GCA_037783105.1. Lineage (NCBI taxonomy): Eukaryota > Metazoa > Arthropoda > Insecta > Diptera > Tephritidae > Bactrocera > Bactrocera zonata. Next base: position 488,466 of record JBAWJQ010005310.1, on the reverse strand, counting down.
ATAAAATAAAACTTTTGTCCACTTTTTTTTAAGTGCTATTACATATTCACACATTGTTGTTATTGCTTTGCTGTATTTTAAAATATTTTCCTCCTTTTTAGGGCGGCATAAAAGCCGTAGTCCATACAGATGCCTGGCAAACATTGGTCATGTTTGTTGCGCTGGTGGTTGTAGTTATACTGGGCACGATAGCTGCAGGCGGACCTGGACCAGTATTTAAGCACGCCTCTGAAGGTGGGCGCCTCATTTTCTTTAAGTAAGTCCATTTATGCTTTTAACTTTTTTTTAATTTTTAGGACAGGTTAAGAGCTCAAAGTTCGAGAAGTCTGAACTTTAAAATTTCTTTCTTATTTTCCGAGAAATCTAAAAATTTCGGAAAGAAGAAGACTGGAGAAGCTTTGAACCGAAAAAAATTAGATGGACTTTCATAAAAAAAAAATTGTCAAAAATTTCTTTGAATGTTCACCTTCTTCTCTTCTTTTTTCACAGCATTACCCCATCATTATATGAACGACAATCATTTTGGGCCGTCTTGATTGGCGGTTTCACCTATTGGACTGCCTTTAATAGCGTTAATCAGACCATGGTTCAGCGCTACATGTCTTTGCCGACATTGAAGAGAAGTCAACACTCGATTATAATCTTTACGCTGGGCGTTGTGCTCTTCTTATCAGTTTGCTGCTTTGCCGGTTTGTTGGTTTTCGATTTCTATAGAAATTGCGATCCGCTAAATGCCGGACTCATATCGGTAAATTACAAGCACAGTACACACGCAGTACATGCATATACGTATATACTAACAAACCAGTAGTTGAATTTGTTTTTGTCCACAGAACGACGATCAGTTACTACCCATCTATGTTATGCAAACTGTTGGTCATCTACAAGGCATACCAGGTCTCTTTATCGCTGGCGTTTTTGGCGCCGCGTTAAGCTCACTCTCAGTCGTACTCAATGCCACGGCTTTGGTATTCCTACAGGATATTGTGCGTGGCAGTTTTAAGGTGCAACTAAGTGAACGTGCAACAAATATTTTGGTGAAAAGTGTTATCGTTGTGCTCGGCGCAGTAGCAATGGCATTGATATTCGTGCTGGAGAAGCTAAGTGGTATTTTGAGTGTTGCCACCTCGGTCACCGCCATTGCGGGTGGCACAACTTTTGGTATGTTCACGCTCGGCATGTTGGTGCCATGGAGTAATACGAAGGGTGCTTTGGCTGGTGCTGTAGCGGGTGCGCTCATGTCTGGTTGGGTGTCATTTGGATCACAGGCGGCGATAGGTGCCGGCCGTATTGGTTCACATAAATTAAATGTTTCCGTATCGGACTGTTTGGCAAATTACACAATACCAGAAGCGGATTATAGCAATGAATCGGACGTATTTCCTTTATATCGTCTATCCTTTCATTGGATAACTGTGATTGGCGTTCTATCAACGTTACTAGTTGGTACTGTGGTGTCCTTCCTAACTGGACCGACGGTATTGAAGAAGTTAGATGCAGAATTAATATCACCCGTCATTCATAGGTAAGGTATTCAAGATATGTATGTATATATGTACGGAATATTGTGTTTTTCTGGCTTCCTGGTTTACGATATAGGTTAGGTCAGGGGAATATTTGAAGCAAAGATTGTATGGAAAAGTTCAGATATGCATTGGAATATACTCTATCGGAGTTCTAGGAATTGGCAACACCAAATACCTAAAAGAAACACTTTATATTGATATTATTTATAAGGACCTTTATCTTGATTGGTCAGTTTGTATGCTATACTACTCCGATCTGAACAATTTTTTCGAAGATGGTAGCGTTACTTTAGACAATAATCCATGCCAAATTTAGTGAAGATAACTATTCAGATAAAAAAGTTTTTCATACATGAACTTGATTGTGATCGACCAGTTAATATGACAGCTATATTCCATAGAGCTTCGATGTCGTCGGTTCCGACAAATAAGTCGCTTCTTACGGCGAAAAGGACTTGTACAAAAATTCAGATAGATATTTCAGAAACTGGCAGACTTGTCATTACATTTACGGTATGCTTTATAGGATCTCCGAAGTTTACTTCTGAGTGTCAGAAACCTTTTGACAAAATTTGGTTAATTGAGTTTAGGGTTAATTGTATTTTTTCATATTTAATTTTCGCTATTTCTCTCATTGCAGATTTTTACCCAAGGAATGCTTCCCACCACGCAATGCAAATCCGGATTTCTCACGGGACAATACTGCTCAAACTTTCACCCATCTCTTAGCTAACAGCGGTGATAGTCCAAGCGATCTGGGCAGATATTAAGTTCCAGGAATAGAAACTAAGATATTTAGAATATTTTTGCAAAGGGCAAATTCCAATTACTATTAGTATAGTAAGAGTAAACGCTAAATTTGCACATTTTAAGACAAGAGAGGCAGAAAACAAGCAGCTTGATTGACAATAACAAAAGAGCAAACAAAAACCAAATTCATTTCATAACCGTGTGTGCGTTAAAGTTAATAATTGTTGCATTTTGTAGTTACTGAATTTTTTTTAGCCAATAATATGTATATATGTAAATGTGTAGTGTAGGTAAACAGTTTATAATTAGAAATTAAATGTGTAGCGAAAATTCCAATTATGAATTTCATCATGCCTACGTATTTAAGTCTACTTGTGTAGGGTGAGTCAGTGTCATTGTATAACAGTAAAAAATATACAGGTGTAATTTGTTAAATATTTTGGCAAACAAGTAAAAATTTGGAAGGTAAACAAAAGACAAGTAATAAAATTTGGCAGTACGGAGTTGACGGTTGTTGCTGTAAGTCTATAAAGTCGAAATAACAACATAAGGCAAGTGCTATAAAAGTAAATGTAAATATCAAAGAATGATAAGCTATTCGCGAATGGTAGTTCCCCAAATTTATTATATTCTTTCCACGTATAATAAGATTGTAAATATGAAAAAAGAACAATAAGGTCACAAAAATTGATTATATTTTTCACTTATATGTTATATCAATTTTTAAAATTGTGCACAAAATACTTAAAAATTTATTACTTAGAGAAATACATATAGTTTATTTATAAAGACTTAATTACACTAGAAAATATGTATTGCAAATACATATTAAAGCCAAATTTAGAAATCGAGAGGAATAAATTAATACCATCAACATCAAAATGTTAAAAATGTGGTTATTATATAAAAAAAACTATGTGTTTTTGGGATATTAATTCGTTGGCTGGACATTAATTCGTTGTTTTTTCCATAATTAGTGTTATTAGGTGTATCCCAAAAATATAATTTTGAGGGCATTTAATAGACTTACAAATAAAATAACAGCAAATTATGTGGTAATTGGACAATAAATTAGCATATAGATACAAATATTCGTAAAAAATACAAATTTACATAAAAAAAAATACAAATATGCATAAAAACATGAAAAAGTATAAAAAAAAACATTAATAAAAAAAAATGTCTTGTAAAATTAGTAGCATCTTCGTAATCCTATTCGCACCTCAATCTATGTAAGTAATTTTTTTGAGTCCTATTATAGATCATTTAATACTTATGTGTATATACATATGTATATTATATATAGTTTCAAAAGAAAAATTATCATAATCAATAACAAGATATACATATATGCATAAATGCAATTGCGGGCCAATTATGAACGTCTGTGATAACGCTTGGTATCTGCTTTACAACTTAATAAATAAAATGTCAAAACAAAAGCAAATATTATATAAAATAAAAATTACAAATATTTTAAAACATAATTTGTTTGTCTTAAATTTGCTTTGGAAAGTGTAGGAAATTTTTTTTGTTTTGTTGCTGTTGTACTATACATCCCTGCAGTAATTTGGAGGAATGCTGCCAAGTTGATAATCCTCGGCAGGATAAAAATCCGGCTATTTTCCGGTTAAATAGACCCGAATGTCTTGGGAACGTTTTGAATTTATGATACAAAACGGTAATAAAAGTTATTGTTATTATGATTATTATTTTTTTCCCTCAACTACCCCAAATAAAACTAATATAATAGATAAAAGTAACTTCCTACAACAACTAAGCCCTATACTCCCTTCAGTTGCGGCCTACTATCAAAACATGTTTTCTTTCATAACATTTTTCTTTATTTATGGTATTTTTAAAATAAAATAATTTGTTAAATTCTAAACTATTTCACATCTTTATAAAAAATACCTTTTTATGATCACTAAATTAATTACAATAATACTTTATCTAGGTATTTATGTACTGTTAAGATTTCCGCGAAGAAATTTTAATAAACAAAATTTTTATAAATTTTGAATAATTTAAAAATAAATACCTCGTAAGGTGACCGGATCAACCCAACACCGCTTTTGCTATTAGTCTAAACATTTGCTAGTTTCTAAACATTTTCGTTCATAATACCTTATTGGTAAAGTGGATTTCAACCTTTTTTACTTATACTCAAGAATTTTCGTGATATTTGAAAAATAATTGTTGCTATTAATATTGTCGCAACCGCTATATATGTATTGTAGACATGCATTTGCGCTAACATATTGCATTTAGCGACAGCGTAGGAAGAGCCGCTAAAAGAAGCCTTTGATGTGAGAAAAAAAATTAACAAATTTGAAAACTAATTGATGTCACAAATGAATTTCATATTTTCGTACCAGCAAGAAGCTCGGCTCTACTTTATTGCGCCAACTGAAAGAGGCTACAGTATATTCTTCTATGCCAAAACGATTTATATTCAAGCAATAATGATGGCTGTGGCCAGCGAAAGCAACTCGCGGCGTTAGGAGTTTACCTGAAATATACATATTAAAAGTTTTGAAGTAGAAAAGTTTATAGTTGTACAAGTATATAAAAATTGTAAAATGGACGCGCACCTATTAAATCTGTGGATTCTTTTGAGAGCACCTCCCAATTTTCGCGAAAGAACTCAATACTTGGTGCATCATGTTCTCTACAAACGGCATCCGATTTTCGATAGGTGGGAAAATGTTGCATTAAAATCGGACGATTGTAGGTTTTGTGTTTTTGTAGAACTTCATTATCTTCGCAGCGATCTTTATTTTTGAGGCATTTTAATTTTTCTGTAATAAAATTATTTAAAAAAGAATTTTAAAAATATGTTTTTTGCACTTATGTATATATGTATATAATTTACCAGATATACTATTTAAATCACGCAGCGCCGCATTACAAAAACCACAACCATCATTTTGCATTGCCATAGAATTAATCATAATAAAATGATTTCCTTTGATTGTATAAATTTCAACACCCGTGTTGTTAAAATGTTTGGAAAAGCGTTTAATGAAACTTCTATCCATTCTGAAAGATAAATTTGTATGTGAGTGTGTTATTAGAGGTTATTAGAATAAAATGTTTTTCACTTACTTATAATGGAAACCAATGTCATGATTGCCCACAGCACTAATAATGGACACATTATTTGGTGTCTTAAATATACGATGGAAGCGCTCGACATATTTTTCAAAATCATGACTATTTACAAAATCTCCTTCATCGAAGAGATCACCCAACACAAAAACAACATCAGGTTCGAAGAGAAGCATAGAGGCCTTAATTATCATAATTCGATTAAGAGAATTATTGTTTTCTTTTATTTATGCAATTTACCTGAAAACTTCGATGCATATGCCATTCCCTATATAATCTGTCCAGCCAGTGGCCATGTATGGGGCCAATTAGATGGGTGTCTGCAATTATCATGGCTCTTAATTCTGTTTCCTTTTTTAAGCTTTTTGTTTCAAAAGTTGGCCATCGACACCGCGAAAGTTGTAAAAAGTCCGCCAGAAATTCACAATACAAGAATGTCAAAAATGTGATGAAAGAAATTGTTGTCAAAATATACATTTTTGGCGGCTTCTTTACTTGCACTTTTTATAAGAAATGAAAATAAGCTAGCTGATATAAAAAAAACACAAGTGCAGTGTCGGTGAAAATTAACGAAAAAAAATTGTTAAAAGGGAAACAAAAAAATAATATTTACGAAAGGTGTTAAGAAATAAATGAAAAGAAAATAGAAAGAGGGCGTGGAAGACCGAATAAACGAAACGGAATTTGTCTGAACTTGGCAGCACAGACTTAACGAAACGCCACTTTTATCGTAACTGACAGTTCAGTATAATTCTGTATAACCTCCAACAACGAAGTGTAATTTTGTGACGATTAAAGTGCGTTTGCTAGTGAACGTTGTTAATTTTTTAATAAAACAAATAAATTAACTTATATTAAATATTTGGTGCGTATTACAGAATATGTATTGAGAAGTTTGTGAATATATTTTAAGTGGAATGCGGTTGAATATAATATAAATTTGTGCAGCTAATTAAACATTTGCTGAAGAATATGGTGGCGTGGAGAAAGTGTAGCAATGGCGGTTTGCATGCCTGAAAATTGAAAGAATTGCTTGCACAATATAAATAGAAATATATTCAAAAGTATTATAACGTTTAAGTGCAGGGCCCTGATATCCGAATTTAGACTAAAAGAAAGGTCACTAAGATTAGTGTGATAGGCGTACGCATAACTTAGGACAGGGGGATTTAGTACAGTCGCCGTGACGAGAATAGAAAATCGGCGCGTAAGTTTTTTTTAAGGGGTCACGTTCTCCCGAGGCTGCCAGACTTAACGTGATATTGTGAAATTTTGTTTGGTGTTTTCGTTAAATAACTTTAGCGAATTTGTTTACATACAAGAATACTAAAAATAGAAATTTTGGAAATTGAGTTTTATGTAAGATTTGATGTTTTACATATAAATACTATATTAGTAATTTTGTCTCCAAAGTAATGTTAACAAAAATAATAAAAATGGTTTAAGTTTTTAATAGAAAGTAGTAAATCTACATGCGTTTGAAAAACAATGTACATATTTATATATGTACCATATTTCTGTGTATATAACAAGCTAAGGAAGCACATTTCTACAAACCACGGGTCGCTGAGTTCGTTTAATTGGCAACTCTCATTACAAGCTTTATATATAGAGGAGTATATTACAAGTACCCATAGTACCGGCAAAATATTTAATGTACAAATAGATGAATGCTTAAACTTGAATATATCTATTTACATATACATCTGTGAATGCTTATATTGATTTTCAAATTTTAGATTGCAGATCGAAAATTGTAAACGATGGCTACTAAATCGAAACGCGCCGGAACCGCCACACCCCAACCGCAGCCGGGTGGAACATCAACCCCAATAATTCCTGGTGCTAATCGCTCTGCCAGCCCATTAAGTCCTACGCGACATTCGCGTCTACAAGAAAAGGCGGAGTTGCAGAATCTTAATGATCGTTTGGCCTGCTACATTGATCGTGTACGTAATTTGGAAACTGAAAATGCCCGCCTCTCAATTGAGGTGCAAACGACGCGTGATACTGTCACCCGTGAGGCTACCAATATCAAATCGATGTATGAAAACGAATTGAGTGATGCGAGACGTTTGCTGGATGAAACAGCACGCGAAAAGGCAAAATTAGAAATCGATACTAAGCGTCTGTGGGATGAGAATGAGGAGCTTAAGGCTAAATTAGATAAGAAAACAAAAGATTGTACTTTCGCCGAAGGTATGTACAAGTCATGAATTTATCTATAGAGTAACTTTAGCAACTCATTGCTGCTTATCAGTTTGTGTTTGTGGGTTTAAGTGTTGTTACTTAATAAATATGCTTGAACCACTATTGGAATGTCGGTATTACAATATTTTGTTAAATTTTAGGAAATGCCCGCATGTATGAGTCACGCGCTGCGGATTTGAGTAATAAGTATAATGCCGCTAATGCAGATCGCAAAAAGGCTGTTGATGAATTGAATGAGGCTGTCAAAGAGCTGGAACGCTTGCGCAAACAATTGGAGGAGGCTCGCAAACTCTTGGAAGAAGAGACATTAGCACGCGTCGATCTAGAGAATAATGTACAAAGTTTACGCGAAGAGTTGACATTCAAAGACCAGATACACGTACAGGAAATGAATGAAACACGCACCCGTCGCCAGGTGGAAATAAGTGAAATTGACGGACGTTTGGTCGAGCAATACGAGGCCAAATTGCAACAATCGCTACAAGAATTGCGTGAGCAATATGAAGGTCAAATGCGCGCTAATCGCGAAGAGATAGAATTGTTGTATGAACAAAAAATGAAAAATCTACAATCGGCAGCCAATCGCAATTCCAATGCAGCTGCAAACGCTATCGAAGAATTGCGCACAACGCGTACACGCATAGATGCGCTAAACTCACGCATCGGCGAGTTGGAGTCGACCAACGCAGCGCTAACGGCACGCATACGCGAGTTGGAGCAATTGTTGGATCGCGAACGTGCACGTCACAATGCGGACATATCGAATTTGGAGGCAGAATTACAGCGCTTGCGCGATGAAATGGCACAACAATTGCAGGAGTACCAAGATTTAATGGATATCAAGGTATATAACCTTAGTTTTCCATATTTGGATATAGATACTAATATTTAATCCTTAACAGGTATCGCTAGATTTGGAAATTGCCGCCTACGACAAACTGCTATGTGGCGAAGAGTCGCGTCTCAACATCACACCACATTCATCCACTACATCCGGTTCGTTTAGTCAAAGTTTACGCGGCACCCGTGCTACCCCCATACGCAAGACACCATCACGTGGCGCCTCCACAGTGCCGCTGAAAAGAAAACGCACCGTCGTCGATGAGTCCGAGGACCTGAGTCAATCTGAATATTTTGTAACCGGCAGCGCCAAAGGCGATATTGAAATTGCCGATGTCGATGCGGAGGGTAAATACGTGAAACTGCACAATAAAGGTAACAAAGAGGTACAAATCGGCGGTTGGCAACTGATACGTACAGCTGGTAGTAATGAAACCGCTTTCAAGTTTCATCGTACCGTCAAAGTTGATGCCGGTGCAGTGATAACTGTGTGGTCTTCCGATGCTGGTGCGACACACGAACCGCCAGCAAATATTGTGATGAAAACACAAAAATGGTTCGTTGGCGACAATATGAAGACATCACTGTTCAATGGTGATGGTGAGGAAGTGGCCGGCTCAGAACGCGTAAAACGCACAATTGTGAAGCATGCATCGCGTCATCGCTCCTATGGCAGCCGTTTGGGCGTATCAACAGTGGATGGTGCCGGCAATGAGGAACTATATCATCAGCAAGGTGATCCGCAGCAGGGAGATGAAAAGTGTCGTTTAATGTAAACATGTAGGTGTGCAGAGCAAATTAACTCCTAATATATAAAATTACTGCAAAAGATTTCTATATATATATTATATTTTTAATGTTCTTTAACTGGTTGAAAAACATTTCAAAAGTAAAGGCTTCAAGCGAGCGCAGACCAAGAATTAGAAAAATAAAAAACAATAACAACAACAATCACATCCATGTCTAACCGAAAAACTCCTGCAGCAGCTCACAAGCGCATACATAGATACATATGCAATTAAATTCGCATACACACACTTATGTACATGCAGTCTTGCGTGTCATGTGCGCTGATGCTGAAAACTACTCAACTCTGCTTGCCACCATTCATATGTTTGGAATTTTCAAATATAGCTGCCGCTTCTTAATTTCTCTCATAACTACATACATACATACATATATTTCTATTTTTTAACATTATGCTATAGTATCGTCAGCATCTAGGTCCTAGTTTAATTGCGCTAATTGTAACAGTTTTTTTTACACATACATACATACATATATATTTGAATGACTTTTAAATATTGTGGCATTAATTTTGAACAATTTAAGCTTGCAAAAAAAATAAAGGCTTGAAAAAAATTAACAAAAACGTGCAGTGTTGTGTTAAAAGAAAGCAAAAACATTTATATATTCCATATCTGTTATGTGTGTGTGTGTATTAGCGTTCACAGCAATTCGAACTAAATCATAAAATCAATCAAAGAGTACAAGGAAAGCGCACATGCTTTTCAGCCATAATTACTAACAGTATAAATTTAGTTTTTTTTTTCTTGCTTTAAAAATGTACAAATTTATGGTTATAGTTTCTGGAAGTTTGGAACTCTGAGGTACAAATACAAAATAGACAAACAAAACAAAAAAAGACTCGAAAATTTCGCAACAAACAATGTAAGGACGTTTTTTTCTTTGAAAGAAACGGAAAAAATATTAACTGCATATTTTAATACTTAAAATCAAGCAGAAAATTTTGGAAGGTGAACGATGTTTGAAGTGACGAAAAAAATATATAATTGGAAGCAGCTAAAATAATTTAATTTAATTTGAATTTAATGGCGTCTAATATGTGTAGCATTTCTGAGATTTAAGCGCTATGCATGTAAGACATCATTGACTTACAAAGAAGCGCCGCTTAAGCAAGCGACCAAAAATAATTAATTTATTTTTTGTTAAAAAAGCTGTAAAAATTTAATTTCCTGCAATATATCAGCGGCTCCAAGGGTCTACGTTTGCATTTAATTTTCAAAATTAAAGCAGTAATTATCAATCAAGAAATACATAAATATTATTTCACAAATAAATTGTTATCAAAAATTTTCGCGCATTATATTTCCACATTTCACACTTAAAATCAGTAAAGATTATTTAATTTGTGTTCCTTCACGCTCAAACGCCCAACCATTTCACCAGAAAAAATGAAAGAAAAAATAATATTACCACCAAAAAAGTAAAAAAAAAAAACGGTTTGCACTTTCGTTTTGAAAGTTCTACGCGCTTTTAGGATATTCCGAAAAGTTCAACAAAACATTTTGTTCCCTTAACAATAACGGTTTACATTATTACGTCTATGTTTTAGAATTAAACAAAGTAATTTAATTTAATTATATTCAATTTAAATATTATAATTGACTTTATGGCCATTCAATAATTTTATAATATGCAAAATGCGTTCCGACATGTATTTGCAAAGATAAATTTATACAAATTTTTTTACAACAATTAAAATTTCTGTTTCTCCCTGTGTTCGTATAAAAACAAAAATATAAAAATGTCAATCAATATTTTAATAAAAGAAAATATAAAAAAACATGTGTTTTCATTTATTGGTTCGGAGTACAACAAGTTTGGGATTGGACAACTAATCCGGGGCTGAGAAAGCGCTGATTTACAAAGGTAAGCTTCAATACAGAAAATATGCAAAACATTGTAAGGGATATGTTTATGCTGTTACAGCAACAAGGTGCATGGATTTAGACACGAGCTGGGTCTGTTGAAATTAGCAAGTACTATTTCTGTTATTGTATGGGCGTAAAACATGCTCTAAATAGTATGTGTTGGATATTTCCCATAGTTATCATTATTTGACGTTACAATGTTGCTAACTGCTAACTCTCAGTTTTACACCGAAATTTCATAGTTGAAAGTGAATTTGTAGGACTAGAGCAACTACTCTCCTTACCGCTTGTGAGTTTTATATCTAAAAAATGTGTTATGAGCTTAACTCTCTGAAGCAGTCGATGACCGAACTTTTTGAACTGTTTGACGAAAAATACGTCCCCACGAACTCAACTTCAACGTAACCATACGGAATCTTTGTTTAAGGACTGCCTTTTCGACAGATTTCTAGAAATTTATTGGGAAAAATTTTGATGTCACTACAAGAACAACAATAAAACTAAGCTGTAGTATCATGCGATTTATTTTCGCGGGTATTGTGAGAAGTCACAATCTAAAGATAAAAGAATAACCGCAATACATTTAGGTCCTTTACCGCTTATCAGCTGGTTGAAGAACAATTTGATAATAACAAAGTTATAAGTAGCCGCTGTTTTCCACATGTTAGACACAGTTTACCGCAAGCAAAACCCTTATATTTTGATGTCACTACAAGAACAACAATAAAACTAAGCTGTAGTATCATGCGATTTATTTTCGCGGGTATTGTGAGAAGTCACAATCTAAAGATAAAAGAATAACCGCAATACATTTAGGTCCTTTACCGCTTATCAGCTGGTTGAAGAACAATTTGATAATAACAAAGTTATAAGTAGCCGCTGTTTTCCACATGTTAGACACAGTTTACCGCAAGCAAAACCCTTATATGCAAGACCCTTATATTTTATATTTTGGAACTCACATTAGGGATATCGAGTTCTTCGTTGAAATATTATTAGATGAACTCATTGTAAACCGATAAAAGTGTCGGAACAAAAACATGATACTGACAACATCAGTTCCAACGCTAAAAACAGGAGAAAAATGCTTGGCCATACAGTGGGTATTTAAAAAATAATTACCTCTACAACGTTTGGGCTGAAAAGTTTTTGCTCTGACAGAGATATAGCCACAAGCAAAAATCTTAACAAAAAATGTATTCCTGTCTAAGATTGCCAAAGTCAAAGCCTTATTTTTTTCGCCAAGAAGCTTGGGTCCTTCAAATTGTTATCCGATGTTTAGATTCAAGGGAATACGGTAAGAACTAGTTCCCCAGATATCGGCGTCTCCCGGATTCAAAAATTGACTCACTGGAAACATATTTCATTGGCCAAGTTCGAAAGAAACGTCGTTTTAAATGTCTCAAAGCTTCACATTATCGAAACGTTGAAGGACCAAGGAAAAAGGTTTTCTTATTGTTAGGCCAAAGATTAGACTATGTTATATACCTTTACTCAATCGGAGGAGTTCCCCTTTAATAATGACGATACAGAAGTTAAATAAACCTTTTTTGGGTATGAAGCGTGTCAATGCTATATTCGTACCAAAAGACTTGAATCTTTTGCAGCAACGGCGCCGAACAGAGATCGCAAAAGAGATGATTGACAATACTCAGATGCATCATTATTAGTAACGAGGCGTGCGCGTCGAAATTGTCCAACAATCTAGCGAATGACGTTCTCAAAATGAACCAAAACCGAAAAAGACAAAATTCGTTGAAGACGCTGAGGTTTATTCCAGCGGAATCTTATAACAAAAGTATGAAAAATTAGATTGATCAATGAATAGCTTGTATTACCTCCAAAGAAGCTTTTTTTGAAGCCGCCAATAGAACTTTTTATTAAAGGGTTACATGGGTTTACGGGTTTTAATCGATTTTTTTATTGTCTTATTAAATTCTACTACATCTCTACAGATATTGTCCTAAATTTTCAAGTTGATACAAGTAATAGTTTCGGCGATACGAACTTTTGGGCTTGAGGCTAGTTAGGATAAGTGCGCGGTCTTTAAACGCGTTTTTCTCGAAACTGGGTTTTTAAAGTCGGTTTTCAAGATTTCTCGAGAACTACTCAACCGATCTTCCTGAAATTTTACACAGGCCTTTGAGATACTATTCTTAAAGATTTGAACGAAAGATTTTTTTCAATTAGAACTATTTCAAAATTTTCACGGAAATTTTCATTTTTTTTTTTTGTAAAAATATCTCCCAGAAATCCTATTTTCGTTTTTTCCCTTTGACCAAGCTCTAAGTTAAGGGGGTTTTCTAGTCTAGAAGCATGAATTTCAGGTAATTTTTAAAGTGTCGTAAAAAAGGCAATTAATATTTTTACTATCCATTTTTTTATTAGTTATTTGTTAATTTTAGAAGATTAGAGAAAAAAATTAAAAGCTAAAAAAAATAAAAAATTTCATATGTTATGAGCTGACGAAGTGGGGGATCTCTAAAAATTTCCACGTGACCATACCCATGATTTCAACCCTCCTAGTTATCTGAAGCCAAAAAGAAACAAAGATTATTAATCTAGAATAGTGTCGCAATGGCCGGATCTACGGAAAAGTGGGAAAAAATTTTTCACAAAATGGCGACTGCCTAAAAAAAAAAGTTTTTTTGGATCACTTTTTCTGACTATTTCGAATTTTTTAAAAATAATAAAAATAAAAATTTTGGGATGGGGCTAGTTCCAACCATAGACAAGCTTATAAAGAAGACTCTATACAAATTTCAAGTAAATCGGTCCAGTAGAACCTGAGAAATCGTGGGTATCGTTCCGAAAAAGTCAGTTTTGAGAAAAATGCGTTAAAAGTTTCGCGTTCCGGCCGTACCAGTTTGGATGCCGGGTCAAAAAAATGCCTATATCTCCGAAAATAATTTGAATTTTGAAACATTCTCTTGTACACATATTCTGGAATAGTTAAATTTTGAAAAAAAAAAATTTAGATTTTTTTAAATTTCTAGACTAGAATACTCCCTAAAGGTTTTAACTAAAACACGTATTTTTTCACTTTAGATGATCTTGTAAGGAGTTGTCCTGCCAACTCGAGTACATCTTAATATAAAATATTTAATATTTTATATGATAATGTTTTTTGGCCGAGGAAACCCATGAGGGCCATCACAGCCGTGTCTTATAACAAGTGTATTGAAAAATTGAACTAATCAATGACTACTTTGATAAGCCTATTTTTAAGCCGACAATAGAGATTTGCATTAAAAAGCGATCCGAATTAAATTTGATCAGTTGGTAAAACAATATAAGCTATTTTGAAAATTTTTATTTATTTATAGATTTGTTGCCTAAATACTCATCTATTGAAGAAAGTTAAAGCGAAAATAGTATCGCAAAATATGTGCCTTATTTGCGACAAATTAAACACCCTGAATGTCTTACTGAGTTCAATTAAACTATTTATTAATTTGGGTTATTAATATTATTAGTAATTAATGGATACGATCACCCTAGTGGTACCTACATAAGTATCTACATACATATGTACATATGTATATAGGGGAAAATATAATTTACTTGCCGGTTGCTTTGCGGTGGCATATTTATGTATAGATATGTACATATGTATGTACATAAGCTCATTGCATTCGGTAAGTTTGTTAAGCTTCGACGCCAATCGGCTTTTAGAGTACAATTTGTGTTCGCACTGAGCACAACATTAGTAAAGAGTGCGGTTGTTAAAATTTTAGAACAAATAAAAACATTAAACTTGTTTTGCAACTCATAAAAAATAGCTAAGCAGTTGAGTGCAATTAAAATTGCGAAAATTTAGTTTGAAATTTGCTCGCAAACAAACCAAAAGTGTTCATTTCGAAGAAACGTAACCTGCCATAGACATACATAAATATTATATACTGCCGTGTATTTAGATCTATAAAAAGTACGTAGTGCCAACAACAATAATAAATACATGTACATAAACACATATGTATGTACTTTTGTATGTAAATTAAATGTGTAAACCGAAAAATGGTGAAAACAGTCTGGAATTGTCAAAAAAAAAAAAAATTTATCTTCACAGTGGGTTAATATGTGCATAGTACATGCATGTAAATGCGACGTCCAGTTGTCATCACCAGCTGGTATTTTTTACTTGTAACTTGTCTGTGACATTCTCCAACGAAAAAGGTCAATTACCTTGACGCTCTTAACTTGCAAAGTACAACAAACAAACTTTCATATACATACATAGTATGTGCGCATGTGTGTATGTGCGCACGCACATAAATTTATAATTTTATTCAAGTACTTAAATTATTATCGTGTATCAATGAGGGCATTATTGATAACAGTGAAAAAACTCGTGTATTTTTGTTATTTCTTTAACTCCTTTTTGATTAAAATTTATTATTTCCACAGCATCGGCTATGCTTAATCACAAAGGAATATACCATGTATATGTATGTACATATGTATATACAAAGGTACGTACATATGTATGTATATATGTATGTACGTAATATTTTTTGTTTACACGCGAGAAACTGCAAATATGCATTTATATACATGAACATTTGTACATACTATTTTAATACATACATATGTACATATGTACATGTATCTCTGAGCTTATCAAATGCCTAACCACCGACCCACCGCCAACCACTTGTAGCTGGCGGTTTCGGCTCTCGGCTTTGTGCATATGAGAATTTGCTTTACATTCTGCCAATGTTGTTGGAGAGTGAATGCCTGAAATCAAAGCTGCCATATCAACAAGTGAAGATTTAAAAAAATAATAAAATTTCGGTAAATTTGAGCCTATTTTTCAAAATTGATTTTGATCGATCAGTTTGTATACTATATCCTATAGTTGTCCGATATCAGCGGTTCCAACAAACAACCTGCGTAGTTGAAAGGACGTGTGCACAATTTCAGATCGAGATCTCAAAAACTGAGTGCCTTGTGCTCTTTAATACGTATCCGTTCCCAAGACAGTCAAGTTATAATAAAAGAAATAGACCCCGATTTTTATCCGACCAAGGACTGTCAACTCGGCACCATTCCTCGAAATTACTTCAAAATTCTGCCTAAAGAAGCCAAATTTCGTGCAGACAAAAAAGATTCACGTCTCTTTTTTTATGGTAAATTTAAAAGCGGGTGGCCGTCAGGAGACTATAAATCTCCAAAAAAATTTTAGATTGGCCTAACCCACGATCGATAACCAAATTCATCAGGTTTATGCTTTAACTCAACTTTTAATAACGGGTGATTCAAGTAGAAGTACTTTTTTCAATAGGATTTTTTTAGACAGATCACGCTTGAGTCGTGTTATTTTTGTTCAGTATTGTTTGGCATCTTATCATGGAAAGACTTAAGCCTGAAGAACTTTTACAATTCGTTGAACTTTATTACGAAAATTCGCGCTCTTCGCTCAACTTATGGTCAATATAATCGAACTGCTGATATTACAATTTGCAGCACCATCACCCATCTTGAGACCCAGCATTCATTACTGTGTAATATTTGACCGAATAGACCAAGTCCAGCAGTGAAGAAAGTATAGCAACCGTAGCTGAGAATGTACATGAAGACCGTGGGGAATCGAATCCGCAGCAACTCGGATGGTGTACAGTGTATACAGCTTGTGAAGCCGTTCGACCTTAATAAACGAGAACGCCCCACTCTATGGGCTCTTGAAAAGTTGCGAGAAGATCCGACGGTTTCGAGCTAAATTTTGTTCAGCGATGAGACCCATTTCTCGCTCAATGGTTATGTAAAAAAGTGAAATTGCCTGTTGGTGAAATCATCGGTCCACATTTTTTCAAAAATGATGTCGGTGAGATCGTAACCGTTAATGTAACGGTCGCGCTATGATAAACGACTATTTGAATCCTGAAATTGAACCTCGTGTTCTCGGCGGCATTTGATTTTAACAAGACGGCTCCACTTCCCACACTTCGCATCAATCAATGGATTTATTGAGAGAACACTTCGGTGAGCAGATAATTTCTCGTTTTAGGCCGGTTGATTGGCCACCAAGATAGTGTTATATCACTCCGTTAGACTTTTTCCTGAGGAGATATACAAAGTCTAAAGTCTATGCGGATAATCCCGTTCGACGTAGGCCTTGGAGCTGAACATCACGCGTGTCATTCACCAGTTACGAGTCGAAATGCTCGAACGAGTCATCAAAAATTGGACATAACGCATGCACCATCTGAGACGTAGCCGCGGCCAACATTTGAAAGAGATATTCTTCAAAAAATAAATGCCAAAGAATGTTCTTTGGAATGATAATAAACATTTCCCAATAAATTTGAAGTTTCTGTGTTTTTTCTTTAAAAAAAAGTAGGGAACTTCGAAATTGATCACCCTATAGGAACATATTTATTCGTGTTTATTGTGTGAACTTTTTTTGATATCCACCCACTTTTTACTTTCACGTCGACTTCTGGTTAGAAGCATTTCCAAGTACACAATATTTAAACTAAGAGAGAAATGTATTTTCTGTTTTGGTTTACATAATTTTTGAAAACAGTGCTTCCACAACGTAAAACTATTTCTAAAGCGTTACTATTATTTGGTTTTGAAATTCATCAATCTTTCTTTTATTTACAGTAACTTAAAATGAAATTAGTGATTTTGGATACTGCCGACTCAGTTGGAGTTTGGGCTGCCAAATATGTGATGAAACGCATTAATGACTTTAAGCCCGGCCCAAACAAGTGAGTATCTTAGTCGAATTAATTAACAAACTTACATATACTAAAAGAAAAACAGAAATTAACAAAGAATAAATGGTAGAGAAAAGCGGAGACATGGCTCAAATCCTATGTGATATTCAGTCAGCTGAGATAAAAAGCTCGATTTACTTGGGTAAGGCCTTAGAAGGCTAACATTCTAACCTACCGTATCGAAATTGATAATTACAAACTCGAAGCAGGCGTATAGACATGACCGATCATAAGCATATGAGGTTTGACAATTAAGTAATGAGACTGATTTTATTGCCGCGCTTGTGCCAAACCTGTGATCTTGAAATTCCCTTTCTCTTTTTCCGGCATCCCTCCCTTCTCCATTGATATATGTACCATCGCTCTAACGTGTTTAGTTCGCCTGCTGCGTCAAGTTGAGTAGACGTGTGTTTGTAGTGCTCGTCACGAAAATGGAAAAACGAAATCAAGCGCAACGCGTCGCGATAAAATTTTGCGCCACATTGGGCGAAACAGCTTCGGAAACGTACGCTAAAATTGTAAGAGTGAATGGTGGTAGTACTCTTAGTCGTGCCCAGGTGTTCCCAGGTTGTCTCAATGCCCCCCGCCCGAAAAAAGCTCGCATGAGCAAGTCGAAGGTGAAAACGATGATTATTGCCTTTTTTGATAGCCGTGGAATCGTCCACAAAGAATTCGTTCCACCGAGGAAAACTGTGAATGAAGTCTTCTATTGCCAAGTACTCGAAAGATTGCGAAAACGAGTCAACAGGGTGCGCCCAGACATCGCTCGTAACTGGATCCTTCATCACGACAATGCGCCGTGCCACACCGCCCTCAGCGTGTCCCAGTATTTGGCCTCTAAAGGGATCGCCGCGTTGCAACAACCGCCTTATGCCCGGCATGTCACCCTGTGACTTTATTGTTTCCTATAACAAAATTGGTGGTCAAAGGAACCCATTTTGAGTCGATTACGGACATCCAGGCGACCGTGACGAGAGTACTCGCGGACATCCCAGTCGAAGCGTTCCAGAATTGTTACGAAGCATGGAAGGTGCTGGAATCGCTGTATAGCTGCCCAAGGCGACTACTTTGAAGGGGATGGCAGAGTTGAAGAATAATTTTCAAATATACGGTATTTATGGAATCAGTCACATTACTTAATTGTCATACCTCGTAATTGATTAAAATACCGGATAAACGGTCATAAACTACGTCATGCCTAGACGAGGTGAGGCAGGAAACCTTGCTTGAAATAGAACCGCCTATCAGGAGAACACTGTAATGTCGACCAACATCTTACACATTACATAACAAGGTTTTTTGCCGACAGGCCGACAGGTTTTAAGGGTGATTTCCAAAGGCGCCTTTAATACCAGTTTTGAGAGTCAAAGCAATTCTACTATCGAAACATAGGGTCTTCACGTTATAACATTAATGAAGGATTTACAAGCAAAGGGGGTTGACAATAATTATTTAACACGTACGGTTGGTCTTGAAGTAATGACGAACGTACATATGTAAGTATCTGGAAAAAAAGAACTCCAACTAAACTGAATGGGAATTTTTTTAGACAGTTGGATATTTAGTCATAAAAAGTTGTTATGAAAAGACTATAGAAGCGTGACAAAAGGGAACGTAGACTTATTCGTTTGGTTTTTCAAATTACAGATACTTCGTTTTGGGTCTACCCACCGGAAGCACGCCACTTGGTATGTATAAGAAACTGATTGAATTCCACAAAGCCGGCAAAGTGTCCTTCGAGTTTGTAAAAACGTTCAATATGGACGAATATGTCGGTGAGTAAATGACAACAACTACATAAATGATGTGACTACTCGCTCATACTAATTTTATTAAATTTTCCCAAGGCATACCACGCGATCACCCCGAAAGTTATCACTACTTCATGTGGAACAACTTCTTCAAACACATCAATATCGATCCGAAGAATGCGCACATTTTAGACGGCAATGCCACGGACTTACTCGCCGAATGCCAACAATTCGAGACAATGATTCGCGAGGCGGGTGGAGTAGAGCTCTTCATTGGTGGTATCGGACCGGACGGACATATAGCCTTTAACGAACCTGGCAGTTCGTTGGTCTCACGTACACGTGTGAAAACATTGGCACAGGATACATTAGAGGCAAATGCGCGCTTCTTCGATAACGACATGAGTAAGGTGCCCAAACAGGCACTAACTGTGGGTGTCGGTACCGTCATGGATTCGAAGGAAGTGATGATATTGATTACGGGTGCGCACAAAGCATTCGCCTTGTACAAGGCGATCGAGGAGGGCGTAAATCATATGTGGACTGTGAGTGCCTTCCAGCAACATCCCAATACGTTGATGCTTTGCGACGAGGATGCCACGCTCGAGTTGAGGGTTAAGACGGTGAAGTATTTTAAGGTAAAATAATGAATACAATTTTTAATTATGATAATGCATATATTTTTGGATATACATATATACTCGTATGGTTTGGCTATATTATAGAATGACTCAGCGTTGCTGATCTCAAGTATCTGCGGATCTGGTGTTTAAGTTAAGATGTTTAATCTGTATTTGCTTGAAATGGGGAAAACTGGTTTGGTGTTGGTTCACTTTTTTTATAAATAATGGTGTCTGGTAAAAAAAAATAAATCTTTTCAATTATTAAAGTTAGTTAGTATTGGTTTTTGAGGCTTGTAAAATGCTTTCTAACATAGCAATCTCTTTTGAGAGCCCACTTTCTAATCAAAATACCAAAATATACTTATGCTCTGTAGAGTAATCAAATAGCCGCAAAGTTGACACTAATTTTTAACAGTTATTTGTTCTCGTTACAAAATATATTCAATATTTTTACATATGTGTATGTATATTTTCAAAATACCAGGGTATACTACGAGATGTACATGAAAAAATGATCGGAGAAGAAGCTGAATTAAACGTGCAATGAATTGATCCAGCTTGAAACACTCAAGTATTATGGTCCCAATGTGTATGTATTTTCTTTAAAATCAACTAATTTTGAGTTACTGGAATTATGAAAGATTTATAAATTGAGAAAAAAGAAATTATGTGCAAAGAATTACCTCCAAAGGAAGTGCGTAAAAACTCAACAGTGAACTGTACCTTAATGCTCTGACATCTCGATATCCTGGTTAGGTTCTTATATGGAAGTAGGATATAGTACCTATACCACAAATAATGCCGGGTGGAGCTTAAGATTTTCAACTAAAGCAGAATTTTTCAACCGTATCCTGTTTAGTAAAAGGCTATTGCTATTTTCTCAAAATAATTAGTTGAGGTCTCCACAATTCGTTCTTTTTAAGCCTAGAATTTTTGACAACACAAAGATGTTTAAGAAAATTCATTAAGCCAGGTGGCTGTTTCCAGATCGAAAAACCAACCAGATCGACCATGTTGTGATAGACGGAAGACACGTTTCCAGAGTTTTAGACTGTGCGTCAGCTGCGAGGTTCTAACATCGACTCGGACCACTATCAATTTTGCAGCCAAGATACGCACCCACCTCTGTATAGCAAAAACGCACGCCAACCAACACAAGGAAGGTTCGATGTCGAAAAGCTGAAATCACAACAGACAGCCAAATGATTTTGTACTCGACTTGCACTCCTTTTCTCTGAGAGCACTCGTCAGCAACTCGGGAACTGTGGGACGGCATTTCAAGCTCTTTAAGTACAGCAAAGTTAGGCAAACGAAATCATTGGTTTTCGACAAATGTCCGTGTCGCAGTGGAGAGAAAAAAGACTGCCTACCTCGCAACGTTACAATCGACCACAACACGTGCGGGATGGGATAGATACCGAGAGTTGTAGAGGGAAGCGAGACGTTTTTGCAAACAAAAAAAGAGAGAGAGGCCGAGATGCATGAGTTCGAAGAGTTTGTCAAGCTGGCCGACAGGAGCAATGCTCGAAAATTCTACTAAAAGATGCAGCGACTAACAGAAGGTTTCAAGACCGGAGCTTACTCTTGTAGAAGCCCCAAAGGTGTTTTAGTGACTGGTGCCCAGAGCATACTAAAATTATGGAGGGAACAACTTTCCAGTCTGTTGAATGCCAGTGAGAGCATGACACTAGGAGATGATGAACCCGACTCTCCAATCAATGACGATGGAGCGGACCCTCTATTCCCCGACCATGGAGAAGTTCGAATAGCAATTGCTGGCCAAGCTATTTAAATACAGAGACGAAAAACTGATAAGGAGGATTCATCACCTTCTTCGTAGAATATGAGGGAGACCCCACAATATGCGCCAACTACCGTTGGTTAATCCTCCCCAACATCGCTTAGAAGGTTCTATCGATCGTTCCTGGCCAGAGAAAATAATGCTTGGACAATTTCTAAAGCGAAATGTGACATGATAAAATGGCAAACCTCACTGAAAACACAAAATTTAACACAAATCCGCAAACAAATATGGCCGCCTTGAGCTGTCAAAAACATGTCATCTCTATTGACTATTACCATTTCGATCTAATTTTTAATAAATAATTCGGACTTTTCGGATGCTTTGTAAAGTTGAGACTTTTGTTAGACTTTTAGCATTCTGATTAAAACATTCATAAAACCTTGGGCTTATAAATAGATCTGCAATTGAAATTGTGAAGTAACCAGCCTACACTCG
Organism: Bactrocera zonata; assembly: GCA_037783105.1. Taxonomy (NCBI): domain Eukaryota; kingdom Metazoa; phylum Arthropoda; class Insecta; order Diptera; family Tephritidae; genus Bactrocera; species Bactrocera zonata. The sequence goes on along the minus strand of JBAWJQ010005310.1, from coordinate 466,018 downwards.
AATTTTGATTATAATATCGAGGATTCAAAAACTATCAGACAATCCCTCATATACGGTATACTTCAGATTTTTGCTCAAAAAATTAAAAATTGAAAAAGTTGAGGACAATAAACTAAGACCCTATTCGATCTCAGCGTTTACATCATTTTAGATTCATATAAAATATATATAAATATGTATAAAATAATAAAAAGTAAATAAATCTCTATGACAAAATTTCTGTTTTTTCCTACAGGGTCTAATGGAGCTGCATGGGAAAATGGTTGAAGGTGTATAGTACTTTAAAAAAGTTTTGATAACATTTTTTATACAATTCCGGAAGAATTTAACTCAGCGAAACATTAGTTAGTATACACAAATTAAATCTGTAATCATATTGCAATTGTTATAATAAAAAATATCGAAAATAAAAATAATACATGTGATGAAGAAAATAATTATAATTTTTTGTATAACTCCATATGTTTGGTTAAAACTAAATGAAACTAAAGGTCATGTCTCTATACTTCAGCCTTTCTACGAAATATGCTCCACATTAAATAACTTTTTTCCCCGATGAGGTACACTTCCATCAATGTGGATTAAGCGGTTAGTTCTAACTTGAGGTACAAAACCTCTAATTGGATCAATTTCAGGATAGGTATGACGAGGTGTGAGTGTTGTTTTCATATTTCTGAAAAAGGGGCGTTTTTCCCCAAGCCGGCGTCGAAAAATTCAGAAACTTCAAATTTAATGGAAAATGCTTATTATAATTCGAAAGAGCATTATTTGCCATTTAGAAGATTTTTAGAAGATTATCTCTTTACAACTTTTCCGCAGCCACGTCTCAGATGATCCATCCGTTGAGTCCAATTTTCGACGACTCGTTCGAGTATTTTGACTGGTAACTGGCGAATGACACTCCAAGGTCTGAATCAAAGTGGGATTATCCGCATAGACTTTAGACTTTACATATCCTCACAGGAAAAATCTAACGATGTCATATCACACGAACTTGGTGGCCAATCGATCGGCCCAAAACGAGAATTCGTCTGAACACCGAAGTGTTCTCTCAATAAACCCATTGATTGATGTGACGTCTGGGAAGTGGAGCAGAGATCACGAGTTTAAATTTCAAGGATCAAATAGTCAGTTATCATGACGGCCATTGACAGTTGCGTTCCTTACCGGCATCATTTTTGAAGATATATGGACCAATGATTCTACCGGCCCACAAACCACAAAAACCCGTTGTTTTCTCTGCATGAAATTACAGCTCCTGAATCCCTTCAGGTTGCTCTTCGATCCAAATGTTGAAATTTCCCTTGTTTACATACCCATTGCCAGAAAATGGCCTCATCGCTGATCAAAATTTAGCTCAAAAACTTGGAACTTTTCAGCAGCCCATAGAGAGAAGCGATGTTGCTTTGGAAGGTCGAGCGGTTTCAGTTCTTGCATAAGAAGTATTTTGTACGTTTCGTCCTGCTTCAGGTAGCCCATGTAGATCCCATCTTGTAAATCCCAGAAAACGTTAGTCATCGCTTTCTGGCTTCTAGGACAGTAATCGCCTTCTTTGGTGGTGAAGTCCACAAGTCTTTCGACTGTTTCTTGCTCTATAGTGGGAACAAGCAGATACATGTTTTTCCTCGGTCGACAATACAGAAACACTTTCGGATTGTACCTAAGCAGCATAAAACGTTACTGTGAAGTGATCTCACATTTCCATCTTCGGGAAAAGTAAATGTCCTACCGTTAGCGCCGACATCTGATTCCTAATATCTCATAAAGCATGTTAGTATGACCCTGCCCTCTTTCAATTGGCGCTTTGCCAATATGAGATCGGGGACTTTTGCCACGATATTCTCTGCGGTAACCGTTTTCGGTGCATATAAATTTGGCTTTTCAAAAACCGATGTACGATCACGTATGTAGATCACGTAGAAACTCATTAAAGCAGTTTACTGCGCAACTTTTTTCCAAAACAAGCATAGAATCACAGACCGATATTGCTATTTTACTATCCGCGTCTACCCTCACACGTGGTCAAAACAAATTACGAGAACGGACAGTGAGGCTAAGTAGTTATTAGAACGCTTTCGTAAGTCAAATTTAAGTCTAAAAACCTCTTCCGGTTTTAAAGCAGTAAACCATTTTACTGACTGCTTCTAGTAATTCAATACGCTTTTACTCAGCTGTTAATGTTGCCTAGTTCCTGTGACGAACTGTGTAAAGTACAACGCCCTCAGTACAAAAATAAAAAAAAAAACTGTAAAAAAAGGACAGCAAGGAGCGCGTTTAATGTTGTTTGTCAACATTGCATCATTTCACCTGATTCACGATACACAGCTGACGAGAACGCTGTACTGGAAGCGGTGGAGCAAAACAAAAAGCACGTAAAACGCGCCACTAAAGAAAAAAAAAACGGGTACACAACACTGTTAGTGTAAAAGGCGCGCGCCCGCCACATTGTTTGACCGTTAAATAATTAAACTGTAAATCCCAGCGGTTGGCAGATTGATCGATTTGTATGCAATGCGCTGTAAGTGGGTGTTGTTTGACTTTTCGCAGGCAATGTAGCGAATTTTTGATAGACTGCATTTCGGTGGGCATGTCATTGGCCGAGTTAAAAAAGGACAGACAGAAGCGATAGTAGGACAGTATTAAATACTTAATAAACGCGGTACACAAATAGATTACTAAGTGCGGTAATGAGTTCGTAGACTTTTGAAACAAAAAGTGAAGAAATGGGAATAAAAATCTTATTACAACAAAATTAGATATTTTTAGTAAAACAGGAGTTGAGTGTATGTAAACATTTACATTTGCTGTAATCTTAATATGCATTACATTGTAACATATATTTACATAAATTTTATCTACTCAATTATGCAACCATTATATATATTCAATCAAACGTATTTTTTATCGTATTTCTACTTGACATTACCCTCTCAAATTCATTGGGTTACAGGTGAGACCCTTACATTACATAGTATGATATAACCGACTTTTGCCGTTTAATATGTAAACAAAGTGACACACTGTTAATTAATCCTTTTTACCACACAATTAACTACAAATACACACAAACATGCATGTGCATGCGTAGTCGGCGTGTAACTCAATTAATAAACGCCAAATTCATAAGTAGTTTGATGAATTTCCCACTAACTTCCCATTATTGTAGATTTGGGCACAAGTTTGACCTAAAACTGCCAAAAACTTCTGTGAATATGTTGTGCAGACATACAGACATATGACACCTGTTCGAAGGTGTAAACAGATATGCACTTGCATACATATACATTATATAAATACCCTGTAGGAAAGTTTAGGAAGTATTTATTCTAAAGCTTTGGATAAGTACAAAAAGGGTCAGTCGTCGTATTTCGTCATGACTTATACGTATACTAATGAGTATAATATTACGTACCGAATTTTGTTGAAATCGCCTCAGTAGGTTCCGAGATACGGAATTTCACCTAAATGTGGGTAGTACGTCCATCGTGTTTATTTCTCACGGGCTCTTATAAAGCCTCATCATCATACCATCTCGGGTGTAAAATTTTATGTCTTTCATTTTTTTATAAATTTAGTGCACTTCTAGTAAAGGGCGTTTCAATGGGGACGCTACAAAACTAGACCGATAGGACGAGACCATATGTTTTTGTGGTCGTTTTGACATTTTTTTCACTAAGGTTTTTCATCATGCAAAGATATAAAATCCAACAACGAGTCGAAATTATTAAAATTTACTACCGAAATTGGGAGTCAGTGGCCTCAACTTTAAGAGCGCTATGTCGCAAAATTGTAGCCGCTTGACCACCAGAATCGTCGAAACGGGTTGAGCAACAACTTGGAAATGATCTGGATCTTCATCAAAAATCATCTTCAGTGATGAGGCTGATTTCGTCAATAAGCAAAATATCCGTTATTGGCTAGACAGCAATCCACACATACTCTATGAGTCACTATTGCAGCCCGAAAAAATTACGGTTTGGTGCGGTTTATGGGCCGGCGGCGTCATTGGACCGTACTTCTTCCGTGATGAGCAAGAACGGCACGTTACTGTAAATGGGAATTGCAAGCGCTCATTGGTAACCGAATATTTTTGGCACGAACTGATGATATGAACTTGGACATTATGTGGTTCCAACAGAAAACGGCACCACAAGTCACACAGTGAATGTCACAATCGATTTATTGAAAATTGGTGAACTTGTTATCTCACGATATGATCCAGGCAATTGTCCGCCTCGGTCATGCGATTTGACGCCGTTAGGCTGACTTTGAGTGGGCTAGAGACCACCGTCTTAACTTTTTTTCCTTCTCATCATAACCATTTGATCGATTTTGGGGAACTTAAGAAAATCCTGTAAGCTTCAGTAAAGTAAAATATATTGAAAGTCCCGCCCACTTCATAAGAAATTTGTCAGATTTTTTTTTAGGCTTTTCGGAAAGTTATTTCGAAATATAGTAAATGCATAATTTCTCTAGTAAAATATTACCATCACCTTGAAATGTCTTTTAATCCAAGGATGCTTTCATATTCATTACAAAAATGTAAAATATGAGAACGTGAACTTTCCTACAGGGTGTATTTCTAGACTCGCATCCTCTGCTCATTTAGCAGAAGCAACAAACATTAACTGTCTATTTGGTATAAACTGTGTGCATAAAAGTGTATTATTATCTAATCTACTAATTAAAATGTGTCATTAACCCTTAGGTGAGTTCGAAGAGCTTATATTCGACTTTAGTAAAAGTTATTCGGTTGTTTGCGGAGACATCGAGACGATAGCTGTAGTGCGGCCGAAGTTAAGTGACTCAGCTCCACTTGGAATAGTAGATCCAAATTCGGATCACGACAAATTCCAAAATTAAAATTTTTGGGAACAGGTACGTAAAAAACACCCTCAATGAAAAGGAAACAACAGCCTCGAAGGAAATCTATTAGTCCATGTTGCAGACGTTTCAAAACTTACAAAAGGAAGATGCGGACTACAAAAGCTCAATTAAATACTACAAATTATACAGTTCGAAGGCCTAGGTATATCTCCGTAGGAACTATTATCTTGTCCAATCCAGACATTAGTTTAGAACATTATAATTGATCGAGTTTTTCCAGCCTTTCTATGGTGTAACGAAAAATATTTTTAAATCAGCAATGACCACACATTTTCTATACTGCATGTCTACACAACAAATTAAGGGTTAATTCAAATGATATGACAGCCGAAGTAGACAGTAATTTGCACAAATCACCTATGGGAATAGGTGGTAATGAATTTAGGGACCAGTGGGATGTTTTACGAGCATTTTATGTAGTATAAATGTGCCTTAATTCACATTTATTTTTAAGCGGCTAAGTAATGACACCTCCACATTGACATTTAGCAAATAATTGCATATTTTACTTCAATAAGGCGGCTAAATAGAGCTTGTTACTATATAATTATAAAATAAATTTTCGAAAACCATAGCTGAGGTGCCAGTTCTGGTTTCAGCTTTAAGCCCAAACAAAAACTAAAGTTATAGCGGTCGTGCTTTCTACAAAATTTTTAGACCACCAATGATATGAATAAAGTTCCTTTAGTAGGAAGCGACCTATAGTCTATTGTGTATTCCCCTATATCACATATGGTCGAAAGGTCCAGCACTCTGAACAATTCCAGGAGCTTGGTGGGCGGTACTGAGATAATGTGATCTCTGTCCACGTAGATGGAATCTAAAGTATTGAGCCTGCTTCTACAAGATTTCCCTGTTTCATGTCGCAAAACCGACAGTTTGAGAGATTATACCTATGTTGGATAAGTGCTTCTTGAGCCTGCAGTGTCCTGTACAGAGCGCAACAAGGAGGCGGAATTTGTTTCGGGGGAGGTTGCTCATATTTTTAAACCTTGCGAGGTTGTACTCTCCCAGTAGTAGCTTGGCGCGACGCAATCCTGCTATTTGCTGCCAGTGCCATTCTCTCCCCACTCTCTCCTCCGTGCGGAGCAATTCCTTTATAGTGTGAGACCCCATCTCAAAGAAAGATTGATCCACATTTTGAAAAGATATAAAAGCCGATATTTTGAAGGGTTTTCTTTAAAGTTATTAAGTTTAAATAATACAAAATAGCAAATAAACACTCTAGAGAAAAAATCCAATATAAATCCTAACCTTAAAAAACCCGTATTTGGAAGGCCACAATATCTCACACTGAGCAAAATCCAATCCACTAAACCACAATTTTTCAACATTTTGATGCACATAAATAAAATTAGTTCCGAAAAACGCTACGCTACCACTTGTAGGTCGCAGCAAAAAAAAAAACCGAAGCCGGCACTACGTTGCAAAGAGATTTTAATATGGTAATTATCCCCAACCACAACCAAGCTGCCTCAAACAGTGAAAGCTTCGTCGCATTCCATCGAGGGGAGCGCGCCTTCGAATTACCAATATAAAAAGAAAGTAAACCACTCAATAGCCCGCAAAGTATTGAAAGGCAATATAGCTGCTGCTTAGATTGGAAACGGGCTTTCCACCCTGCACTTGCACTGCGTTTTTTGTAGCATACTGTTAGGCGAACCCAAAAATAAAATACAACTGGGTGTGTTTACAAACACTTTTGTACTTTTCGCGGTTGATGGGTATTGTTGTTGTTGTTTCTTGAATTTAGAAAAATGCTTTGAAAACCAAAACACCCCCAAAGTTCAAGAATGAACTACACCGCGGTTTAGAGTGGGGAATGTGTTTTAGACAAAAACATAAAAACAATTTTCAGACACTCAGCATTGAATTCCATTACACTGAACATTGGCCGCATTTGCATTCCACGGGATTTTAAAGGTTTATACATTTTTGGATAGTTGGTCTTCTTATACAGAGAAAAAGGTATGTTCTTTGCTTATCGATTTTTGCTAATTCAGAGGTTTACTGTCAGGAGCTCTCTATCATCTACAGTTTCAGACTTTCTGACTATTGCAGAGTTTTCCAGGTCGAGGTTGCAGCCTTCTTCAGAGAAGTCCACCGTCCACTCAGATAGAAGAGCGGCGATACTAGCCTTGAACTCATTAACAGTGCGTTGAGGGATGGTCAAGGAGTGCTTAACCTCGATATCAATAGCATCGAGTGTCTATGTGCTAAGACAGGCATGGGTGCTAGGCCACAGCGGAAGCGTAAAAATTGTAAAGCTGACGAGCTAGTAAGAAAAAGCGGTAGAACGGGTGCTCCCATATCCTCATGCATTTTACTACTAGACAGCTGGGCTGCGCGGAAGCTTAGCCAGCGTTGGGCTACCATCGGTACATGCGCTGTAGCAAAAGACGTTTGGCGCAAGATCGATCGCAAGAGATCTAGTGATCTTTTTGCCCTAAGTAATGCTAGCCTCTTCATAGTTTTGGGGCTTTTAACAGGCCATTGCCCTATTGGCGTCCGCGCAGTAAGCTGGGAATCCTATTAGACGCCTCCTGCAGAAGCTGTATGGAGGAAGATGTGGTGGAAACAACTCAACATTTCCTTCTTGACTGTCTCGCGTTTGCGAGGTCAAGGCTTAAACACCTGGGAGCACATACCTTCAGATATCCCACCGAACTGGCGGTAATGGAAATTAAATGCCTGTGCAAAATTGTGTTGTCCACTAAGCGTTTTGCTAATTTAGAAAATTTGACCTTTGAAGGTTAAGTTGTTAGAGCATTTTAACAAAATAATTCTGAAAAAAGTGTTCGTGGAGATAATTCACATTTATAACTAATTTGGCGAGAAATTTGTTCAGAATAAATGAAACACATAGACCCAATGGATCCAATACTCAAGAAGGTTTTAACTTTCTCAGTATTGGCGAAAGGCAGAAGAAACCTACTATATTAATTTAATGAAAACTGTGACTCTTGTAGGTTTCGATACTTATTGGCTGATACTCAAGATGTTTGAACCGCAAGTGAGGTCGGCTCGCTGAGAAGTCTAGTGAGCACCTCGCCTTAGCAACCTTTCCAAAATGCAGCGAATGTCATTTGTATAAAAAGGAAGAAGAAGTTAGAAGAATAAGAGGATAGAAACAACCCAGCACTTCCTCTTCGTTCGTGAACGTCTCGCCTTTGCCCGATCAAGACTAAAATACCTCGGGTGGCATACATACAACCAATAACGGAAGTAAAACAAAAAATACCTAAACAGATTAGCGAAAGGTTCAAGGCGCTTTGTCGTGATTTAATCTACAACTAAATATCTTTATCTAAATAGGATCCACCCGCCTTCTTAGAGGTACAACCATCTCACCCAATCTAACGTACATACACACATATCCATAAAAGAGATCTGTTGCGATTGCATTCATTTAAGAAATAGTAATATCGCGGATGTATGCTTTATAGGGACATTTCTACTAAGTAATACACTACTATTTTTAACGTTAGTTGTAGTTGCAAAAGTAAATTAGAAAAATTCCACGCTCTATGTTGGCAAATTATTTCTAATGTCACCAACAATGTGTAATTAATATTTTATGTTCTTCCTGCAATTATGCTGCGTCTAAAGCTAAGCATTTACGCCCGCCACTTCCTCAAGCGACACACGCCCCTCCGGACAACGTAACGTCCGACCGGCTGCACACCCGCCTTTCACCTATTTTTGCTCCAGTTTAAGTAAAAGTGCAATTAAATGCGAATACGTAAAAGAATCCGAGAGCAAGCAAAGGAATGTCACTATTACTATTTGTCGCTCGGCGTTATTATGATGTCCTGCGACGCTGTTGTTTGCCACGCATAGTGGAGACCCATATATTTTTCGCTCATAAATTTTCACATTCCACACTTGTTGACTTGTTTTATATAAATCGTTGGTACTAAAATACGCGTTGTACATGCCACAAGAATAATTGTAGACACAAGTATGAGCACAGGCCAATGAAATGTGAATGTGTGTGTGGCATAGAAATGTGTAAGTAGGTTTGTATGTGTGTGTCTATATTTGAGTTTGTAATAAAAGAACTCAAGTATGTCGCCAACACTTTATGAATGACATCTTAAGGATGGGGATACTCTATATGGGCCATGATGCATTCTAACAAATGTATATTATAAACATATATGTAAGTATATATGGTACATATGTATATACTATACTATGTGTAAAATCAAGTATGAAAATTCATAAAGTGCAAAGTGGTATTTGTAAGTGTGATTCTATTGAAAAGCGAGTTCAAGGATATTTTCAAAATTCTAACAAAAATAGAAACAAAATGTAAACTTCAGCTGCACCGAAGCTAAATACCCTTCACAGGTGCATTTCTAATAGCAACTATTTGTGTAACTAAATGCGAAAACGGAGATGTTTTACAAGCGACACTGTTTGATATAAAAAACCTCCTAGTCGAATTCAAGTTACTATATAAGGCTGGGCTAGCTTGGGTTAGGTTGAATGGCTGATCTAGAGAGATCGCACGTGGATTGTTATATGTAGTCCTTTGTGAAACCGTAGAAATGGCTGTGTTCAAACTTATAAATTAGCAAAACGCTTAGTAGCCAATACAAATTAGCACAGGCGTTTAATTTCCTTTCCCTCCCGTTCGGTGGGTTGTCTGAAGGTACTTGTATTAAGTCTTCACCTCTCAAACGCGGAACAGTCAATAAGGAAGTGTTGAGTGGTTTCCACCTCATCTTCTTTCAGACAGCTTCTGCAGATCCCTACAGCATGGATACGAATAGAGCAATGGCCTGTTAAAAGCCCCAAAAGGAGAGGCTAGATTTACTGAGGGCAAAGAGATCAATAAATCTCCTGCGGCCGATCTTGAGCCAAAAGCCTTTTGCGCTAGCGCATGTATCGATGGTGTCCCAGCCCATCTCTCTAGTACAAGAAAAGAAGAGGATACGGGAGCACCGAACCGCTCCCGTTCTACCGCTAGCGATTCTAGGGGGCCTTTCCTTGCTAGCTCATCAGCTCGACAATTTCCTACGATTTCGCTGTGGCCTGGTACCCATACCAGTCTTATCACAACGACAGTCGATACTATTGATAGCGAGGTTAGGCACTGCTTGACCAACTCTCAACTTTATAAGAAACATAGACCTTTTGTGAAGATCTTTAAATTGATTTTGATTGCTTATTTTGTCAAATTGGTCGTCCGTCTTTTACTTCTGGGTGCTACAAACTTTGTACCAAACTTAATATACGCAGTTCAGAGAATAATATATAAACCTAAGTGCATACAACATAGTCCAAGAATGTGCTTGTGTTTATTATTCGCCTGACCGGTAGCCTTCAATAAAACAGAAATATCAAACACTTTTCTTGCCAACCAACCCAATCCAGCTTAGAGGGTTGACTTGTTGTTCCTGAAAGTCCGATTCTCTCTTAACTACACCGTCCACTTAACCCAAACGTCAAGTCTAACTTCAAAGAGAAAGATATATTGAGGTCAAATACTTCTATCCAATATTTTTATGTTTCAGTCCAAACGCTTCAGAATTTAAAAGAATATATTTATTTAATTTCAGATCAGATTTTTACTAAGGCATACATATCTCTATTTGACCTTTTCGTTTAACCCTGGATGATGATTGTTGGTAGAATCGACTAACAAAGGACCTCCACAGTTAAATTCATTTCCAATTACTATACCGTCTCTATTAAGTAAATTAGAACAGATCGCCGTTGTTCTCAGAGAAGTCTGAAAATTCAAAATTTTTACCTTATTCCTTGTCAATCTTGAAAAACCTCACTGTTTTTTGGTAAACTTGTTTAAGCTCTTGTCGATTCTGACTTATTTCCACTCTTCCGTAGTCAAGGTATCTCTTTAAGTATAGATTTAAAAGAGTCCCAACCCATCTTTACTCGATTTTTTGAAAAGCTTTGTTAAAACTAACTTTGTACATATTGTCAGATATTGGAAAGAAGAAAGAAGACTGGGTAACGGCACATAGGGGTTTTCTTTCCGATGTGCCTTAAAGATGGTTTCACTACCTTAGTGAAACTCGATAGCCTGGAAAACTATATGTGACCTGGTCTACGAAAAGGGAGCGTGCGAAAAAAAAAAATTGAAAAAAAAATGATTTTTTGACACCTAAGCCCCCTTTTCGTAGACCAGGTCACATATTTTGTTCACACCAACTATGACATTCAAAGTGTGTTGAAATTGTCAATTGATATTGATCAGCCAAATAAATATCTCACTAAAGAGCTCGCGGTTGAGAAACTGTTTAATATAGGGTGGGCCATGTAATGTTTTAAATTTGAATTATCTATATTTCGACATTGGAAACGTCAAATACCATTCGGAAAGTGACAGATATTCAGTAAAAAGTCTAAAATTTACAAAATGGGTCGCTATTTACTATTCTACAGTTCGCAGATTGGGCAGAAGATCGTTTGGCCGAGGATGGTAAATTTTAGCGAAAAATCATCTTTTCGGACGAGGCTCATTTTCACCTCGATGGTTACATTAACAAGCAGAATTGTCGCATTTGGGGCACAGAAAACCCGCACGTAATCGTCGAGAAGCCAATGCACCCATCACGAATCACTGTATGGTGCGGATTTTGGTTTGGTGGAATCATCGGCCCATTTTTCTTCGAAAATGAAGAAGCAACCGCCGTAACCATCAAGGAGCGATATCGCGCAATGTTAACCGAATTTTTCATCAAGCAAATTGAAGAGGAAGACTTGGACAACATTTGGTTCCCGCAGGACGGCGCTACGTGCCATACACCAAACGCTACACTCAATCTTTTACGCCCTATCTTCGAAATTTAAAATTGTATAGGGCCCACACTATATTATTGATTGGAGCCTCATCCAATTGTCTGTTCAATTATGAAATGGAGGCCTAAATCCCGCGAAGTCGTAGGACACGTCTCTAGTCCCTAAAGTACGAAGGCTAATTTAGAAATCTCTTTGCAACTAGTGAAGCAGATGAAATTTTGGTAGTAGTTCCACCATAAAGTTCATTTTCGGGCACAAAGTGGCTGCGGCGCTTCGCTTAAAAATCATTACCCAATCTTGAAGAAAAAACAGCCCCATTATTATTCATAGGAAGTGTGTGATGAGTGGCCACTGCTGAGTGCTTACTGTTACAAGGACAAAATTTATCGAATGCATACTTCTGACAAATGTTAATTTATGACTTTGATATCAACAGAGCAAATTCTTCTATAAGCAAAATAGATAAATAGATTTAAACTAACAGGATATGATTGACTCACCGCATGAAAAAATGATAAGGGTGCTGATTGCAGATGCATACAAAACAACAAATGAATATCAGCGATTAGCAACGGGGGGAACGTTGGCGTTGGCGACGAAATACACGCAGAGCAGCAACAATGCCGGCAACGACACACCGCTGCCAGACAGACACTGGAGCGATGCGATGACGTGACGCGCTTAGCAGCAGCAGTAGTAAAGATAGTGCGAGGGTGGTTGATAGCCCAACCACCGGCTGCTGACAGCCACGCACGGCACGAGTCGCGTTGTTTGACTCTCGCTGCTATTAGCTAGTTGTGACGTCGCCTACAACATAGCGTTGAGTCGCAAAAGACAGACATTGGAGCAAGCGCCGCGGTTCAGTTGAACGAAATATACCACATAATGTTGGCTGAGCGGTGGCAACATCATTTCGCTACGAACAGCGCTAGTGCACGGAAGTAAAGGCGAATAAATACGGATGCATGATTTCGGTTACGATTATAACGGACTGACTGACATTGCGGATACGCGTTAAGTGCGAATTTGGTGAAATTAACTATTATTGAATAATTGTTGAAATATATTGTTGTGTGGGGTGCAAGGTAAAAATAATGCGAAATTTTAAAGCCCAAAATATTCAAAATTCAGTGCTTTAAATTGAAACATTTGTTGAATGTTTGTGGGACAGTGGATTATTATTTTTTTAAATGTAATTAAGTGATAACTGAGTGGCTTAAAACATTTTTTTTCATATATGTATATGAGTGAATATGACTTCAATGCCAAATTGATTGTGATAAGTGAAAATGGATTTTTTGGCAGAAGTATAAAAAATTATAAAACAAATTATACTCAAAATGTTAAAAAAAATTATACTTAAATATTCAAATGTAAAATATTGTCAAAAATATAAAAAAAAATTATTTTCGCCAAGAATCAGATTCAAGAAACTTAATTATGGGTAATAACCTAAAAAATCAAAAAAAAAAAAAAAATATTTTGAAAAACTGAAAACTGTTGAAAAGTGTATTAAAATTATGTTAAATTACTATAAAACTACAGAAAATGAACTTTTTCAGCTGCTCATGCCAAATTAAGATATAATACGTTCATGAAAATTAATAATTATTAAATAAATAAAAATAGAGAACAAAACATTAATATATTTTTTATTATAATCATAAAACAAATAGCAATAATAAAATCAAGATTACTATAAGTTTATTATATTATATATTTTATAAATCATTGGAACTTATTTTTTTGGTTTTAAACATTATTTTTTGATTGTTGTATCAGAAAATTACATTTGTTAATTTAATATAAAATAGTTACAATCAAAATTAAATTAAATTAAAATTTTAATAATTTTTTTTTATTTTATATTAAATTAAGAAATGTAATTTTCTGATACAGAAAACCTAAACTAAGGCATAAAACTAAAAAAATAAATTCTAATGCTTTATAAAATATTTATACCCAGAAAATAAAGCCTTCAAAAGCAATTATATTAAATAAACAACAAAAACAAAAAATACCACATCAATTTCTTGTGCTTTTAAATTAATTAAAAATGTTTTAAATTACTAAAAATAAAAAATTACAGTAAAAAATTCTTTTTTCTTAATTTTAGAAAATTTTTCTAAGCATTTCTCTTAAATTTATAAAGCATATATTATTAATTCTTCAGATACTCTCATTTTTATACATTTGTAAGTAAAAACAAATATTGTCAGTTGGTCGACCTCGACAATTTATCGAAACGAAATTTATCAGAACAACCAAAAGCAGATATTTTTCAAGGCGAAACGTTTTGTGTCTAGTCTCAAAATTATCTTTCAAGGTATTTTAATAAAGTTAAGTCATTTTCCACACAAGATATCAAACAAAACAGGATAATTGAATTAACTTCAATATGAACTAATTAAATTTTCATCATTATCTTATAATGGTTTTTACTTGATAATAATAATAAGTTTTTAGTTTAAGTGAGCAAATTAATTTTTTAAGATTTGCACTGGTCTTATTAGCACTTCAAGAGAAAAAGCTTCAGAACAATTTAAATAAACTGTGAATACAAATTTATTGTTCCCAGTTTATATCTGTGTCAATAAAAGGTGATCCATTTTGAGGTTTCCTGCTTTTTAAAAGAAAAGGCCATTCAAAAGTACATTCTTTGGCAATTATTTTTAGAAGATTATCTCTTTCAAATGTTGGTCGCGGCTACGTCTCCAATGGTCCTTACGTAGAGTCCAGTTTTCGATGACTCGTTCGAGCTTTTCGACTGGTAACACAGTACAACAGCTAATCGGGGGGGTGAGAAATTCCAAGTTAGGATGATGGTACTAGGTCAGTATAGTAAAACCCTCAAGGGGTTTGGCGTTCGTATGTGTCAGTTTTTTTTTATGACCTTTTAAATTTTTCACACGATCTTGGTGACCAATCGACCGGTTCAAAACTTGAAATTATCTGGTCACCGAAGTCTTTTCTCAATAAATCAATTGCTTGATGAGATATGTCACCGAGATTACGAGCTTTAATTTCAGGTATCAAATGATCGGTTATCGTGGCGCGATAACGGTCGCTTTTAACGGTATCGTTCTCACCGGCATAATTTTTGAAGAAATATGGATCAATGATTCCACCCGCCCACAAACAGCACAAAACCGTTGTTTTTTCTAGATGAAAGGGCAGCACTTGAATCTCTTCAGGTTGATCTTCGCCCCAAATGCCGAAACAAATTGTGTTTGTTTACATACCCATTGATACAGAAATGGGCCTCATCGCTGAACAAAATTTGCCTCGAAAACGTCGGATCTTTTTGGAACTTTTTAAGAGCCCATAGAGCGAAGCGATGGGAGGGTCGAGCGGCCTACGTTCTGGTACAATCTGTATTTTGTACGCTTTCAAATTAAGATCGCTGGGTCTCAAGAGGGATGGCGGTGTTCCAAATAGTACGCTCCGTAGGCTATTGAAAAAAGTATCTATATTTCGATCGCTCGTTATAAAAAAAATATTTAAGGGGGTATTTAAGTCTAGAAATAACGAAAAAAAACGATTTTTTTCGAAACAGTCAAAAAACCATACATTTTTTTAGTTGAATGATTTCCAAAGTATGTTCTAGAGGTATGGTGAGACAAACATGAAAGTCTTGCAGAAGTTCCCCAATCATTTTAGACTGGAATCACAATACAGCACGAAATTCTAAAAATTCAGAAAATATTCTTGAAAATGCCAGTTAAAAATGATTTTTTAGAAGCTATAAAGGAATCATGTCCATTGTACACAAAATTTGGAAGTAGAAGTGGGCAGAGGGTGAAATTTAGACTCATATTTAATTTCAGGGTTATATTCACTTGTAAATTTTACAAAATAAATATTTTGCGTGTCCATATATCGAATGTGCGTCTATTTGAGAATATTATCTGACAATTTAAAGTTGATCCGCCAAATAGTTTCGGAGATATGAACGTATTTGTAATAATAAATTTAGTCTCATCGCCTGCTAAAACATTAAACGCGTTTTTTCTAAAATCTGTCATTTTTACACGATCTTCTTATATTATACTATATATATAGGTATATTTGTTAGGTAATGTTTGAAGGAGTAATATTTTGGATATTATGTAATTTCGATTTTTAATTGTTTTGGTGTTTGGGTTTGAATTTGGATTAAATATATGGTTGGCTTCACAAATTTCTGAGCATTGACCATAAAATAAACTTGGTCGATAGGATTAGGAATTTAGTTTGGTTTAATCCATCATGGGTTCCATCAACCTTTATGTTAAATTATAGGGAAAAACCTGTTCATGAATGAATTATAGGGAAAAGCATACAAATCTTCCTCTCTGCCAGACAACCTTTTTCAGAGGCCCTGCTGGAGATTGGTACGAGATCAAGGGGATCCAAAGTTTTCACAAATGATTCGTTGATTATTAAAGTACATTAAATTCTGTAAATCTACTTTATTTATTTATTAAATAAAATGTTTCTTTAAAAATAATTTCCAAAGGAACGCGTTTGTTTTGACCAGCAAAATTAAAATAATAATAAATATTCTAGTCAAAATAGTAATATTCGATGCTCTAATTTCGCGACCTTTCCTAAAAACATTCAACTAAAATTTACTAAGAAATAATATTAATCAAGTTAATTGAGGTTACGTATACGCCACAAAAGCCCAATCGTATAGTTCCACAAATTCCCAAATTCCCACAGCAGCAAAACGCACTTCAACGGAATCGTTGCGAAATAATTTGTTATTGCCACAACTAAACACTCGCTTTTTTATTGCATTTACGCTGAAGCCTTGGGAGTTATAATTATTTTGGACAAATTCACGAAAGTAATAATTAACCGGTTCAAATAACCAAAAGCAGCAATAGACGCGATACAACAAACACAGCAAAGAACAACAAAGAAAAAAATGCGTTGACAAGTTAAGACTGAATCAGTATGCAGAAAAGCGTTTGAAATTTCCAAATAAACAGTGAGAATTCAACTATCCTGCGGCTAGGACGTGTCGGACATGACGTCTACAGCAACTGAAGGGGCGTTACGGCGGGACACACCTCAAAAGTGGACGAAAAGTGCACAGTGGTGAAAAAAAGACGCAAGACAACCAGCTCAGGCTACAATTGTGTGCTTGTTTACCTATGCATAAGGGTATGCATGTATGTAATTAAAAATTAAGCGAGTTAGACTAGAAGTGGTGAAGTGACCATTTGGAGCATTTGCCCAACACTTGAACACGTTTAGAGCGGTCAAGCGTTATACACATACATACACACTTTTTATAGCTGGGAGTTTAGAAAACGTGTGGCACAAAAAACGCTTCGCACTTTGTTGCGCGCCGGAGTTGCTTATTTTAAAATATATATGTACACTTTGAAATTCATAGATACAATGAATTTTGTAGTACAATAAACTCAAGAAGCGCCTGAGAAAGAGAAACGAACGAAATAGCGCAATAAAAAGAAAATTGACTGAAAATAAAGCACTAGTTGCTACGTGAAATGTTACAATGTTATTGTTTAGTAGTGCGATGTGCTGGTATTTTTGATTCTTTCGGCGAATTGCAATTTTTTTTTACAAACTCGCAGCGGGTTAATGAAATTATCAACGCGTAAAAGACTTCACAGTTGGCTTTTTGAGTTAGCGTGGTGTTAAGAAATTAAATACTGTAGTAATTTGTTGATTTCGGAGTTTCGGGATTGGTGGATTATTATTTCGGGATCCCGATCTATTCGGGATTATTATTACTTCCCTCATTCACTCATTTAATTAACTGTATTTAAGCAATTTCATAGTTTCGGCATTAATGAGTTGTTTTTTCTCGAGGTCCCCATTTTATTGAGATGGTATTTCGCAGCGGTTCAATGAAATTATCAACGCGTAAAAGACTTCACAGTTGGCTTTTTGAGTTAGCGACGTGCTAAGAAATTAAATACTGTAGTAATTTGTTGATTTCGCAGTTTCGGGATTGGTGGATTATTATTTCGGGATTCCGATCTTTTCGGGATTATTATTACTTCCCTCATTCTCTCATTTAATTAACTCTATTTAAGCAATTTCATAGTTTCGGCATTAATGAGTTGTTTTTTCGCGGTCTCGATTTTATTGGGATGGTATTTCGCAGCGGTTTAATGAAATTATCTACGCGCATAAGACTGCACAGTTGGCATTTTAAGTTGGCGGAGTACTAAGAATATCATTACTGTAGTACTTGGTTGATTTCGGAATTTCGGAATTGGTGAATTGTTGCTTCGGGATCCCGTATTTTTCGGGATTACTATTACTTCTATCATTCTTTCATTTAATTTGCGCTATTAGGGTGATTTCAGAGTTTTGGCATTAATGGGTGTTCTTTCGGGGTCTCGATTTTCTGGGGCTGATATTTTTCATAATATTTTGCGGATAATGTCTCACTTCTTTTACCACACTATGGTAAGTGCAAAGTTTCGGGATCCCGTTTTTTTGGGATTACAATTATTTTTTAATATTTCGCCAGTTTTAACTGTATCCCGTTTAATTTTTGATAATAACATTATTCATAATACATATTTTCTAGACCGTATTTTAGTTTTTTAACCATACTTTGGTGAATTCAGAGTTTCGGGATCCCGATATTTTAAGGTTTATTATTTTTTAATAATATTGTTTGAGCATTAACCGTGCCTCGCTTAATTTTCGCTAGTACCGTTTTTTCGGGATCCCGTAGTACTAAAGGCTAAACGCACTTAACATTATGGCAATAAACGTAATTATAACTTCATGCAGTAGTGTAAGCATGCAACTGCGGCTTTGTACCATTTGAGTTGGCTGGCATTGTTGTTTAGCCGCTACGTGTTTGAGCGCCTTAAAGTGCGCTACAAAAAATTTTTGCAAACCGCTTTTAGGTATTAGCTTTTGTTGTTACGACACTAAATATCACTTTATTTGTTGGTCTGTCTTTTGTATGATTCTATTTCTGCATAATAATGGGTAGTTAAAGCGATAATACCGTTACAATGTGTTAATTTTAGTGCAGCATTAGGTGGCAAGTACCAACCCATAAATTTCAATGAAGGCTTAGTCGATTTTAATGGGGCGTTAAAGCAGGTGCTTAATGAGAATTCATTGGAATGAGATATTTTAAGATTGAAAATAGCGTAGATATAGTAATAAAGACGTTACAGTAGTTTGTGTGGACCAAATGTGCGATAATAAACTAATTTTATACAATTTTTAATACATACATATATACATATGTTGTCACCACTTACCACTTTTCAAATCTGAAAGTAGAAGAAAGATAGATTTCTTAAAATATGATAATTTTTTAAAGAAATCTAAATAAGTAGAAAAAGCGAACTCGAACCTCGAAATGCTTTTGGAAATTGTATAATTTAAGTAGAGTTAAATATTTTGAGATTTCGGTAAAAATTTCAAAAAACAGGGTAACTGAGAGTGTATATAGAGCATTGAGGGAAATTATTTTTATATTTTATTAATTTTTGGTGAAGAATTTCTCTGGATTCTCAGATGGTCAAATGATCACTACATGAGACCTTCTTGAAATTAACTTAATTTCTTCTCCGAATTCAAAATTTCTCATATATTTCAATATAATTGATATTTAGTATAATTTCAAGGTTCATCTGACAAGCTCACCGACGGTTAGGGTTACTCTGCCAACTCAGCTTATGTTCAACAATGTATTATTAACGAGCTTAGCTTATGATAAAGACAACATAGCAGAAACCAAACAGAATTTATGATTCTTGAGAAAGTCGCAACTTATGTATTGGGGAATCATATTGTATACACATTACACCAAAAATCATTGACTTTCGAAGCTGCTCTCGTACTTTATTTACTCAGTGACAATGATCAAGTAGTTTTTTAAGCTCCAAAACACGAGCAGACTTCAAAAAAATTATAATCCCATAATGCGACTTTACTCTTTGATACTTGACTTTTTTGTTCCCAAAACCACATTTGAGTATTTTGGCGTATCTTAGCACGCGTCATAACGTGATTGAGTGATTGGTAATTAGTGAGTTACTTGTCAATAGAAAGAGAAATATAATCCCTATACAAGTAGGTAGATGTATGTATATATGTATACATAAGTAGACATATGTACATTACAGTATGTGGGTGCGTATGAAGTCCATAACTGATTTAAGCATGTGTATAATATTTTTGTTTATTTGAATATTTTTATATATAACATAAATATTTTTAGGTCGATTTAACAGTAAGAAAGCCAATAAAAATTCAGAACAAAAATATATGCGTTGAAGAAGGTACGCGTAAAGCAAATATCGGGTATATTTTTGGATTTATTTTAATTATTTTACGCAAAAAATCACGCTTTAAGAATACATAGAACTATTTTAGGAACGATCCAGTGTCCAAGTTCAGTGCCTTCTAAATCCAAAGTCCAAATATTTTAAATATATATTTTTGTTCAGGTCTTCGAATACAGTATTTTGAGCTTTTCCAGTTAAAATCTATGTGAATTTCCAAGTGGATGAAAATCTGAGTTGATAGGAATCAGGACTACAAAATGTTTTAAATTTTATTTCTAAAATATTCTAAAAACTTGAGTTATCCACTGAAAAGGCAAGTGCACTGATGGAATGCAATAGGCTGTAAGCATTATTCCATCACTGTCCACTATCATTTATATAAGAATATGTAAATATTTCTTATGCACAACTTCTCATTCACGAACCCTTCTTCAGTAGCCTTCTTCCAATTTAATTGAACACTACAAAATAATATCACAAAGTCGGCGAAAGTTCATAGCGCGGCAAGTTTTTCGCTTTTTGTTATTTACTTGGTGCGATCGCAATCTACGCTAGAATTAATGATTATACAGGGACAATATGTTGTAAGCTTTTCTACGCAATTTAATTGTTGTTGTTGGTTTACTTGTTGGAATCATTTCATCGGTGGCTTAAGTGCTAATGCAATTTTAATTGAACAGCTCGTTTGTTAAGCAAATTTAAATAAAGATTGTCGCCACATTGTGTTAGTCTTTGTTTAGGTATGTGCAAGGTTTTTTATTCTTTTTGATTTTACTACATATATATAGTGCTTTCATTGCTTTTATAGTTCTGAAAATAAAATTTTGCAAAGAAAGTTACAAAAACTTATATTTTAGTATTTTCTATATACATATATACATATTTATTTATTTATATTTTTATGGCTTTTAGCTTCATTTAGTTTCCAAAAAAAAGTTCACCATAAAAATAAATATGAAGTATATAGATATACATTGTGACAAGAAAGCATCCGAAAATTGTAATTAAATTCCCACGGGTAAATGATATTTAAAAAAAATGTATTTTGCTAAGAACAAAGAATTTGTGTCAAATTTTATATTTCTAATCAAGCTTACGGTGATTTAGTTTTATCAGAAACATAAACCTACGATAGGTACAAAGCTTTCAAACACAGCCGAGAGATCGTTGAAGGCATACCTCGTTCTGGACGGCCTTCTAACTCTTAAACTGATGAAAATATTAAAAAAAAAGTGAAGGAAATGATGCTTGAAAATCGTCAGGAAAGTGTAAGAGAGGCGATAAGAGAGTTCGACATCTCTCTCGAGTACGTTCAAATGATTCTGGTAGATATTTTAGGTATGAAACGCGCTCTTGCTCGACTCGTCTCGTTAAAGCTGAATTTTTTTCAAAAAGAGTACGGTTGGAACCGAATTTGAAGCCAAAAAAACGCAATGAATACCATCTATCAACTAGCAGATTTGGCTTTGAGTGATTTTTTCTTGTTTCCTAAACAGAAATTGCCGCTCCGTGGAAACCGTTTTCTGCCGATCGAAGAGATAAAACAAAATGCGCTGAAGGAGCTGAGGGCTATCTCAAAAGTGCTCTAACCGCGTCTGTCTGTCTGCCCTTCTACGAGTACATACTTATAAGCGAATTCGGGCCTCAGTTTTAGAAATATCGGTCTGCACACGTTTGCTCGCCAAGAAGTTCCTTTACGCGTCTACCAATAGGAATGACGTGATTTAGACAGTTTGGGAGAACATGTTTGTTTACGGATTTGTGTCAGATTTCGTCAGTGCGTTTAATAAGGTTTGACATTTCATCATGTCATGTTTCGTTTGGAAATTGTCCAAGATTATTACACAACTTCACGTTTTTCAAAGGCTACTGCTTTTTTAACGAAAAATCATCTTCTCAGATGAAATACATTTCGGGCTTAATGGCTTCGTCAACAAAAAAAAAATTGTCATTATTGGGGTGAGTCAAGTCCTCGTATGGCTCAGCGGCCTTATTATTTCGAAATGAGGCAGGAAATGTCATTGTCATCAATAGCGAGCGTATACCACGATGTTAGCTGACTTATTTTTTTCCAGAATTATGATATAATAATAATATAATTTTCACTTTAACATCACATCGTTCTTATTGGTAGACCCTTTAGAGCGTATAGCTGAGATACAAACTAGCCGATCAAACTCAAGCCCTTGTATAGAAAACTTTTTAATTTTATAAAGTATCTGAGTATATTGTTTAGATCGGATCACTATAGAATAAAGCTACCACTCAAACTGAGCGGTCACAATCAATATCTTGAACACAAGAGGATCATCAGATTGTATGTACTTTAATTAGTTCACTTATCTCGAAAACTATAAGTTTCCCGCGGATACACATTCTCGATGTGGAGTACAGCCTGGGACGGAATTCTAAAATGCAAAAATTTTAAAATTTTTTGTTTCTTCTGCTTTTACCTACATTCATATGTATGTCTCTGAATCAAATTTTTTGCTTTATTGAAACTTTAATAATATGTAAATATGTTCATACTTTATTTATCAGCTTCATTATGTAAGCAAACAAAAAATTACCATGTACAAACATGTAGTACAAGCTTAGACAAGAATGCACATGACCTTCGGGAATACTTGCAATGCTTTGAATGAATTTTGACAATTGAGAACAGAATTGAGGAAGTGTTAAGTGAGCGAGTGAATAATAATAACAGAATATTGGAGAGCAATTTGAAAGACAATGAAAACTAATAGAAAGCAAACAACAACAAAAAATTGGTAAAACATCATACAAGAATATATACATACATATGTAAGTACATGCCGATGTACTTATATATGCATAAGATATCTTCAATTGTAATTGGAATGCAAACAAATTAACAAGCGACACCCACAAGAACAATAAGTGCAAAAAGAAAAACAATAATAAAAAACCAACAACACTAAATAACTACATGAGAGCAATAATGTGCGGCATTTAAAAACCAATAAGTCAGTTAAGAAAACATCAACAAAAACATAATAAATATATACAAATAAACAAAACAATCAACAAGCAAACATTATTAACAATAACAATTACACCAACTACACATTCTTCTCATGTGCCATGTGCAGATATGTGGAAGTAGCGGCGTAAAGCACTATTCTATGCTCCGAACTCATAGGGCGGCATAGTTGACAATAGTAACTGTGACAACAAGTGATAAGCAAAGAACGGAAAGAGCAAAACAACACAGCGGTAAACATACCTTCAGCTACCCTGCAGCGCTGCGGGAAACTCAATTCATACAAACATAAAAACACAAACGTCCAACATGCCAGTTCCTGTGAATTACCGTTGCAGATTATGCGCCGACAGTCTAATTGCGGTTATTGTTGCTCTGCGGCTGCTGCTCTTCCTGACTCGTGTCGGTCATAGCACCTGTCATGGTGAGTATTTCTCTTAACACATACATACATATAAATATGCGGCGAGCTGAGATATGCTATAGTTTACAAGACGGTAGGGAGACGAATGTGTGTAACCATGTAAACACACATGTACGTGTAAATATTTATTGGATGTATTTTTATGAGCATGTGTCATTCTATGATTATATTATCAATCATGAGAAGTTATCACATCATCAGATACAGGTAATCCCTAAATACATATTTATGTACTACATATGCATATAATTGAGATTAACGTGCATACATACATATGTACACAATGAAATTATGTGAGTTCAAAAATCAAACAATTAATTTTCTTATTAAGTCGTAGGTAATACGACTTAATAAATGAAGGTTTTCATGCAAAGCAATAATGAACGTTAACTTTGGATGCACCAAAGCTTTAATACTCTTTACAGTTGCAACGGGTATAACATAAAGGGCCATATAAAACATACATCTTCCATTTTATCGGACAATTTGTATGGCAGCTATATGCTATGGTCCGATCTGAACCGATTTTGGATATTGTAGGACTATGTGGAAGAAGAATCCATTTCAAAGCTATATGCTGCCGATACTAGCGGTTCCGGCTAACGAGCAGCTTCTAGAGGAGATCTTTTTCTTTATTGGCGTAGACAGCGCTTACGCGGTTATTGCCGAGTTTACAGCAGCGGGCCGGTCGTTCTTCATTTCACTATTTAGCGCCAATTGGAGATACCAAGTGTAGTCAGGGCTTTCTCTTCCTGGTCTTTCCGACGGAGTGGAGGTCTTCCTCTTCCTCTGCTCGAGTGGTTTCATACAATCGCCGACATGACCTAGCCAGCGGAGCCGCGGTCGCTGAACTATGTCAATGTCGGCGTATGTATATCTCGTGCAGCTCATCGCTCCATCGATTGACTGGAATCTTCCGCAGAACCTTTCTATCGAAAACACGTAACGTCGACTATATTAGACGTTGTCACCGTCCGTGCCTCTGCATCATATAGCAGAACGGGAATAATGATGGACTTATAGAGTTTGGTCTTTGTTCTTCGAGAGAGAACTTTACTACTCAATTGTCTGCTTAGTCCAAAGTAGAATCTGTTGGCAAGAGTTGTTCGGCATTGGATTTCGCAGCTGACATTGTTGTTGATATTAACGACTCTTACGAGGACACGAACCAACTGGGCAGCGGTACCCTCCTAATAAAGAGACTGGATGTGTATGACCTTGCGTGGTCGTCATTAAAATGGGGATCTCTTATCCGAGTCTGTTTTGTCTTTTTATTGAGGGAGTCTTTTATGTGGCGGGTCCCAAACCCAGCGCACAACCCTAGTAAGGGATGTTTCGCTTTTTTCTTTAGCTCACGAACTTTTACACATGGCTCTATCCTCCAGAGGATGTCTAGAGGAGATATATTGTCAAATAAAAAAGTGTAGTGCAGCCAGATATATCCTATAGTCATCCAATAGAGGCGGCTCCGGCAAATGAAAAGCTTGTTGAAGAGAAAAGGACATGTGCAAAATTGTTTTTTTTTTTTTTTTGTAAACGCTGTCTAGTCCTTACTTGTGTGGTAAGGATCAAGACTGGTCGTCATCGTGGTCATCTAATAGTAAGCCCAAGAAAGGTCTCAACGGGGTTCAACGGAGTTCAACGGACTGGGCATTCAAAGAGGTGGTTAGAGTCATGCGGATAAGTAGGTGTTTAACTTATAAAGTACCCGGAACGAAGGTGTGGTTGTTCTAGATTTTCGAGCTCTTCGTCTGCAATTGGTGGTGGTTTGACTTCATTAACTGAGAGGGTGACGCTTAGGCTGTTGATGGCGTGTGTAGGCGGGAGGTAGAGGGCGCTTTTGCAGTATTTGGGAAAATGAGGTAAAAGCAACATCGGCCCGGCAGTTTGAAGAACACGAAGACACGGAAAAGTGATGACGACCGATTTATGGAATTATAAGGCTCATAGAGCTGTACTATATCGAATTATTGGGCCGATATAATGCACAAGTAATGCTTAACCATTTTTTGAGTTTCGGCTTATAATTTTAGAGCGATGATTATTGAGATACTAAGCAATAGAGGGCCTTATTAAGCCCCACTTTCGCCAAATTGGTTGCTCTGATCAGCCAAGGGTAATTGACCTTCCCGTGGTCTATCCGAACTTATCACATATCCTAGTAATTTTCTAACTTTGTATGCACAAATATATGAAATAAAAATATACTTTTTCTTAAGGTGTGTGCAACGCCATTTGCACCGAAATATTTTAAATGGCATGTAATCATCATCAGCTTGATATCAGCTACGTCATAGGCGTGTACAACTAAGTACCTTCACAGCTGCTCTGAGAGACACTTTGGTGTTGCCTTACCACGTGCACTACGAACTTAAGTTGCAGTGCATGCCGGTAAACCGGCGTATGAAGAATGTGTATCTTCTGCATGTCACTCACTTCCAACAACACACACACACTCGCATGCACATGTCTAAATTTCCATGCGATAGCTTGTCTTTGCATATTATGGCTGAATTTATTTATATGTGGTATTTTGACTTTTTTGTAGTTGTTTTGCTGCACACACCCTCTGGCGTATTCAATTTCACCTTTCTATTAGGGGTTGTCCATCTTTAGATGAAAGGTCACTCATAGAGTTACAAAAAATGAAATAATAAGCAAAATAAAACAATATAAAACCAACGGTAAACGGTAACTTTGAGCATATTTCTTCGTTACAGCTGGCTTTTGGCTTCGAAAAGTGTCTAATACAACCTACACTTTCGATCTGTTTATGTCCAAAAAAAAAAAATTTATTTTATTAAATCGGTTTGCTTTTCAGTTTCGTTAGAGAATTTTGCATTTTGGCCTCAATCGCTTTGAGATTCGAAAATTGCCCGACCAAGAAGAGCAATTACTCGTCTGAAGAACAACAAAGGTGACCGATAAATTGCCTATTCAAACACGGCGGCGAAGAACTGATAAGGAGTCAGCTTTCTTGTAGACTATGGTCGGACGAAACCATGTCCGACGATTGGAATTGTGCTTTGCCCAATCCACAAAACGGAAATCTCCACAATCTGCGCCAACTACCATAAGATAAGCCTCCTCAGCATCGGATATAATGTTCTATCGAGTATTGTGTGAAAGATTAAAGCCCACCATCAACAAACCGATTGGACCTTTTCAGTACCAACTCTTGGAAAAGACCCGTGAAAAGCGAATCGATACGCACCTCCGTCTAGCGACTAGACTCTTACGACACTGTTGACAATCATAACTTCCAAGTCGTAGATAGTTTCATCTATCTTGGAACCACCACTAAATTTACAACAATTTTAGCCGCGAAATCGGACTAGTAGGCAATTGAGAAATAAAGTGCCCCTCGACGAACAAAGATCAAACTCTATAAGTCACTCATTATTCGCGTTCTACTATATAGTGCAGAGCCATGGATGATGACAACATCTGATGAGTCGACGTTACGAGTTTTCGAGAGAAAGGTTCTGCGAAAGATTTATGGTCCTTTGCGCATTGGCCACGGCGAATATCGCATTCGATGGAACGATGAACTGTAGGCGATATACGATGACATTGACATGGTTCAGCGAATTGAAAAAGAGCGGCTACGCTGGCTAGGTCATGGCGTCCGGATGGACGAAAACACTCCAGCTCTGAAAGTATTCGACGCAGTACCCGCCGGGGGAAACAGAGGAAGAATCTCGAATTGGCTCCAAATTCCGAACAAAGAAACGACTGACGTGCTGTTGTAAACTCGGCTATAACTGCGTAAGCGGTGTCTATGTCAATAAAGAAGAAGAAGAAAAAGAAGCTGAAAGATCTTTAAACCCCATCATCAAGAGTTTTTGGTTACTGGAAACTTCTTTTAAGTTTCTTTTTACTGCACGAATTATTATTTCGTGGATTTTTTAATCTGCAACTTAAGTTCGTCAAAAATATAAATTTTTTCCACACTCCATTTCGTGCCAAGTTGAACAACCTACAAAAACGAAATGTTTGCAAACGGAAAGCGAGCACACGAAATATGTAAATAAATTTGTTTCTTTGTTTTATCGGTTCACAACAATGTGAACCCAAAGTCAAATTAACCTTTTGACCTGACAGAATCGCAAACAATTGATCGATTTTTGAATTACAAAAACAAATCGGCAATCAATTTAATTTTGCCATGTGTGGAGTACATATTTATGTAGATGTGTACACAAGTAATATCATGGGCACGCCGCTAGACGCTCAATTTTTCGCTGTCCAAATTTTTTTCGGACTACACTTAAAGGTCTTTGGCGATTGGCGTTGAAGAACAAAGAAAATAAAGAAATTAATTAAAAATGTAATGATGGATATGCTCTTGAAAACAAAATTAAAAAGAAATACTAAGCACAACAACAAAAAATGCAAACAGCTGCAAATTTAATTCATTCGTCATTTTTTATTTGGCGATAGTGGAGGCGTTCGTCAGAGTGGCGATTACCACGACGATTAATTGCAGCGTGTTTACCTAAGTACACAGTTATACATATACGTACATACATACATACATACATGTAATTGAATGTGCATTTTTGACTTTTTTGGCGTGCACGCGCCTTGCAGGTGTGTTCGTGTGCGTGTTTGTTTGAGGGAGAGCTGCGATGCTTAATGTATTTACTCTGCGAGCAATCAACTGCATTTGCGTTTTCCCAACTAATCCTTAGCGCTAATATCAATGCTCTTTCATGCGTGATAAGATAATGCTTCGAGTTACTATATATATAAGTATAAATGTATATACACATATATATATGTATACATATGTATATACCTATATTTGTTTGTACAATACATATGAGTCGCTTTTTATACTTTGTACCCCAAAATATGAAAGAGTACCGATAGCATTTAAATCAATTATTAAATTTATTTATTTATACATACATACATATTTATAATTGGAAAGCATATGTTTGTGCAAATGCATGTATATACTTATATATATACTTATTTAAACATAGATATTTTCCCTTTAATCGATTATAATCAATTCATCATTTATGTTGTAGGTAATTATAATAAATTTTGTGGCAAATATCAAATAATGTAAATTTTTTGTTAAAAAGGTAAAAAAAAAATGGATTGTTGTCACTAAATTTGGTTCAGAATCACTTTATTTTATTGATATATCTTTCATGGTGTGATTGTGTACTACATAAAGTCGACCAAGAGGATGAAAATTCCATATTCGTTATATGAATACTAGGGAATGTCCAGAACCGGTTTCCATTTTTTGACATCCAACTGAACTGAAAACTATTCGGGTATATGAATCGTTACATACGGTACAAAATCAGCTGGAAAGTTGAAGATCCTCACATTCGACGTAAAGTTCTAGCGAAGAGTATAAAACAATTTTTTGATAAAAAATTTAAAGATTTCGATATTCGCAAAATTTGGATCCTCGCGACGATTTCCTTTTTTCTAGACTCCAAAAATTGCTCATCGGAAAAATATGAGACTCATCTATTTTAAAGACCTAGGGCCTACTACCTATCCATCACGGTTATATTAAGGTGTACTCCTATACATGGTACATGGATCAAGAGAATGGTAGCTTTAGGCCGACTGAATAGACACGATATATCCGGTTATTCAATAGAATTATGATATGAGAACCGACTTAAACAAAAATTGCGTTTTGCACTCGAAGTACGACGAAGGAAATGGTGGCCACTTTATTCGACTTTAATGGAAATATAAGTAGCTTTGAGAGCAATTCATTTAGTACACCGAAGAGTTTAGTGAAATCTTTGGCCAGAACTATAGCAAGTAACCCTATGCCATTTTAAACATACATATGTAGCTCCCTTGGACCTTGCCGGTATTTGTATTGCTGCGAAATGAGTTTTAATGCTCAAGGAAGTTAGCTGTATGAAGGGGTTCGAACAAGAAACACGTCAAGATTCTCTTCCTACTGCATTCCTGAAAAGTTGGATCACTGGTCATATACCATCGAGGGAGATGTAGATTGAGAGAAGTCGCTGGAGAAGATGCGCAGCAAGCTTTTTCACGGATGGGTTGAAGCTAGCTGGAAAGTTCGGAAGGGGGAGTTTTCTGTAGGGAACTCTTTGTTAACCTTAGCTGTAGGCTAGCGGATCACTGTAGTGTTTTTCAAGCAAAAGTGGCTGCTATCAAAGTAACGGTAGATGTACAGTTACGCAGTGCGACCTCTTACAGGGAGGTGAGCGTTCGATCCAACAGCAGAGCGGCAATACTTGCGCTAAACTCGCAAACTGTGTCCTCACTAGAAACAGAATCAAGTTACTTCAACATTATGCTTGTTCGGATGCCTAGTCATAGCGGAATCGCTGGCAACTGAAAAGCCGATGAGCTAGCCAAAGCCGATGAGCTAGCCAAACATCGGAATGGGACCGAGTTTGATCTCCATTGGCGTATTACGTTGTAGCACTGGACCGATGGACCTCGCATGCGCTTAGCAGGCCCTAGTCGACGACCAGTTCTTTTGCGACTGCAAGGTCCTTCTGGCCTAGAGTTGAGCGCAAGAGATCTACTGAACTACATGCCTTGAGCAAAGTTCATCTTACCGCAATTTTAGAAGTACTTACTGGACACTGTTTAATAGGCATTCATGCGGTAAGGCTTAAAATCTTATGGGACGCTAGTTTTGAAACTTGTTTAGAGGAAGGGGAAGTGGAAACATCCTGATACTTTTTCCTCTATTCCCCAGCCTTTACAAAACTGAGGCTAAAACATTTCGGTAATATTACTATCGGGAAACCAGAAGACATATCCGAAACTGATATTTGCCGTCTCTACAAATTTGTGAGAGGCTCAAAACGCTTCATCGATCTGTAAGGGTCTTATGATCCAATATTTAGGGGCTTATAGGTATCACAAAGGACCGGCGTTCTAAGTTCCCCAAAAAGCTGCTCATCTGTCCGAACTAACGATATCGGACTACAACATGATATAGCCGAAATGCAAACTGACTGATCAAAATCAAGTTCTTGTGCGAAAAACTTATATAATTGACAAGATATCTTCACGAAATTTGAAAGAAATTGTTGTCCAAGCAAAGTTACAAGTATAATCTCCGAACAAATTGTTCAGGTGGGACCACTAACATATGCATATGTACATATGGTATGTAGCTGCCATAAAAACTAACCGATCTAAGAGTTCTCAGACCAACAAACACCGCCACAAAAAACAAAACCAATAAAAAATGATTGGCGGCAAAGTTGCACGGTCAAAGAGCTCAACAAAATAAGTCAATGAAAAAAGTGAAATATTAATGACATTCCCTATGCATACCAATATACTAACAGTTACATGCTTCTTATATTTAAGTAACGCTCATAAAATAGTCTATATGTTTGCCCTTAACAAAACTCAATTATTATTATTTCGCTTGACATTCACCGCAAGTGCCAAGCGTTGCAGACGATGCATAACGGATCTACAACACTAACGGTCTTTGTTTACACTGCAGCGAAATCAAAAATGTGTAAAAGTAAAAGAAAAATGAAAACAAAATACACAATCGATTGACACTAGTCAAGTCATATCCTCACACGCCCATTTCTACATACATACATACTTGCATTTATTAGGCTGTGCGGCGTGTGGTGTCGACAGCAATCAGCGCCAATGTCGACGCTGCCTTGTCTGCAACATATTGACGACGCGTCGGCATTGCACACAAGCCCACACACAACCACAACAATACCGGCTCTATGCACAGCTACATTGTCCTTTGATTGTCCTTCACTCCACTCTTTACCTTTAAATAATATTTGCTTCGGCAGTAAGTTGTGTCTGTTGTTGGTCTTCTCCCGACAAACGGATGTGCATAGACTTTCCTGTCTAACGGTGTTTAAACGGAGTTGTTGATTTTAGTTGGTACATAAAACAAGGTTGCTATTGCATCGTGCACATTGTTGTTAATATGTGAGTATGACTTGTGGGAATTTTATGTTTATCACTTTATTATGTAATAATTGTTTACAATTGGTTAAACGATTACAATAACAAATACGTTAGGCGTTGCATAATTGAAATGCAAATAAGGCAAAGTTGAAGAAGAGTGCATTGTGTTTGTGATAAACATACTATACAGAGAGAGGCAGATTTAAAGAGAGCTGCAAATGGTTTATGCCAAGTGTGAATATGTATGTATATACTTGTATGTACATATGGATATACATATGTATGTATGTATATTTTTATATACATACATATATACCTCCATAATTGAATCTTGAACTCTGCAAGTTCCGCATGATTTATGGACTTCTTTCGACACGAAAAACAAGATCAAAGCCAATTTCTATCTCCAATAAATTTAAGATTGGAAAGTTATGTCCAATTGAGATACATAAATTTGAGATATTTACTTACATAAGTACACTCATTCATACTGTTAGAGAACATAGAAGATCACACAGGTAATGAAATCGTTACGATAAGTAATGCTAAGTGCTTTTTTGTTGAAAATTTTAAGAACGAAGAAAAATGTGGTAGAATCCATACATTCCGGAAAGCGGTTACATACATCCTGGGTTCCAGGCCACAAAGGAATTCCGAGCAATGAAAGAGCAGTTGGGATTACCAAAAGTACCAACCGTTTGGCTACCGAATTAGTACAGGAAGTACGAAAGCCACTCAAAACGATATATACATATAATAGTACAATTAAATTTCCGAAAGTACAGTAACAGACGGTTCAGGGTGAGATGGAATGGCTTAAAAATATGTAGGATCTCCAAGATCAAGTGCAAGAGCCACGAAGGAAAACACGGATGCTTTTTACTCACACAGTATCGAAAGGGCTGTAGGACAGTTGTTGGTCTTATGATAGGTCAAAATCTATTGGCGTCACATGCAAGCCGGATGGTCAGAATTAACAACGAAACATGCAGAAAATTCGGGAAGGTGCAGGCAGTAAAGGAGAGAGACGCTGGAGCTCCTCTTCCCACTTATGTCCAGTATTATCTAGAGCTCGTCGTAGATAACTAGAAATATCGTAGTTCAAGGGATTAGCTGAAATATCAAATATCAAGCCGCTCTTAAAGCAAAGAGTGTTTACCCCCTATGACTAATACTTCGTCCCAAATTAAATTGAACCTCCATTTGCCATTACTAAGGACCAGTAAGTATGGCAGAGCAGCCGGTCGGTATAACCGATCCCACCAGCGATTACACTTGAACTGGCGCTCTACGGTCTATTCTGTGACCCAAATCTCCTATATAATAGATCAAAAAACCCTTACAAATTGGCTATCAAAAATTTGTTGAGAAGCCTAATATCAGTTTATGCTATGAATCCTGTTTCATCGAAGGAAAAACTACCTCAGACTGAACAATAGTAGAGAAAGTGCCTGGATTTTTCCAACTCACTCTCTTCCATACAACTTTGACAAATTATGTCAGTCAAGATTTTCAGCGATTGCGGATCTTGCGATCGCACAGGAGCGAGTCGTCGATCAGCGCCTGCTAAGTGCACGCGAGGTCCATGGGTCCAGGACTAGAACATAAAATGTTAACGGAGATCCAACTTGGTCCCATTCCAATGGGAACGGGTCACCGGCACCTCCTTTGGCTAGCTCGTCGGCTTTGCAGTTGCCAGCGATTCCGCTATGACCATGCAGCTAAGAGAGGACAGACACTCCTAGACTAATTTTAAGCGCACAGTTAGCGAGCACAGCGCTAGTATTGCAGGCCTACTGTGTTTTTAAAGCCAGTTGGCAAGATTTCTCGAGAACTACTCAACCGATCTTCATAAAATTTTACATAAATCTTTGAGACACAATTTTTACAGACTTGGATGAAGGATTTTTTTCGAATACAATTATCTTTTCTCCAAGGCGACACTGAAAATGGAGTCGCAAAGGCCGAGATTAAAACATTTTTTTCAAAAATTTCAGAATTTCTTTGTTAATGGTGTATGTTTTTAACAAAAAAAAATATCATAAAATATTTCATTTTTTACATGAGAAAAAATTGTTGAAAAAGGAAACCCATGTAACCCCTTAATTGTAACTAAAAGTGAGATTTATTTACCTTATAAACAAAGATATTCCATGTCAATATTTCATAAATAATTTCGTATGCCATCAATTCAATCAGTTGCTTTGATATAACCCAAAAAAAAGAGCTGAGAGATCGTAAATATTTAACCTGCGCTTATCTATCAAAACTAATTGACTCTTTAGATATAAATCAATCAAGTTTATGTGTATGAGAGTAAACAAAATTGCTCATTAGCAGCTACAAAATATATCGTACAATTACATATGTATGTACATACATATAAATTAAAATGGGGTGTGTTTGACGCTGAGATTTTGCTTACAATATCTATAAATTCAAATAAGAGGCAGCCGTTCGAAATTTATATTTAGTAGACGTGCAAATTCATAGCCATTCATAAAATTTCGTTAAATTTAACTACCCTCAATGCTATTTTAAAATCCCACCAACGCAATACAACTACATATGTTAGATGCAAAAAAAAAAATATTGAATTATGAAATTTAAAAATTTCACAGTCAAAATAGTCTTTGATCCTCAATGTTGCTTGTGTTTATAATAAAACTCGAAATGGTTTTCGTATTCAAAAATTAATAATGAAAGTGCGACCAACGTGCCACATAAAGCATGCCACTAAAACAGAAAGTCTATAAAACTGTACAGAACCGGAAAATTTGGCATTGTTGGTGAGCAAAAATTTGCAAAAATATCAAATGTGAATTTAAACAATTTCTTTATTGCTCCGCAACAGTTAGGAACAAGATATTGAGAGCAGAAAATACATTGTATTTAATTGTTGTCTGAATGTGAAACTATAATAAAAATTCTTTGCACAGCAGCGAGCATGTTTATCTGGTACTACATATGGTACATGCGTACATACATACATACATACATATATCCATTGTGAAAATGTACGTATGATTCTATATAGTATATATGTATGTATAAGACGATTGTTTATTGGAAAGTTTAAGTTTTAATTCAATTAATATGCAAATTGATACTAAACACACAAATAGTCTGCAATATTTACAAACAATTATTTTGCCTCTAAGCAACACCGTTATAACGCTTTTAATTAGGCCACAAGCTAGTTAATGAACCACTATCCAGCCACTATGCCCCAGCTGAATGACCTAATGATAGGTTGACTGGCTAATTGATATTAAAAGCGGCGAATAAATATACAAACTACATATATCTATATATAAATAAACAATATTAAATGCATCCCTGCGCACAAACAAATCCATACATATGTATGTATATACAAATATTGTAAGCACACCCAGTAGAAATTGTGTGCTGATGATGGCAGGATGAAAGAAAAATTGAACAATTTCTCTACACTACAAGGTCTGTGGAATTAAATGGTATAAATTCTGTTCTGCACTTTGGTAATGTGTCCATAGTAATTCATTGGCGACTAAAGAAGCGGCAAAGCAAAACAATTGTGGTTTCATCTCGGTACTAGAATATTGAAAATATTCCTTTCCTTAAATAGACTATTAATTCTTCTTCTTTATTGGCGTAGACATCGCTTACACGGTTATAGCCGAGTTTACAATTACAGGAGCCATGTGTAGAAGTTCACGCTAGTGAGGAAAGTTCTCTCAGCTTAGGAGTGACCAGAAATGATTTTTTTGCATAGGGCTTAAGCAGCTAACGATTTCCGGTCTTAGACCAAGTATCTTCTGGGTAGCGAAAAAACATCCGTTCGAAGGCGAAACATCTCCTTCCCAGGGCTATGCTCTGGGTTTAGGATCTGCCCACAACAAAACACTAACAATGAAAAGAAAACTACTAATTACCGAATATTTGCTCATAAAGTTCAAAAGGAGAAATTTTTCATGCCATCCATCTGCATCTCTTTCCCTGAATCTCGGTAAATTCTTAGAGAATACTGAAAACTTTCCAAATTTTCCAAAATATAAAATTATATGAGGATAACTAGTAAATACAAACATATATATATTTTTCGTAAGGAACAAGTAATTTTCGCATCGCAATCCGCTCTACGAGGTATGACAATTAAGTAATGAGATTGATTCCATAAAAACCGTATATTTGAAAATTATTCTACAACTCTGTCACCCCCTTCAAAGTAGTCCCCTTGGGCAGCTATACAGCGATTCCCGCGCGTTTTCCATGCTTCGTAACATTTCTGGAACGCTTCGACTGGGATGTCCGCGAGTACCCTCGCCTGGATGTCTGTAATCGACTCAAAATGAGTTCCTTTGACCACCGATTTTGTTTTAGGAAACAAAAAAAGTCACAGGGTGACATGTCGGGCGAATAAGGCGGCTGTTGCAACACGGCGATCCCTTTAGAGGCCAAATACTGGAACACGCCGTGGGCGGTGTGGCACGGCACGTTGTCGTGATGAAGAATTCAGTTACGAGCGATGTCTGGGCGCACCCTGTTGACTTATTTTCGCAATCTTTCGAGTACTTGGCAATAGTAGACTTGATTCACAGTTTTCCCCAAGGTGGAACGAATTCTTTGTGGACGATTTCACGGCTATCAAAAAAGGCAATAATAATCATTTTCATCTTCGTATTGCTCATGCGAGCTTTTTTCGGGCGGGGCGCGCGGAGACAACCATTGTGAGCTTTGGCGTTTGGTTTCCGGGATTGAGAGCAGTATGGTGATACTCTTACAATTTTAGCGTACGTTTCCGAAGCTGTTTCGCCCAATCTGGCGCAAAATTTTACCGCGACGCGTTGCTCTTGATTTCGTTTTTCCATTTTCGTGACGAGCACTACAAACACACGTCTACTCAACTTGACGCAGCAGGCGAACTAAACAAGCTAGAGCGATGGTACATAAGTATATCAATGGAGAGGGAAGGGATGCCGGAAAAAGAGAAAGGGAATTTCAAGGTCACAGGTTTACCACAAGCGCGGCAATAAAATCGGTCTCATTACTTAATTGTCAAACCTCGTAATTGATTTACGGGGAGCAAAAAAAACGAAAAAATCGCGTAGGCAGGAAATGTTCTGCGGAACATTCTAAACAACTTTGCCTACGAAATTATGGCGCTAAAACCGGTTTCGAGGTAGCGATTTATAAGGTGAAGTTCTTTAGGGATCATAAGAAGTTGTGAGATATCCGAATGAAATTTAATACGTAGATGCATTTTTATATTCTATTAATCATTTATCGAAATCGGTCAAATCGGATAACTATATCATGTATTCTCATACAACCGATTATTCAGATTTTTTAAAGTTCGCCTGAAGAAAGTTATTCAGAATGATCCGTAAAGCATTTCTCACATTCGCGATTTCATAGCAAAAAATCGACCCACTCTAATGTGTATACCTCCATATATAATCCACACATACATATGTATATACATATGTACATATGTACTTTTTAGATTGCGCCTGAACTTGCTAGGCAAAAACTAATTTGTTGCTTTTATTCACACTAATGACAGTTTGAATAGTTAGAATGACATAACTGTCAACACAGCGTAAGCAAACAGCTGATACGCTAATTAAAGGATACGCAAACAACAACAAATGGGTGTGTTTATGTTCTTTCGCTATTTTAAGTACCTAATTGAAACATTTAATGACTTAAGAAATGTCTAATTAGAAGCGATAAATTGATTTTTGCGCGCTGATAGCGAATTATATTAAAAAACAAGAAAAAAACATAAACTTGGGTTGCAATGAAGCTACGAGGTGTGTTCAAAAAGTATCGCGAATTTTGTGTTTTTTCAAAAATTATATATTTATTCATGAATATCTATTTTGTCCCCTTCAAAGTAATCCCCATGAGATAATATACACTTGTGCCAACGGTTTTTCCAATCTTCGAAGCACTTCAAAAAATCATTTTTTTTTATCTTCTTCAGCTCCTCCTTCGATGACGTCTTTATCTCGTCAAGAGAAGCGTAACGTCGTCCTTTCATGGGCCTCTTCAGTTTAGGGAACAAGAAAAAGTCACAGGGGGCCAGATCTGGGCAATACGGTGGCTGCGGCATGATTAGTGTGTTGTTTTTGGCCAAAAAATCGCGCACAAGCAACGATGTGTGTGAGCAGGGGCGTTATCGTGGTGCAAAAGCCAATTTTTGTTCTTCCACAAATCCGGGCGTTTCTGGCGGATTGCTTCGCGCAAATTGCGCATAACTTGCAGGTAATATTTCTTATTGACCGTTCTTCCCTGTGGCAAGAACTCATGAGGCACCACGCTCCTGCAATCGAAGAAAACTGTCAGTTACGATTCGCGATATTTTTTGAACACACCTCGTATAATACATTTCACACGTACATTTCTTGTAGCAAAAAAGAATACACAGATCTTTATCTTGATTTTGATCGGTCAGTTTGTGTTATTGTCCGATCTGAACAATATATAAGTAGATTGAAGTGTTGTCTTAAGGGGTTAGGATTTCAAAGTAAAAAAAAATATTTTTTTTGCAAATTTATTTCTTAAATATGGATTGAGTAATTTTATTCGGACCTTTTGTACATTATTGAGCACACTTTTTGCAATATAAGGTAATTTTTTCATGCAGAAATACTGAAGCATAAGCCGGTAACAGAGCTTCCCCCAGAACATCTTGGGAAAAAAACACAATTTGCGGTGTTCACCATAACTCGGCAGAAAATTATCCGAAAATAAAAAACCCAAAAAAGATTAGTCAAATTAAAATCAAGTATTCCCACCAACGTTCTGAGATTATTTTTTTTTTTCATTTAATAATTTTTGGCAGCGATTTAAGGTGTCATATTCCACTAAAAATTCTTGACATTGATCTTGCTCAGGGTTAAGAAAAGAGTTTATTTAAGGACAAAAAAAACAATAAAAGTCAGAGATTTGTTTAACTTGACCTCTAGAATTTCAAAACTACACTATTTGAAATTTCAGAAATCAATAAAAACAAATCAAAATTGCAACCCTGTTGCTGTCACCTATCATACGCAACTTGCAAATTTCACAATTTTGTGAAATGCTTTACATTTCTACCACAATTAAATAGCATCATTTGCTCGGCAATGACGCTGATGACTCATTTTGGCTTACGTTGAAAGTTTTCACTGTCACAGATCTGCAGACGCCATCCAATAAAAAAGGAAACTTTCACGTCGCTTCACTAAACGTTTTTACTTTTATTTTACTTTGCAACGATTGAATTGTGTTTTTGTTATTGTTGTGCTTTTGGATTGTTTTCCTTTTCAGTTGTCTGCCAAAAACTGTGCGGCTGCCAAAAAAGTTGTTCCGTGCAAGAGGAGCAAAGGCAATAAAAACGTAAAGACGGCGCGCGATATTAATATGCATGTATGTGTATGCGTGTGTGTGAGTGCAATATAGTCAGCAGACGAAATTTGGATGCAGCAACTGTTGAATCACTGCCTGGTATGCAAGTACATATACATACATACATATGTACGCGTATGTAGGTGGTTACATGCGAAAAGAAAACGAAAATGTGAAACTTTGGAAAAATCCGCTTGCAATGTCACTCATACCAACCGGTGTGCCATTCGGTCAAAGTGACGTTTGCAGTGCGTACACACTTGGTTTGAGTTAGTGTGCTGCACATCCGTTTGAAATAAATGTTTAAATGTTTATTTCTGTTATACGTTTTAGCGTTTATATTTTTATTTATGTTTTTCCTTTCCTATTCGAATATATTTATATTTTTCATTTCGTTCTTGCATTTCCGTTCCATTTTGTTACCTCTCACCACATTTTGTTGTTTTAAAATGTTGTGTATTTTGTTTCTTTTTGATATTTTGTTGCTTTTGGCAAGCGGAAGCCCTGCGCGCGTGATGCATGTGTGCGCGTAAAGGACAGTGAAAACGTTTAAAATGATAAATGGCTGTTTGTTGCTGCTTTACGCATAATTTATTTATTTTATTTTAAAGTAATAAACGAAAGTGGTTTTCTGTTGAGTGTTTTGTTCCTATTTTTTGTGCTTTTGCAGCTGTCCGAAAATGACAGCGAAATTTCAAGTTGAATTCTATGTTTTGTTGCCAAATTATTTCTTTTGTGATTTATTGAAGCATGAAAAACTATTTCATATGAATTCTTAGTCACTCAGTCAAAATCATGGCAGTATATTAGTATGAAATTTTTATTTAAATAATAAAACGATTATACTAATTGGTTAGTAGTTTCAAAAGAGTACATTTATGCCAACGATTTTCCAGTCCTCGAAACACTTGGGTCTCGGCTCTTTCAGCGAATTCTGTTTTATCTCTTTGATCGACTGAAAAGGGCGGAGCCAAATCTGGTGAATACGTTAATTGATCGATGGTATTCATTGCGTTTTTGGCATTAAAATCGGTCACCATCGTGGCTCGATATGATGGTGAATTATCATCGTGTAAAATCCATGAATTATTCTTGCATAATTCCGGCCATTTTCGACGGCTGTTCTCAAGCAAACGCCTCAATATGGCCAAATAGAACTCCTTATTGACCGTGTGTTCCTCCGGAACAAATTCATGATGCACCAGACAACGAATATCGAAAAAACAATGGACATTCTTGATTTTTGTATGGCTGTGGCGTGGTTTTTTTGGTTTCGGTTTTTCCCTCCATTCCGATGATTGTTGACTTGTTTGCATGTCACACTCATAAAGCCATGTCTCAAAAGCAGTTATAATGACCTCCATGAATGTGGGATCGGAATTCGCTCGATCAGGTATGTCCAAAGAGAGTGTTTACGGTACTCTTTTTGAAAAAAAAAAATTTAGTTTTATCGGGACGAGTCGAGCAAAAACGCGTTCGTACCCAAAATATCTACCAAAATCATTAAAACGGACTCACGAGAGATGTCGAGCTCTCGTGCCATCTTTCTAATATTTGCCCGACGATTTTCAAGCACCACATTCTTCACTTTTTTAATATTTTCATCAGTCAGCAGAGGTCGAAGGTTGTCCAGAACGACGCAAGTCTTCAATGATCTCTAGACCGTCTTCGAAGGCTTTCTACCACTGGTAGGCTTGCGTTTATGATAAAACTATTTCATCGTACGCCTTTTCTGAAATTCGCAACGACTCCGCACACGAAATTTGGTTCGAAATACAAAATTTGAGAGAAATTTTTGTTCGATACAATTTCCGGGAGCTTTTTTGTCACAATGTATAGTATATACTATACGGAAATGAAGGAACCAAATATACAAGAATTTAAGAAGGCAGTAAGCCCTAAGTTAGTTTATACTAATAAAATTAATTTTTATGTATCGTTGCCACCTGTTGTGATAGGTTCGAAGCGCTTTGTCGATTCGTAAGAGTTTTATAATGCAGTATATAGACGTTTTAGACACGGACCGGGGGACCTATGCTGTCTATGTGAGATACCTGTTACGATCGACCGCTTAACCTAACCTCACCTAACCTAAGACCTTGTAGACTATTTTAATGGCTTCATGTTCTCTTTTTAGCAAAATTTACTTTGTCACATGTTTTATTCGAAATCATGCAGAATAATCGCGGTAAAGCTTCTTTATTAAAACAAATAAGTATGACGTAAATACTACAATTTATGACAGTTAGCTTTACGGAAAATAACACCTACAACCGAGTGTGCGTGATTCTGCATGTAAACAGTTATTTTTTAGCACAACAGTTTCACCAAAATATCATGTGCGTGTGTGTGTATTTCAGCAACTCACTGACGTCTGAGATTTTATTGCAAATATCTATTTTTATGATAAATGAAGTTTGGAACGAAGCTTGTAAAACCCACAAGGGAATGGACAGCTTGACGGGATAAGTCAATTTAGCCATGTTTGTCTTTAAGCTCGCGAAATAGTGCCACAATTTTTGAGATATAATTCTGAAATA
The DNA here is from genome assembly GCA_037783105.1 of Bactrocera zonata. NCBI lineage: Eukaryota > Metazoa > Arthropoda > Insecta > Diptera > Tephritidae > Bactrocera > Bactrocera zonata. The sequence continues at coordinate 424,810 of JBAWJQ010005310.1, read as the reverse complement.
CATGCTTTTCTTTCCAAGAACCTGCATATTTGTTGAAACCGTCGATATCGGACCACTATACGATATGGCAGTCATACAAACTGACCGATCAAACTCAAATCTTTGTATGGGAAACTTTTTTATTTGACAAGTTATTTTCACGTATTATTGTCATAAACAATGTCATATTCGGCGTATATATTTTTCAGATCGGACCACTATAGCATACATATATGTATGTAGCTGCCATATAAACTGTTCGATTACAATCAAGTCCTTATATGGCAAACTTTTTTATTTGACGAGGCATCTTTACAAAACGTGGCATAGATTATTGTTGCAGGTCAAGCTACAATAGCCGAAAATATTGCTCAGATCGGACAACTAAAGTATATAGTTGACATACAAAATGACTGATCAAAATTAAGAGAAAGATTTTTCATTCATTTTTGAAAATTTGACAATTTTTTTTTAAATAAATAAAAAAAAAATAAAAAACAAATCGGCCCACTTCGGAATTAGCAGGGATAGTTGTCAAATTAATTAAAGTTTTTTTTCAGGAAAAAAAAATGGCGAGCTTAAAAAAACAAAAAAACCGATTATTTTATATAATTGAACGTGTTAAATTTTTTTCGCGTATTTCTTGCGAAAAGTTCATTCAAAAACAAAATTTTTTTAAAAAAAAGGTCCCCAAAAGTCAATTTCTACAAAAGTTATGGCTATTTGAAAATAACTTTTTTGAAGTTGGATAAAGGATTTTGAAAAAAACTGTTCTTCAAAGGGTAGAAAAGGATGGATAAGTTTAAGCAAAATCTAAAAAGGTCGGGTTCAAAAGTGGTTGATTTGGTATGGAATACCCCATATATATGAATATTTTCGCTTACATACAGACATATGTACATACATTGTACGCTAATAGTTTTCTACATTTATCATGGAATATTGATTTTTTACGTATTGTTATCTAAATACTGAATGCACATAGTAAATATGTTTATACGTTTTCTTGTAATCAATATTATTTATTAGTTTAATAAATGCGCTTAATTAAATCGTGAGTGCAATAATGAGCTATAGAGTGAGTGATATGAATGCACTCGATGGGGAGACTTTGTAGAGGCAGTAGAGTTGGTAAAGCTGGCTGGCAGCAGGAAAACCCTACACATTTATAAATACACATACATACATGTAAATACCGTTATATGCATTACAACAACAAAAGTAAAGTCTTTCTCATTGCTTTCCACTCAACCATCAAAATATGCAAATATTCGCAGAGTAAATTATATATTGATATATACATATATACATGTGTTTGCTTGTTTGTAGGTAAATAACATGTTTGTTTACTGTATACATATGTATGTATTTCATATGCTCGCATCATAATTTGGCCAGGCATAAAGACAAATATGACCAGAGCAGCGTGCTTGTGAAAGTCCCAGTTGAATTGGCGGAAACATAACTCGCTGATAAATATGCGCGCGCTCATAAGTATGCTATATTTCAAACATTCGCGCATATGTGTGTATATATGGCTGTTAGCATTTTTATTATTATGGGGGTGTGATATTACTAACGATTGTCAACACATTCATAGTCGTATTTATGTTTATCTTTAAATATCTACATACTTATATGTAAACAAATACATACGTACATACATACAAAGATATGTAATTGTTAGTACGTGTGTGTAATAAAGTAAAACAAAGCTGTCGTCACAGTGTCGCCGTTTGAAGGAATGCGTTCTAAGCGCCAGTCGGGACGGTCATTCAATGTACGAATAATGTGTGCCCAGTAAACCAAAAATTGTATGAAATTCACTTCCCAAACATATTTTTAATTAGGCAATTTTTTGAGTCATATAAGGACTGAGTTAGACCATAACAGGTCAATTGAAAAGTCTCTGGGCTGCCGTACTATAACATTTTTTGAACAAAACTCGTTTTTTTTACTCTATATCATTTGTTTTTTAGTATGTGGCATAGTAATAGTAACCAGCTCTCATATACTACATATAATAATTTCGTTTTTCTAACAAACCTTTTGTGTTTGTTAGTATGGGAGTTATATATAGTATAGTATATGTAGTATATATATGTATATTTCCCTGGCTTTGATTTTTCCAAGTTGCATAAGTATAAAATGTGCGGTTGCACCTGAGCTTAGGTCTTCCTTACATATTTATTTAAAAGTATATTAGCAGGTATCAAGTCCAATTACTTTTGCTTACTGGGTATAAGTTTAAATACTTTCGCATACATTTTCAGGACGATGTGCGCCTGCAAGTAGACTTTGTATTTGCTAACTTCGTATGTATGTGTGTATTACAGTGTTTTTCATTAAAAATACTGAGCAAAAATGCTATGTTTAATAAGTGCGAGTTGGAATTTATAATTAAATAGTCCAACAATTGTACTTCTAATATAATCGTTGAAGATTTCTTTATAACGATGGTCAGGTTAAGGCTTTTCTTCTTTACTTTAATTTAATGCAGCTCTTTTTATTGCGTGCATGTAGGTTAAAAGGAATTTAATTGCACAAATGATGCTGAAATTTACATTCTTCTGAATTTTTATAACTTTTTCACTTTTTTTAATTTGTCATTCATGTCCTTCCAAAGAGTTTTAGAAAGTGTCTCCTTTTGTTGCGTTTCTCGCGCCTTTGAGTCGAAAAAACCGAAAAGGTCTAAGATAGAACTATCATTTCAAAATTTTCGTTTTCTCTACAAATGAACCAGTTTTACAAATTAACTACATATATATTCTATACTCTCTGTTCTATCACCCATTCCACACAATCTTGCTTGCCATCACAACCAGTTTATTCGGTTAACTGTTATTTTAAAAGATTTCGATACTTCATCAATCAATTTGTCCATTTTTCGAAGTACCACTTGAACGCTTCAACACAAAATAAGCACACATACACATATAAATATACATTCGTATATATGTATATATAAAGGACACATTTCTATCCTCATCTTCTGCAGAATAAAGTCATTGATTGTTTATCTCAAGGATTTCATTTTAGTTTTCGTTGGTAAGTTGTTGACACAACGAATGCCCTTAGTTTGAAGAGTTCGGGTTGTATATACAATAATAAAAATGAAGACCGTTCAATGGAAAAAAGGAATATACATTTAGTAAAATCATCAAACACATCAAACAAAAACAGTTTGTTGCGCTCTACTTAAGTACGATCAAGTTTTAGCTGATAATTTATATAAAAATATTGTTAAAAAATGTTCAAAAAATATTTTTCTTTTATAATATATGAGGAGAAAGGGGATAAAAAGAATAAATTATTCATCTTAGGTTAGTTTAAACCTATCTATCCTTGAGCACAACGGCATATAAACATGAATTCTCAAAGATATATAGTAAAATGATTTCAACTTTCCCGCTATAGCTCTATCATCCCTTTGCAAATTAGGTACTAAAGATCTTAAAATTATTTCTGGGATTGATCACGCAGAACCGATTATCAATTCAATGGCACTGCAGATATGCCAATATCGCACAGAATAACCAAAATTTACAACTCACGAAATAATCGAGAAATTGAGTCGATATATGTCCTCTGCGAACCCGAAGTGTTGCCAAGAGATACAAGAGAGTTTAAAATTTGGAGGACGCCAAATAACTTCTTTAGTGTAGGCCACTAGAACTACGCTGTAGGGACTCAGAGTACCGTAAAGTTAAGAGGGGAGAGAGAGAAAAGATAACTGCAAACTGCTAGCCTGAGCCAAGCAAAACTATCATGGGGAGGGTAGAAATTCAAAAAGTTCAAATAATCAATCAATCCACATTTAGCCAAAGATAAAGTTAGTATACTGATTAGATAAATATGTAAATGTGGATTGCACCGGGGCCTAAGGTCTACTGTGCCCTCACAACGACTCACCTAACACCAGAAAATTGATAAATTCAAATATACTGCTAGGTGCTAATGAGGCGATGATTCCTATTTGGAAACATGGATCCAGGGGCTTTTATCCTCCATCTACAGACTGCTGTGCAGTCAATTAGCTGGTGTTCTGGAGTTTTAGACTGCCTTGAAAGGTTCATTACATATTTAAACCTTTTACCACTAGCACTAGCAACTTAGCTTGGCGCATGCCTAGGAGTTCTTACCAATACATCTCCCTACTCACTACTTTACTCTTGCGGAGCAGCTCCTTTATGGTATGGGGACCAACCGTGATGAAAGGTTCGGGTCCTACCATGTTGGTGGATACTACGGAGTGAGCAAGCACATCAGCCAGTTTAGTCCTCGCTAGTCATTCTATACCCTCCTGCACCATTAGCGACTCGAATTTGAACTCGTATGCAGAGATTGCTTTGAGTGCTGCTGGACTATCGCTTAGTATAACGATATGTTCAATGCGATAGTTGAGTTGGAAGATTATCTCTACGTACCCACTTATGACAAGGACATCTGCTTGGCATATGTTCAAAAAGCTAGCGATAGGTATGCAGAGTTTGGTCCTAGGACCCCTGCGCCAATTCCCTCCGACTTTTTGAGGCGTCAGTGTACTACTTGATTGTACTATCGCTAAGCACTAGCTCGAGAGTAGAATCGTTCCATTCAGTCTTATTCCTAATGAGCCATAAACCGAGAGAAACGAGAGAAAGAAATGTCTTTCTTTGAAGTGTACCTATTATTTATTAGGTATCACTATTTATCAAATCTTTTTTATTATTGTGAAAGAAAAATATTTAAATATTTCTAATTCATTTATTGTCGGAGGTTCAGTTTAAAATTTTTCGAGATAAGACCTAATATAAGTTTAATATTTAGAACTTTTCTTTTAGATATTTTTCAAAACTTTTGATTAATACTAAATTATTCCACTTTCAGATCCTGTCGTCTACTTTCCCATGTCTGCAGTAAAACTAAATCTGCCATTTAACGAAAAGTCACAGAGTATATTTTCCAAAATACCGATTGGACGCTTTCAAATATTGCCCGTTGGTAAAGACAATGAGGACCGAACTAAAGAATATCTCTACACTTTGGATAATAACGAACTGTTGCATGTGAACGGCAGCACCGGAGAGATCTTCATGAAGGACGATTATCAAACCACACAGAAGAAGACGAAAATAGTCTTAACCGCCATACCGCGGAATGAGCAGAAGGCGGCGCTTGATAAAATACCGCAAATGAGATTAGAAGTGACGCCACAGGCGGAAGCTGAGTATTGCGCAAATTTGGAGAATGTCTGCTTTTGGGATGCAGCGCAGTACACAATAGTGGAAGACGCCACTGCTGAGGAATCGAAGCAGATGAGCGCCTTCGAACCTTTACGTGTGGGTACATTAAATCCACGTGCCACACGCTATCTCTGCCCCACGATGGATGTGAAATACACGCTAACGAGTGGTGATAAATATTTCACATTAAAAAATAATGAAATCTATACTAAAGTACCGTTGGATTATGAGTACTTTAATACAACAGAAGTGAAAAATTTCGCAGTGAGCGTCGCTTGCACGATTAAAATGAGCGACGATAAAACGTTGGTGTTCAATAGGACGCTGCATGTGGCGCTTTTGGATCGCAATGACAACGGACCGGAGTTACAAAATGAGGGCGTCTACAATTTCTTGTTGGACAATCCACATTTCAAACAGGTTAGTTTTGCGGTAACTACGCACAATTTACTAGCCGTAAGGTGGCAAGTGGGGCGTTGGAGTTCGACGTAAACTTATCGATTGTTTTCGTTTTGCCTTATCGCACAATGCTCGCTGGTTTCGCCATAAAAATGTGTGTTTTTTTCGTATTATTTTTGGCGTAAGTTTGGCTGTTATTATTATTACTTTTATTTTTTCGTCTGCCAGCGGGTCTGACGTCTTTCGTGCATTTTCCAACGCTGTTGGCTTTTATTGCATGATACCGGCAAACTTTTTGTGGCAAACTAATTCGCATCACGCAACCGGTATTCGTCTTGTCGGGTTATGCACAGACCATTGCACATATAGATATATGTATGTATGTTATAGCGTATTCATTATGACCGTCTGCTGTTCGTCTGGCTTGGCTGATTGTCTTCCTTGTAACGCGCCTTCTTTCATTTGTCTTAACTGTCGGCTAGTTTGGTTGGGGTGGCGGTAACTAAATTTGTAAATTGCCAGTAATTTCCGGCATTTTTTGGTTTAAAGCAAATGTTACAGCAATCCGTTGCGGAAATACACGGTCAGCATTGATTTTATTTTAGTTTCATTAGTGAGATTAAAGTTAAATCCGGACAGAAAAAAATAAATTTCTGAATTAAAGGCTATGCAAAGCTTAGGCGTCGATATGAAAGTAGAGCTCAGTTTGAAAGTGAATACAGAAATGCCGTCTATTTTAGCTATTGGGCAAAGAGAAGTACGTTTGGTTTTGAAGAATATACTATTTTAAAACGTTTTGTATTTTAGTATACGTTGTTGTTGTAACACCGTGAAAGACTCCGCAATGATTTTGAGAAATCTCCCTAAGCTAATGCGTTCTGCTGTAGTAGACTTGGATCCAATATAGTAGAACATATTAACAGAGATGACAGAAGGTAAAGTAATACGACTAAATATTTTAAAAACATTGACCACATCCTTGAAGGACACCCGTAATCCTCGGATTGCGGATCGAGACACGGGTACGAAAGGAAATACGGACTATTATTACTAGATAGTTACTAAGCTTAATCTTAACCAAGTGTATAAAAATATTAAGGGTGCTCCATTTCGAGGTTCCCTACTTTTTTGAAGAAAGAACACAGAAACTTCAAATTTATTGGGGAATGTTTATTATCATTCGAGAGAACATTCTTTGGCATTTAATTTTCGAAGATTCTCTTTCAAATGTTGAGCGCGGGTACGTATCAGATGGTGCATCCGTTGAGTCCAATTTTCGATGACTCGTTCGAACATTTCGACTAGTAACTGGCGAATAACACGCTTGATATTTTGTTCCAAACCTCCAAAGCTTGAATCAAATCATGATTGTCCGCAAAGACTTTAGACTTTACATATTTCCACAGGAAAAAGTCTAACGGTGTGATATCACACGATCTTGGTGGCCAATCAACCGGCCCAAAACGTAAAATTATCTGCTCACCGAAGTGTTCTCTCAATAAATCCCTTGATTGATGCAATATGTGGGAAATAGCGCCGTTTTGTTGAAACCAAATGTCGCCGAGACCACGAGCTTCAATTTCAGGCATCAAATAGTCGGTTATCATTGCGCAATAACGGTCGTGATTGACGGTTATGTTCACTCCGGCATCATTTTTGAAGAAATATGAATCAATGATTCCACCCGCACACAAACCACACCAAACCGACGTGTTTTCTGGATGAAATAACAGCTTTGGAAACTCTTCAGGTTGCTGTTCGTCCCAAGTACCGCAATTTTGCTTGTTTACATACCCATTGAGCCAGAAACGGGCCTCATCGATGAACAAAATTTTAATCTAAAACGTCGGATCTTCTTCTTTTCAAGAGCCCATAGAGCGAAGCGATGTCGCTTTGGAAGGTCGAACAACTTCAGTTTTTGCACAAGCTGTATTTTGTGTGCTTTCAGTATAAGTCTCGACGTAAAATGAGCCAAGTCGTTCTATACGTCAGTCCGAGTTGCTGTGAACGGCGCCAAATCGACTCTCCACGGACTTCGTTTACACTCTCGGCTATGGCTACTATATATTTTCTTCACTTCCTCGCAGACTGTGGTCTATTCGGTCGAATATTATCCAACATTGAATGTTGGGTGATGGGTTCGCCGATTATGTTGAGCGAAGCGCGGAAAACACAATTTTCGTAATAAAAAGTTGAACCATTTGTAAACGATGTTCAGGCGAAAGTCTTTCCATGATGACATGACAAACAATACTGAACAAAATTAACATTGACAACATTAACATTGACGCGACTCACGCGTTATCTGTCAAAAAAAGGCCATTTAAAAAAGTACCTCTACTTGGACTTATCTTATACCGCACATATCGAAATAATTGAATAGTGACAGTAATCAACGGGTTCTAAAAATATTAGACCAATTACGACCTAAAGCTAAGATCTCTGGCCAAAAGTCACACGTGTCTTCTTAAGAAGATCGTTCTCAACCTTCGGTATAACCGCTTTATCTGTTCAAAAACGAGACTACGATATATTTACAGGCATTTAGGGAGTAACAGTATTAAATATCGCCGATAGGGGACACGTTTGAGCACATAAGACTAAATAATACAAAAAACTGGTAATTCGCTTCAGTAGAGGCCCAGAACAATAGTTATAAATATATAAAAATATTTTAACGTGCCTTTGTTAACAGAGACATCAAATGATCACCGATCTAAGCAGAAAAATACACATAATTTTGATATCGACAATCGGCTACCATATAAGAGATCAAGCTACCCAGAGTCTATCTCGACATATCCTACACAAGTCATACATAAGAAGAGTCTTGAATAAACCCTTCACGTGTCCTTAAAACGAATACATCTTTATTTTTATTGTTCAGAGCAATGGAAGTAGACATTTCCTGCGCCTTAATGAAATTACCACTAAAATGTATTTCGAAATAAAAATGACACATTTTTTCTCATAATTTTTCTACTGATCGAAAACTCACGCCTTTCTTTTTTCAGAACGATGCAATTGGAAATAAGATTATCTTCACTGATAGAGATTCACTCACATCAAACACGCATTTAACCTATGAGATTTTCAATGACACCAGCGAACTGGTGCGTCCCGATTGCACCGCCTACGAAGCTGATCATACCGGCAAAATAAAGTCCATCTTCAGCTGTCGTAAGTACTGAAGTGACGACCATAAATTCAATTACAACCATCTTTCTTTATTTTTTTTAGAGATTCTATTTGCGCGCAATGGCATTTTGAGCCAGACATCATATTGCTTCAGTTTGATTGCAAGCGATCACACCGTCAATGCTAATACAATAAAAACAGTAAGTCTTCAGTGGATTTATTTATAAAAAAAATAGTAAATAATATATTTCTTTATATTTCTGCAGGCCAAAGCGGACATATGCCTAAGTTCCGACCCTAGCAAGATACACGAGGCTGATCGACCGCGCGTTTTGGAGTTGCGCCAACAACGTGGCATGAGCCGACGTCTAACCAACTTGGCTGACTCGATATTGGATAGCGATAATAAAGGCTTCTTAGCACCAAGCATTTTGAGCACCTATCCAAAGGATGTGTTTTTACATCGCACAGCTATGTCTTACAGTCGTGTGGCACAGCCAGAGAACTATCAGAGTTTAATGGAAATGTCAGAGGTACGCTTCACGATCGCTGAAGATCGTAGTGGCGCTTTTGGCATAACAACGTCAGCGGGCATTATTTATGTGAAGGATACAGCGGCTTTGGAGAAATCACCGGAAACGGTTTACTTGTGAGTATTATTATTATGAACTGTATATAGGTTTAGAAGTAATGTCAGATAATACTGAAGCTTTTTAGGGCAGCTTGTAAGTAATAGAACTGAGTCGATTTAAAAAAAATATTGAACCAATCTTTCCAATTCTTTAATAACTTTCAAAATAGGCTCCTTTCACGTCTATGCAGCGATTTCCAAGCATTGAAGGCTTTATTCTCCGGAATAGCCTTGAGAGCCGAGGTGCATGCTGCTTGGACCCCCTCTGTCGTCTCAAAATGCTTGCCTTTCAGCAGCCTTTCCGGCAAGAAAACAAAAAAAGTTCGGTGGGACCACATCTGGGCTGTAGGGCGGCTGCAGAATCGTTGGGATGCCGGCCTTGGTTCACTTCCACTCGCTGCACTTTCTGGTCGTCAGTGAGCAGAATTTACTCGCGTACCTCTGCCCTAACGAACGCTGCATTTTCGGCATGTTGTCCTCTTCGTTGGCTAGGAACGCCCTCTACAGTTGCGGCGGAAGAAAATCAGTCCTATTACTTTCCGGACAAACCCTGTATTCGAAATAATTTAACTCGCTCTATTCCTCTCATGAAAAGAGGGACGGAAAGTATTTTCTTAAAGGCACCTAAATCATTTGTAATATTTAGTAATATTATGCAAAGTTAGATCCTTTTCGACAACTTAGATCTCTCATATCTCCTGAACTACTTTCAAGAGCTTAAACCAGTATTTAAGCGGGTTTTGTCTCTTGAAAATTGTGCTGTAACTTTATAAACTAAAGTCTAACCTCGAGTTTTTTCAATTAAAAGAGTGTGGTAGGCTCTAATTTAGGAATCCTACAACTCAAGAACACAAGTATTGGCGACTGTTTGAAACCTAGTTTTTTTTTCAAATATTTTGACTAATTTTAGACTTAAAACTCAGTAAACTAAAGTAGCTCAACATGACTTAATTGCTAGCTCGTCTAGCTACCCAAAAATTCGAAAATGGAAAAATCAGTCACTGAATAACTTTTTCTTGGCGACAAAAATATGCAGCCGCAGAGCGGAAAGAGTATTTGATAATATTAAATAGGTCTAACTACCTACCAATAACTATAAAAACTAATTAAAATAATATTTCCTTCACAGCCTCAACATCACTTGGCACGACAGCTATCAACGTTCGTTCGTCGTCAATGTGCATCTCGTCGACGGCCAGGCCAACAATGCCACCTGTGAGCATAAGATCAAATCGCGCAGTCAAACTTGCGCACAAATTAAATACCAAAAACAATGTACGAAATTTTGCGGACTCGGCACAAGTGGTGGCGCCTGTGTGTGGCGCGGTTCCAATGCGGGTTTCTTCGGACGCAATTACGCTTCCTGCGTGCCCGATGCTACGCACTGTACGGATAATGTTTGCGATCCATTAGAAGAACTGAATGCATTTATTTGTCCACAAGACTGCGTGGTTGCTAGCAAAATTATGGGTCCACACACATCCAATCCAAATAAGCGCGGCATATACTCGGCTTCCGGCACCTGCACCTGTGAGGACAATGGCAAGTGCATGTGTGCGCCACTTGACGACGAAGAGCCACGTCCAAAGCGCAAACGCAAGAACGACACAAAGTCGTTGGATGTCAATAAATTGACGAAGTTTGGTGGTACGGATATCACGCAGTCAGCACAAAATAATCTGAATAATGGTGTTATTGAACATGATGCTATGAGCATACATGTGGCCGGCTTTACTTGCGGTAGATCATGCATACTACTGGCCGTCACATGTCCAATTGTACTGATCGTATTATTGATCTGTTTAGTTGCAACACAACGCAATCTCATAAGACGTACGCGTGGTAAGGAGGTGCTGTCGCAAAAATCATCAGCGAACGGTGATTGTGATGTACGTAACGGTGACGTGCCGTTAATGCAGTTGGAGAGCGGTTTGGCTAAATTCGATACGGTCGACTCAAAATGGGAGTTCGATCGTGCAAAGCTTCAGCTGGATGTGGTACTCGGTGAGGGTGAGTTCGGCAAAGTGATGAAAGCTTATGCATCCAATATTGCCGATATACCCGGTGTAACGACGGTGGCCGTTAAGATGTTGAAGAGTGGCGCGAATTCGGTCGAGTATATGGCATTGCTGTCGGAATTTCAATTGCTGCAGGAGGTCTCACATCCGAATGTGATTAAGTTGCTCGGCGCATGCACGAAAGGCGATGCACCAATGATTATTATTGAGTATGCGAAATATGGCTCTTTGCGCAGTTATTTACGTTTGAGTCGGAAGATCGAGTGTTCGGGTGTGGATTTCACGGATGGTGTGGAGCCGATAACTGTGAAGAATATTTTATCATTTGCATGGCAGATATGCAAGGGTATGGCGTACTTAACGGAGATAAAGGTAAGAAATTTAATAATATTTAAAGGGGGAACTAAAAACTAGTCAGTTAAAAGATTACTGCAAATTAAATTGGGACCTCATTATGGTAAAAATGGCCAGGCCAGGTTTAGGTTAATTTATATTTACGTATGTCAGGATGTCATCTATTTAAGCTCTACATTCAAGGAGTGACTGCTAATAATTTCTCAGGATTCAGGAGAAACTAAAGCGAGAATCGGGTTCCATTCCCACCACAGTCGGATCTACAATCAAAGAAGTGACTGCCAATAATTTCTCCAGATTCAAGCGAAGCTAAAGGGAGACTCTGGTCCCATTCCCACCACAGTAAGGTCTAAGTAACCGGAACGGGCCCGGATTTTATCCGGCTAAGGATTGTCAACCCGACACCGTTTCTCAAAATCACTATAGGATTATTTTCTTCCGCTACAGCAACAACAACAAGAGAATCTGGAACAAAACTTTGGAGTAAAGTCTCAACTTTTCTCTCTCTCAGGTTGCCTTAAGGGCTTCGTAACGGCTAAATATTACAAAATTTTAGGAAATAATTATTCTGATATATTTTACAACTGAAGGAACAATACCCGAAACTTATAAATTATTACATCATTAAATTTTATATTTCTTTCCCTCTCTTTTCTTTACTTCCAGCTAGTGCATCGTGACTTAGCGGCGCGCAATGTTTTACTGGCCGACGGGAAAATCTGCAAGGTATCAGATTTCGGCTTGACACGTGATGTCTATGAGGACGATGCGTACTTAAAGCGTTCACGTGACCGGGTGCCCGTGAAGGTAAATTATAACACGTACACAAAAAAACTATGACTAACTAATAAAACATATACTCTTTGCTAAAAGTGGATGGCGCCCGAGTCGTTAGCCGACCATGTCTACACCACCAAATCCGATGTGTGGGCTTTTGGTGTGCTCTGTTGGGAGTTAATTACGCTAGGCGCATCACCATATCCCGGCATACCGCCACAGAATCTCTATCATTTATTGAAAACCGGTTATCGCATGGAGAAACCCGAAAATTGTTCGGAAGAAATGTGAGTACAAACAACAGACTTAATAAAAAATAAATTAATAGGAAAATTATATTGAATAAATATGCCTTCCCTCCCACTCACAGCTACTCCATTGTACGCACCTGTTGGATCGACGATCCGAATGCGCGTCCATCCTTCAAGTATCTCGCTTCGCAATTCGAAAAGTTACTCGGCAATAATGCCAAATTTATCGAAATGGAGTCGAGCGCCATTTCAAATCCCATGTATTGCATGGATGAGGCCAAACTAATTGGCGCATCACAACCGGATTTAACCGCATGCCTCGAACAGCAGCTGGGTGAGCCCGATCCGTTGGATCATCTCTGGCAGTCACCGAAAATTTGCTATGACACACAAGAATGTCCGAATAGTCGGGAATTCTCTACAAATTTCAGCATGGAATTTCAACAGACACCACCACCGCCCGGCTATGATGTGCCACGTCCACTTATCGAGGCGGCTACCACAGAGCAGACGTTACGTTATGAAAATGATTTGCGTTTTCCATTAAATATACGTAAGTCCGTATGTAACGGCAGTATTACGTCGAATAGTCAAAATGGCAGCAAAGCTGGTGGTGGTTATGGTGTTGGTGCCGAAGCGGATGGCGGCGACGGCGTGGCGGCACATTATTCGATGCCAGTGAAACGTGGACGCTCCTATGTGGATATGACCAACAAGACATTCATTCCGGATAACTTGGATAGTGATGAATTTGAGAAACATCTCTCGAAAACAATCTCATTTCGATTTTCTAGTCAACTGAATTTGAAGGAACAAGACTTAGGCGCTGTTTAAGATTGTATAAGGATACCATATACATATGTATAAGGCTGGCTGGTTGCATAGGCAATTTTTTATTTATAAATTTGTTTACTTATAGTATTTTATAATGTATTTGTATATGTGTATGTAAAGTAAATTGTTGATTAGTTTTAGTTCATGAATTTATAAAATTAGTTAAATTATTTGTGTTTAAGAAATTTTGAGGTTAGTGGAGAGGCTAATTTTTATATGAAATCTCGATGTATAAATGTTTGTATGTGTGTGTGTGTGTGCATCTATAACGCATTTGAATTAAGTTTGGCTGGATTAATTGCTAAAAAAAACTACTCTGGTAATAAAATTAAAGTTTATTTTTAATTTTTGGCAGTTTTCACAATTAAAAAAATTAATCGTGATTAAAAAAAAATCGTGATTAAAAAAAAATAAAAAATTAATCCTAATTATTATTTTTTTAATTTTTTAAACTCAAGCTTCATTTTAAATTAAGAAAATTTAAAGATTTTTTAAAAATAAATTAATAATTAATTAATTAATTAATATAAAATTAATTAAAAAAATTAAAAATTAAAATAAAATTAATTAAAAAATTTGACTAATTAATTACAATAAAAAATTAATCCTAATTATTTTTTTCATAAATTTCATGTTAAATCTCAATTTTTTGGGGAAATTTTCTCAAAATTTTTGTAAAATATTACAAAAAATACATTATTATTTTGACGATTGCAAAATTTTTTACTATAATGTATAATTAAATATTTCTATGTGATGAATTATTTACTATAAATCGTGAAATATAAATATAATTACATACAAACATCTACTAAACTAAACTTATTAAACATTCCTGATGTTGAGCACACAAAAAAAATTATAACGGGACTTTAGGCAAAAACGAAAGTTCGAAGTCCGACAAGCTGCGATTTATATGCACTAATTTATTAGTTAAGCTTTCCTATTGTACCTACATTTAAAATAAAAGTTATATAAGATAAAACAAAACTATGAAAATTCAAATAAAAGCTAAAAATTGTTTACATAGTTAGGTTATGTTCGACTAACATACAACTCGAATGTACATTGACAAAGAAAGGGGGGACGGGGGTTAAAAATAGATCGCAGTAACACCTATATTGTATATTTTTTACAAATGTGATGTTTTGATCCACAGCTGGCCAAAAGACGAATGTGAGGTGAGCGAACCGACCATAGGCACTTGCGAGAAATTATATCAAATCTCACTGAGAAATAGGATAATCAAGACTGACAACTACTTCAGCGAACTAAATTGAAAGAAAATTAGTAATAAAACTCACAAATATGAAAATTAAAAAAAAATAATATTTCACACCAGAGCTTTAATTTTAAATTCAACACCTGACTGAGCACCGGGCCCTTAAGTCGTATAAAAAAAAAAACAAAAAAAAAAACAAAAAAAAAAACAAAAAAAAAACAAAAAAAAACAAATAAAATAACATGTCTAATTAATGTTCCCTTTTGATAAATTATTATTTTTTAAATTTTTTTGTCAATAATTAAAACTATTTATTAAATTTTTTTAACTTTTAATTAATTTCTTTTGTAAATTCATTTATTCCCTTTCCCCAGTTCTTACAATTCCAATTCATCAAAAACACCCTGTGCTGGAGATATCTCTCCAAATATTTTTTATCTTTTTATTTCAACCCCCAATTAGACAGCTGTTAGCAAAGCATGTATTGAAAGGTTCTTTTCGTATTTGGCTGATACCAGGAGGGGCAACCAACAATAGACAACAACATAATAAGTCTAATTAAAAGTAGTTAAAATGACTATTTTTACTCGTATTATCGTCTCAAATTTGCCTAAACGAATTGGTGCACTTAAGACGTTACAGCAGGCAAGTAAAACTGCAATTTACTACAAAATAAAGATGCCACAAATCCAACACTAGGTTATGTAATTTTCGTGTTTTTAAATTTTTATATATTTTCTTTTCAATGAAAACCTACAGTGTGGCTATTGTACACATCTAAAATATGCTGAACACAAACCGATTGAGAGAATACGTAATATTGGTATTTCGGCACACATAGACAGCGGTAAAACTACGCTTACCGAACGTATACTCTTTTATACCGGTCGCATTGCACAGATGCATGAGGTGCGCGGTAAGGACAATGTCGGTGCTACTATGGATTCGATGGAGTTGGAACGTCAGCGTGGTATAACTATACAGTCGGCAGCCACTTATACGATTTGGAAGGATTACAACATTAATATTATTGACACACCTGGTCACGTGGATTTCACAGTAGAAGTGGAACGTGCGCTGCGTGTTTTGGATGGTGCTGTGCTGGTGCTATGCGCTGTAGGTGGCGTGCAGAGTCAAACACTAACTGTAAATAGGCAAATGAAACGTTACAATGTACCATGCTTGGCCTTCATCAACAAATTGGATCGCACGGGTGCTAATCCTTATCGTGTGCTTTCGCATATGCGATCAAAAATGAATCACAATGCAGCTTTCATACAGTTGCCAATCGGCGTGGAGAGCAATTGCAAGGGTATCGTCGATTTAGTAACTGAGAAAGCGATTTATTTCGAAGGCAACCACGGCATGGAGCTGCGTTATGATGAGATACCGAAAGATATGCGTGCAGAGTCAGTCGATCGTCGTCAAGAGCTTATCGAACATCTCTCAAATGTAGACGAAACATTGGGTGAACTGTTTCTGGAGGAAAAAACGCCAACTGAGGCGGATATAAAGGTGCGTAGTGGGGAATTATTTAATGTTTGGAAGTTTTTGAACAATTTTTTCTTTTGTAGAGTGCTATACGACGTACGTGCATTAAACGTACTTTCACGCCTGTTATGGTGGGCACTGCATTGAAAAATAAAGGTGTACAACCTCTATTAGATGGTGTCCTCGATTATCTGCCGAACCCTGGCGAAGTGGAGAATGTTGCTTTCATAGAAAAAGAAGGCGAAGAACCCGAAAAGGTCGTGCTCAATCCTGCACGTGACGGTAAAGATCCTTTCATTAGTTTGGCTTTTAAATTGGAAGCTGGTCGTTTCGGTCAGCTCACCTATTTGCGTTGCTACCAAGGCAAGCTACAAAAGGGCGATAACATCTTTAATGCACGTACTAATAAGAAAGTGCGTGTAGCACGTTTGGTGCGTTTACACTCGAATAATATGGAAGACGTGAACGAAGTTTATGCTGGCGACATTTTTGCGCTGTTTGGTGTCGACTGCGCTTCTGGTGACACATTTACCACCGATCCTAAAGGTAACATTTCAATGGAGTCTATCTTTGTGCCAGAACCTGTTGTGTCTATGGCTATCAAACCTAATAATGCTAAGGACCGCGACAATTTCGCTAAAGCTGTGGCACGTTTCACTAAAGAGGATCCTACATTCCACTTCTTCTATGACCCAGATGTAAAGGAAACACTCGTATCAGGAATGGGTATGTAAATGCATTTTTCTGTCAAAAGCATCGATGTTAAATATGCATTTCGATTGGCAGGTGAATTACATTTGGAAATTTACGCGCAGCGTATGGAACGTGAATATGGTTGTCCCGTAACACTGGGTAAGCCAAAGGTGGCTTTCCGTGAAACACTTGTGAGCGCCTGCGAATTCGATTATTTACACAAAAAACAATCTGGCGGTTCAGGTCAGTATGCGCGTATTATCGGTATTATGGAACCATTACCGGCTGATCAAAATACTGTGCTTGAATTCGTTGATGAAACTATGGGTACAAATGTACCCAAACAATTTGTGCCGGGTGTTGAGAAGGGTTTCCGTGAAATGGCTGAACGTGGTATGCTCTCGGGACATAAGTTGTCCGGCATACGTTTCCGCCTACAAGATGGTGGCCATCACATAGTGGATTCTAGTGAATTGGCCTTCATGTTGGCAGCACATGGTGCTGTAAAAGATGTTTTCCAAAGTGGCTCATGGCAAATTTTAGAACCCATAATGATGGTGGAAGTAACGGCACCAGAGGAATTCCAAGGTGCGGTCATGGGACAATTGAGCAAACGTCACGGTATTATTACGGGTACTGACGGAGCTGAGGGTTGGTTTACCGTGTACGCAGAAGTGCCACTGAACGACATGTTTGGTTATGCGGGCGAATTGCGGTAAGACATTAATGAGATATTCAAGTAGTTTTTTTTTATAAATTGTACATTTTTACTTTACAGTTCGAGTACACAAGGCAAAGGCGAGTTCACCATGGAATACTCGCGTTATTCTCCTTGCCTACCAGATGTTCAAGAACAAATAGTGCGCCAATATCAAGAATCACAAGGTTTAGGCCAGGAAAAGAAGAAAAAGAAAAACTAATAGGTGCGCTGAAGTAGAATTAATAAATATTAAATATTAAGAGCATATAACTATTTTTGGATAGTTGCAGCTGTGTCAAGAACACAGTTTGAACGTTCATTGTTCAATTATTGTAATTGTTTAAATCATTATTTAAAATATGTAGACGAAATGTTAATTTTTATACAACTGTGATACATATAATAAAAAGTGACAGCAATTAGCCACATACAAGGGGCTAAAAACCACTAAAGCACTGCTGTTTTTATTATGATGTGAAATAAATTTTTAGAAAAGTTGATGCGACACTTAAGATTTTTGCGTAATCTTTAAATATTAGTATGACGTTACTAATTTTTTAATTTGGCATAATTAGTTTTAAATCGCTGAAAAAAAACCGAATACTTGAAAAAACATAACAATGTCAGGTGTATTTTATAACAGCTGCATATAGAGTTGCCAATAATAAATTTTCATTTTTGTAGAATATAAATTATTTTACAAATAACCCCAACAAACTTTAGACATTGACAAAATTATTGACAGCGATTATTTTGTTATTTTTAAAGAAAAAACAAAAATAATATTATATTAAAATAGTATTTTTGTGAGTTATATCGAAACACATATCAAAGGATTTCTTCGTGAATAGACTCATTGTACAATTATTACATTTTAAAACAGTTTGGCAACGTCACCATTTATTTTCTGGAATTTCCTTTGCTTATCACAAATTTTATTTTTTACGCGGTGTGAACGTTTTCGACATTTTATCGCTTGTACGCCAAGAAGTTGTTTGTCAAAACGCGTCTGCTACAGAATATAATTAAATCGTTGACCACTTCAACGATTTCACAACGCATCTCAACTTCAGCTCGTCAACTAGCAAACAGTGTAGACAATAGCAATAAAACAATGGTTATCCAACACAACGTTAAGGGTTATGAGGCGTTTACCAAATTGGTAGAGGAATTGGAATCGAATGGCGATGGACAACCTATTCATGTCCTCTTTAGCGGTGGCAAGGATGAGACTGGGGCAAGCTGGTGTCCTTATTGTGTGAAAGGTAAATTGAGTTCATGCTTTGAGGCATAATTTGTAGAAAGAATAAATTTTAATTCTGGACTTATTGTCGTAGCTGAGCCGGTTGTGCATGACGCTCTCCCTAAAGCTCCGGAAAAATCACATTTCATTCACGTGGATGTTGGTGAGCGCGCATAGTAAGTATTTTATATATATACATATACATATGTGTATATGTAATAGCAGTTATTTAAAAAAAATGTTAAGTCATACTTGTTTATCATGATTCATTGTTGCGATTATCTTTTCGGCTCTTAAGCATACATACCTATGTATATGGTCAGAAATAATTAAAATAGTGTCAATTGGAGGAGGTTCGAATATATCAAATAACTAGTAGTCTAAAAACCCAAGATCATTCTCAAGTGTACCCCTTACATTTGTGTTATTTTATGTGTTTAAAAATATCATATCTTAACTGATTAACATTTTATCACATGATAACTGGCGACATTTTTTAACAATCATAAAATAAATAATCGCAGTGTCGTCCTATTTAAGACAATAATGGCTTGAATTAACAAAATTGCTTCGTTGTATTGTTATTACAACAATAACAATTTTCCACGTATGCATGTTGTTTAGCTTGCTATGTTTTATGGCAAATTAATGCTTTCCTTTTAGCTGGAAGGATCCGAATTGTCCTTTCCGGACCGATCCCCGGCTAAAAATGGTTTGGGTGCCTACTTTGATGCGCTGGAAAACACCATTACGCATTGATAGTGAGAATGTTACTAAAAAGGATCTTGTTGATATGATCTTCGATGAGCCAGTCGAACAAAAGTAGTTGACATAAAACAATTATATGAAAAAGAAGGGGTTTGACTTTGAAAAATGTTTAAAATATTGTGATTAATCGTTACATGTGCATGTATACACATTTGTAGTAGATAAAGTGTATGAAAATATATCAATAATAAACAGTTTTAATTGAATAATCTAGAGTTTATTATGTTTTCTTTAAAAACGCTAAAATAAATAAGCCGTGAAGCTTACATATTTATTGAAATATTTTGAAAAAAAAAGAAATTATTCTTCCGACTTATTTTTATATTTCGAGGAGGTGATAGGTATAAATAATTGAAAATTGATAAATATCAACAAATGACAGCAGAAGTTAACCTTCTGTTTACAGTTTAAAACAGAAGTTGACGCCTTTTCTTTTTTTTTTAACATGGCAAAAGATATGAAATTGTACGCAACTTACCTTATCAAGTAGAGGTGCTTATCATAAAATGTAATTTGCTTGATATTGTTTTTGTTATTATTACATCAGCTTTGTTGTATTATCTGTTGCTTGCTGGTGCTTTTAAACTGTTTTTTTTTTACTTTTTTCTGTGCTACTTTTTGAGATTTTTTATACATATGTATTTATTGTTAAACCGCCATTAAAATTTTTACACTTCCAGTTGGAAAGACTTGAATTGCCCATTCCGCAAGGATCCCAACACACATTTGATATTTTTGCCTACACTATTGCGTTGGAAGTCGCCACAACGTTTGGATGGTGAACGTGTCAGCAATAAGGATCTAGTGGAAATGATATTCGAGGATGAGGATTAATTATTAAGCAGTGCTGACGCGAATTTGCAAATAATGCTATCTAAATTGTATACTTACTTGCTAATTTACAGACACTTTATTTTAAATTAGCTTTGCATTAATATGTATGCTTGTGTAAACCGCGATATTATAAATTATATTGTTTTCATTAAAATTTAAATATAACTATTGGAATGTTTTATTTTGCATTTCACTAATTTCACGTGTGTAACTCGTGTGCGTTCTTTAAATTAATAATTACTTTTATATTTTTTAATTTCCACCATTACTACATGTATGTTTGTCAATTGTGTACGCGCATTCGGTGTTAGCAACTTGTGGAAACGATGATAGTATTGCACAAGACTTGCCAATGCAAGTTGTAGCAGTTGAGAACCGGTAAGCAGTGAGGGGAATGAGAGTAATACTTCGCGATTCAACTCCTCCAGTGACTTTTTCCAATTGGCTGAGAAACTAGCCACTAACGCCAGACTACGTCGCTCCTGTTTGCGTAATTCATCCATTTGTTCCTTTTCGAAGTAGTGCTCACACTCTTTCACAAATTGTATAATGCCACCAAAGTGTGGCGCTAATATTTCTTCCACATACTCGGCGCTACGTGCATTCAATTGTTCACGGAACGATTCGGCTTCTTTGGAGTTGTCGCGCGTATGTTCCATCAGCACACCGAGCACCAAATCGTAATTGTTTATAAGATAGATCAATTGTTCTTTGCGTGTGAGAAAAATGGCGGCCATACGCAGTATGAAACATTCTACTTCATTCTGCAATTCGAGCAGTAAACGGCTGACAAGTTCGTTGGGGAAATGCTCCGAGATGCCTACTATAGCGGCGGAAAACTCAGCATAACGGCGCGTTATCTGTGGTTGTAAATATAATTGTAGTAAAGTGTAGGTAAAATATATTGTGTTTACACTAACATAGTGCGGTCCCATTTCCTTGCTGAATTTCGTAGGATCACAATCACGTATGCTTTGTATATTTAAACGGAATACATGGTCAAAACGTGGCCAAATTGCAGCTTGCAAAGAGTCCCAGTATCTGTTTAATAGTTATTTTATATTTTAGACAATAAAAACAAATTATTTAAAAATATTTCACTTACTTATCCAAAGCGGGCACGCAACGTTTGTGACACATTAGTTGATAACGGAATATTAATTGTATGCAAAGAAACATGGCGATCGTGTCGAAGCAGTCCTGTATATTGGTCTCCAAGTTTTTCTAAATTTATAGTCATTAATTTACTTAAATAAAAATATGTCTGAATTTTATATACACACAATCATTAGCGTTAGCGTCTTGCCCATAATTTGGTTGAAGAGATCTTGTGCTTGCGTGCCGCGCACCATAAAGAATTCCGTAACAAATAAATACTCACGACAAGCATTATCCACGAGCGCATATTGCTCGGAACGGAATAACGCTTCGAATGTATACTACAAATAACGAGCATTAAAAAAAAAATAATAATAATAAAAAAGTAAGATAAATGCTTAAAGTATTTTTAACGCACTCTATTTTTCAGCTGCGCATGTGGCACGATTATTGGTGCTTCCAATTGCTGGTTAAGTATTTCGCCGCGTTTACCAATTGTAAAAATTGTGCTTTTATGTTTCAAACTTGTCGTTTTTGAGAATAATCCTTTTGAGACATTATCCTCTATACCCATAAGATCATCTTTTGTGCAAGACTCCTCAAATTTCAAACTAGTTAAACGTGAGGAGTAACTCTGCAATCAGGTTTCATAAATAATT
Source organism: Bactrocera zonata (assembly GCA_037783105.1). Classification (NCBI taxonomy): domain Eukaryota; kingdom Metazoa; phylum Arthropoda; class Insecta; order Diptera; family Tephritidae; genus Bactrocera; species Bactrocera zonata. The sequence continues at coordinate 402,496 of JBAWJQ010005310.1, read as the reverse complement.
AAAAAAAAATTAATAATAACTAATATAATTCACTTACTTTGAAATAGCTGTAATAGATTTTGCTCATCGTATCGATGTATTCACTGCAAATCTCTTGTGCCACCTGCCTTTCGTTCGACAATATAAATTCGAAAAAGAATTTATGCTTCAACATGGCATTTTGTGGAATTTGATAATTTGTCATAGGTTTGCGGAATTTGTATATTTGTTCTAGCAAGTAGGTTCTTATCTTTGACATTGCCTTCAAACGCAATTTATGCAAAACTTCACTAACGTCTCCCGTGGCTTTGGACTCTTTGAAACTCAACTCTTTTACTAGTGAAAGTTTATGATTCAGCACATTCAGTTGTGTGCCAAAATCCTTTTCCGTCACAGGTGTTTCCATTATAATTGCAATCATCTCCTCCGATACGGCCATATCCTCTATGAATTGTGATAGTTGTGCCTTCACCGATTGCCGATTTGTTAGCTGCACCGACATTGCCACCGACTTTTTCTGCAACTGTGTTATTTCACTACTTATATTGCTGAGCACGCTTTGGAAATTCATTAACATCGTTTCCATGCGCTCCAACACGTCATCACATTCACCAATCTGATTATGTAGACTAGCTATGTTTTGAGATTCCGCAATGTAGTCTTCAATGGACTTGTTTTCTACATCTTTAAATTCCTTTTCAATTTGACGCGAATACTGCCGCAAATCTGTTGTATTTTTGAGTATTTCACGTACCTCTTCATTGTCCAACTGTTCCGTTATATTGGACTCCGTCGCAGGCATAGTTTTTAACAAATTTTCGTTGAATATATGTACGCGATTTTGCCTATATTTATAAAAATTTGTTTATTATTGCAATTTATAAATTTTTACTGCTTCTTCTGCATTCCAATTGGAATTTGTCAGAAGCTAACAGCTGTTTGTCAGTGCAAGCAGAGAACGTATATAAATATACGTTCTCTGGTGCAAGCGTATTGTTAGAAAATATTGCGCAGTAAATATGCTGATAAGCTCTTGTTTTTATGATTCATTTAATTTTTTCTTAAAAAACAAGTATGTACCGCAAAAATAGTAAAAACAAAAACTATTACTAAATTTAATTATTATAAACTTATTTATGCGTTATTAGAGAATAAGCTATTTACACAAAATATATGACAATGGTGTGGCAACCATATTCTCACATGACAATTTACATTCAGTTATTCCGGTAAATTGGAACTGTAATATAAAACGTTATTCAAATATTTGCAGGTAAGATAACGAAGAGGTATATGCATGATTTTTGAAAATTATGTATATAATTACATATAAAAATATGTGAAAATTAACTATTGATGGGCAACCAGTGCAATAATAACAATAAAGCCAAATGTTTGTTGCCGACAATGCTCTTCAAATGTGACACTCATACGCGCTGTTTGGCTATGAGCGGAAATGTTTGAAGAGTAAACCTTGCAATATTATTTTAAAACAATTTTATAATTACCTTATATACATACATATGTAGTATGTACATATATATGTATACATGCATACATACATTTCATATTACTGCGAGCATGTGATACGAACAAAAATATATGACAATGGTGCCAGTTAGATGCTAGCGAGAAGAAAAACGTTTACAGGCTTTACAGATAATGCGGTAAACAAGAGCCATTATATGTAGTAAGCTATAAAACCGCTTAAAATAATTACCACTGCTAATAATAATTTAAATATTGAAATAAAAGTAAAAAGGCTGAAATGTGTAACTAAAAATAGAAATTTAAAATGAACTAAACAAATATCACGTCTAACAATCAAGCGTAACGATTCTATATAAGTATGCACATGCTTAATAATTAACAACTGCACATGATCGAATTATAAAATTTAGTATTTTCTAACCGAAATTATGTATGTATATACATACATACAAATGTAAATGTACATATGTATTAGTTCAGCACAATTCATTGAACTCAGTCAAAGCAACAGATGTTAAAAGAGTGTCTTCTAGCCACTAAACTGCAGAAGTTCCATCTGCATACTACATAATGCGCATGTGTGTAGTATTCTACTGTTTATATGTACATACATACATACATACATATGTAAATGTATTTGTATCTATAACGTAACTTTATCTACTTTTCACGTTATCGTATGGTTTACCAATCAAAAAGTGAAATTTCTTTTTATTTACATTCGCTTTTTGTTATATTAACAAATCAACAACAACAAAATGTAAAAACTTATTGCTGACGCTTATGTGTATTTGTTTAAACAATTTGTAAGTTCACTGTATGTGAGTGTGAATGGTACACACACTGCCTTGATGTCCGTTGGGGTTGTGGGATATGTCGGGATTGCAATGAGCGGCAAATAGTGACTTGTTTAACACATTATTAAGACAATTTGTTACATTTAACCAATATGCTAACAATAACAAAAGCAGTACTGAAGTTTGGCTCAGCAAACGCCAACGATAGTGCACTAAACGAGGAGCAGGCGCGTGCTTTTTCGCAGGTGAAAAATGCTCACGCACACAAACCCATCTATATGTGTCTGTATATGTGAATTACCGCTTCCGACCTACGAGCCTCCATCAGCGAACTATGCGCACAGTGGTCAGAATTGTTACTTCTCGACTTCCGTCTTTACACTTTTTTCGTATTTTAGCACTTTGCTCGCATTTAAATGCGACAACAAAAACGTTTACTAAGAAAGAGTAACATGCAAATGTACATGTGTATGTGTAGTTGTGTTTGTAGGCAAAAGTGCGCATTCCGTAGAAATGATAGCATTTCCAGTCTGCAGTTTACGGACGGACATTAACTCCGTACATATTTCTCTTTTTGTATATATTTCTCATTTTTCATAATTTCACAAGTGTTAGTTAGCAGCCATTTAAATGGGGCTTAAGAAAGTATGAATATTATATTAACAAATTTAGTCATAAACACGAGCGCGGCTTCTTGTAAAATCATTCATGCCTTGGACGGCATACGCAACGGCCTGGCGCGCAATTTAACGGTTTATCTTTGGCTTAGAGTGAAGAGGATATTTTGGTTATTAAAAGTGAATAAAACGAACGCTTACGGATTGAAAAAAAATTAGCCGCTGTCGTGCGCGAACGAATTTTCGAAATAGACAACGACAACTGCAGTCGGTTCGTGGTTTGATAGTAAAAAATAATTTTTCGTTGTTATTTGGACGTAAGTCCATTGGTGTATATACGTGTAGTGGTGTGCAAACTAATCTAGAAAAATGCGTTTTGAAATATATGCGATGATAATATTTGGATTATTCTACTTTTCGGAAGGTACGAATTATTAGCGTACGCAAAATAATAAGTGAACTGTTAAAATAAGAAAAATATGACAGAGTGCACAAGTAAAATATATTCATATGAATATAAAATATTAAGGATATTACAAATGGAAATAATATATCATTTTTGAAGTTATAAAAAGTGCATGTATAAATAAAATATATGTATATAAGCAAAAAACTTTAACTTCGGTTACACTGAAGCTATAAAACCCTTCACAGTTGCATTTTTTATGGCATAAAGGGTATATCTTGATTTTGATCGGTCAGTTTGTATGTCAACTGAATGCTATGGTTGTTCGATATGAACCATTTATTCGATAATAGTCAGTGTCAAATTGCGTGAAGTCCATACAACTACTTGAGTTTAATCCGTAAATTTTTATGGCATCTATAAGTTGTAGTTGTGCAATATTAGCGGCTGCGGCAAACGAACGATTTCTTGAAGAGAAAAGCACGTGTGTAAAATTAAAGATCGATATCTTAAAAACTGAGGGATTAGTTCGTATATATACAGACGGACATGACTAAATTGACTTAACTCATTACGCTGTTCGTTTATGTATTTACTTTGTAGGGTTTCCGACGTTCCCTTCTGGGTTTTGTGGGAGTATTTTTTTAGAAAGTTTTGATTATATCATAGATCAGCAACATCACTCTGCGCTAATGAGGAATTTGAAAGGATTTCAAGTCTTAGTTAGCCAAAGATTTTCTGAAAATTTTACAACAAAAATGCGTTCTAAAATTTTCTCAATGCTTACCTAGAGGCGAATGCTATTTGAAAAACTACTGAATGCCAGTATAAACATTTGATCGAACTCAGATCCTGGTAACAGCAAAACCATAGAAGCCGTATGTGATATCACTGCCATTCAAAACGGCTACATTTTACAGACTGGCAATAAACTTCGTTTCCAACTTTAAATTACATTTATCCCTTTAATGTCTACATTCACTTTTAAGTACTATCAGCGCCTTTGTTTACTATTGCGCAATTGAACGCATAGCTCGACTATATTTCAATTTTCATGCCATAAATAACTAAATCACTATCACTTTCTCTCTCTCTCTTTTCGGTAGGCAAGCCATGCCCGGAGAAGACGCGTCCACACAAAACTCGCTGCGAGGCGTATTACAAATGCTTTGAGCTACCTTCTAAGCGTCATGTTTGGGTACCTGAAAAATGTGAATCGGGCCTAATATATGAACACAATCTTGGACTATGTGTGCTGCCCGACGATGAGTGGGAATGTACACTAGGAGTTGGTACACGCAGTAGCAAGATAGAAGCTAATGCAGGTGTTAAGCCGACGACGAAAACTGAAACGCAAAACCCCAAACAAATAACACCAACAAACAAACTGAAAAATGCAGATCTACATATAATAAACAATAAGCACGAAGAAGATGATGAAGCGGGTGCAGCAATATCTTCCATGAACAAAGGACACAGTGGCAATGATGTGGAGGTTGTGATACAAAATAATATAAACAACGAAGAAGAGAGGGAAGCGTTACGTGATGACATTGAAATTGAGTCTAGTGGAGATGGTGTTGGGGAGCTCATGGAAATGGATGGCTTTCTGAAAGTAGAAAATCGTGAAAGCGAAGATCACGAAGGTGAGGAGCACCTCATCGATGAAAATGATGATGAAAACGAAATGAACCTCGAGACATCGACGAAGAAGTCAAAAATCGATCCAATGTTAACAGCACACTTACAGCGTTTGTCGCAATTAATCGATGGACTGAAAACCCAATATCAGAAGGACGGAGAGCAGCAAACGGAATTACGGCCCGATCAGTTAAATGCGTTCCTGGCACATTTTAATATACAAAACAAATTTAATTTGATGAAACCTACCTTTGAGACGAATTCAAAAGAAAAAATTGACACAACAACTACTGAGGCACCAGAGTCTACCACAACATATGCCACATTTCCAACAGCTTCCAAAAATAAAACACTTTTGCAAGAACATTTAGATAATAAACTTAAACCAGAAACAAAGGTTGTACTCACCAATGCGTTGCCGAAACGTTACGATACTACAGGATATTCGAACTCGCAAATTGTCGTAAATCGTCCCGAAGGCTCGGTGCTCTTCACTTTGCCGCACTACGGTAGCGATCAGTCCGATTATGCTCATAACTCACCAAAAATATCTGAGGAAACATTAAAAACCGTTTTAGAATTGTCTAAACAAATGATTGCTACACAAAACGTACCGAAAATAATACCGAACCCCGGCTATTACGCGCAGCCATTGATACAACCGCTCTTCTTGCCCGCTTCAGCATTTCAAGCGCAAACACAACAGAATCCTTTCGCGGCATACTTTAATGGCAACAATAACAACAAAAATCAACAAGTGGATTATCAGGAAAACGATAACAAATTTAGCCAATTCACCGGCACTTATAACAATCAGCATAAACCGCTATTGCGTCCGGCTAGCAGTTATAGCCAACCCAGTAATACCATCATACACAACAATGTCATACCAGTGCATCTGTTGTCCACGAACTCGGGTGAAAAGGAGATTGTAGACAGCTACGGACAGAGTTTAGGACTTTATCCACCACTCAACACCGAAAATCACAACGGTTATCAACAACACTATGGTCCAACACACACTTTCGTAGATCAGAAATTTTTAGCGAGCTTTACCACCGAGCGTCCGCAAGTCTCCACTACGCCAACTCCCAGCTACGCGGCACAATATGCACCATCATATGCCACAGACTTGAGCGCGACCACCGCACGTCCCAACGACTATCAACCAACATCGCCAACACTTACCGAATATTTTTCACCAAGTCCACATTTAAGCGATAACAATGTTAACAAACTTTTTCAATCGACCGATCGCTATCCGACTGTACAATACGATGATCTGCCACGCCCATTAAATTTAGGACGCCCCTCACTCTTTGCGCCACACATCGACACACATAAAGTGAAGTTACGTCCAAATGGTCATAAAATAGAGAGCATGGAGATCGAATCGGACGATTATAATGACAATCAAGCGCGTCCACTGCCACAATTGTTCACCTACAATTATGACAACGATAAAACGGATATAAGCAATCAATATGAAGAACTGAACTACAGTGCTGGCACCGGTGGCAACAAACATTCCTATATGCCGCGGCCGTCTGCAGGCGCCACCGCTACACGACCCACTTACACAAATGCTGCCAATAAGGTGAAGCCTTACAACACACACACTTCAGCATCTCTCGCCGATGGCTCACAACTGGTCAATATGGGTGGCAATTTTGTTAGTTACGATGTTTTTCGAAACACGATACTACCGCTACTGGGACACACACAAACGCTCAATGAATTAAACAACGTTGAAGTCATCACTTGCGCCACTGGCGTACGCCAACCGAACACCACCGACTGCACGCGTTATTATGTCTGCAGCAAGAAGGATGGCAAAGTACTATCCTACTCGTGTCCACCATACACCGCTTTTAATGCGCAATCGCGAATTTGTGATGCACAAACGTACGCAGCTTGCACGCCCGACGCGATCATCAGTAGCTATACGGTATCGGAGAATAAACGCTTGCAAATGGAAGCGTACAAAGCGCTGCAAGATGCCAAACGCCGGCAAGAGCAGGCTCTTAAAGCACAAAGTATTGCAAGTCTTTTGCAGAAATATGGTGGTCAAATGCAAGCATCGATGGTGGACGCTAACGACGATGCACAGGACGATGATAGCAATGAGAAGAATATATTGGATTCTTACATGCAGCAAGCGGCCGCGATGAGTGTCTACAGCACAACGCCTAAGCCAACTGCAGCGCCTGTAAAGAAGCGTAAATACTATTGCAAAGAAGGTGATAAAATTGCAGATCAAACCTCGGCCAACAATTACTTTGTCTGCTACAAGAATGCGCAAGGTATGATGAAAGGCCACAAGATGAGTTGCACGAAGAATTTGATTTTCTGCTCGAAAAATTCCATGTGCACGCTGGCGATAAAATGCGCGTAGATGAAACTAAAAACCGCCAAGTATTTGTGCAAATGTCATGAAGAAGGAAGTAGTGAAGTGTAATAACGTAGATTTAGCTATGCGAATGCAACGGAAGCGGAATATTGCGAAAGGAACTGTGGGTGCAGGCAAATGTCAAATGTCAGTGTTGCCACTCTTTTGTTTGTTTTGATTCGGATATTTATGTAAGCCGCATTTCCGCAAATTTTTAAATCTACAACTATGCGACTGCAAATACTTCAAACTATAGGAAAAATGTAAAAAATTTTAATAATTAAGCAAATTTGTAAAAAAAAAAAATATATAATATATTAGACCACATTTTGTATAAATTTCATATGTCCTTAAAGGAAAATGACGAACTTACTATTTTGCCAAATCTATTTATTATACATTAGCTTATAGACTATTTATTAAATTATTTAAAAAAATACATATTTAGAAATTCTATATTATAATAAGTGCGACAAATTTTTGTACTTCTTTATTAAACTATACATACTTATTTAAAATGTATATTTATAATACATATGTATATACAAGAATAAAATAATGTAAAAAAACGAAAAACGAATAACTAAAAAGAAATTTGTTTTACATTTTAATGGTTTTAGTAGATTTCTTTTCGCTTTTCATGAGCGTAGTACAAACTGACCCAATGAACCCTTAAACTAGTTTGTAACACTGACCAAGTAAGTACTTACTAACTTCTCATTACCACGATTTACCAAAAAATATTTATATATACTCGACTTTTTGCATTTAACATATGCATGTACATATATAAATATTATATGGTCAAAAATTAAATAAAGAATTTCGTTTCTTTACTCCACTATTTAGCTTGTTCGCTATATGTATTGACAACTCGTTACATTTTTGACGCATCACATACCGGTTTATAGCCATGTCGACGAGGCCATTAAATAAATAAGGAACAAAACAATATAAACACACACACATTATGCTGAAAAAAAAAGAAATTAGTAAAAGAGTTAAAATGTCGGAAAGACAATAAGAAATGCAACAAAAACAAGAAATAGTCAACAGTAGTAATGCGCGAAAGGTTGATGTTTGTTTGTATGTATGATATGTACCAGCGGTAAATTTCACTTTTTATTATCAAGTACACATATCTCATTTCGGGACATTATTGCTCGTACATGAATGCACGTTTTAAGCTTTAATGAAATTATACAATGAATGAAATGTTTGAACTTACAAAATTCTCACATCTAAAAATAAAATGAAAGGTTTTTGCCCTCACATATTTGTAAAAAAAACTATTTGTGTATGTACTTATCTGCAATTTTTTGAAGAAATAAAAATCGTAATAGTTAATAGTTATATACAAATGCACATAACTAAGTAAAATAATATGAATTTTCTATTTTTATTTTTGTAAAATATTATTTTACTCAAGAACATTCATTATTGATGTTAAAAATATTTTTTGTTTTTTAATTAAATTTAACTTCTATTGAGCTGTTAATGAAATGATGACATTTTATATAAACAACCCTTTACTCGTTTCTGTCAATGAAACCGAATACACTCGTATATTATTATACATATATACATACTATATACTTACATATAAAATGCTAAATAATTTTTTTATTACACTAAAAAGTAAAAAAGACTCTATAGCGGTCTAACAACATAGCATTAAATAACAATAAATATATTTTATTTTTTTTACTAGTTAAATTACGTTATTTTGCACGCTGAAATGTGCACTAACAATGCGTATAATATATGTACATACATACATATGTAAATGCGTGAAAACTTACCTTGCAACTACATTAACTAAAATTATTGTGTAATAGATTTCAACAATTAATGAAATCCTTTTAAATTGATAACGCATGGCAACACCCTTGCGAACGCACAGAAAAGGAAATAATTCGACAGTTCCTTGTTTCCGTTGTACGCGCAAAATTTTCAGTTCAGCCGACATTTTGAATAACCATCGCGTCATTTGCTAACACTTCGTGGTTTTTACATTTTTATAATAAATTAAACATAGCTAATGCTGTAAAAGTATTCAAAAAGTGTTGTTGGAAGCGTAGTGCATGTTTTAAAGTTGAAATTTTAATAAAAAGCTAAAGTATAACGCGGAAAATATGTGTGCAAATCTAGTTGTCATTGCAGCGGCAATGTTGTGTAGTAGAGAAAAGCAAATACCGTGTAATTTGTGCAGTTTTCATATCGTAAAGTGTTTTGTTGTTATGTAAATATGTGTTATAAGTTTCTAAGAGTTTAAAAGCTAGTTGCGTTTCTAAATCGAATCAAATAATGCAAATCAAAGCAATATGCAATAGGCAAATTGTGCCAAAAGAGCCCCGACATGTCGGCAGCAGCAATCGGGTAGTATGTGTATATGTGAAAGTGAATGCAATGCAAATGCAATGTGTTATGTTTGTTTGCGTAGCAGGGTGAATCAAATATTAAAAAATGTGTAATGGAAGAAAAATGTATATGTGTGGTAAAATATGTTAAATTTATTAAAGCTAAAAGTAAAATAAATAGCTTTGAGGCAAATTCAATTATAATAATAATAATAATATAGCAAAGGCGTAAAATAATAAAAGTGAAAAAACCGCTTCCATTTTATTATATATTAAAAAAGAAAAATATATATAAAAAAGCGAAGTAAGTAATAAAAAATGCATTTATGTAAATATGGTTTGTTAAATTGTGAAATATTTTATATCTATTGAAGCAAAAAAGTGAAGAAAAAGTGAAAAAAGCTTTTTCTCAAATTTAGTTCCTTCAATTGGGAAATGTATCCGTTTATTTTTCTAAAAAAATATAATATAAAAAGTGAAGAAAATAGTAAAAAATGTGTTTAAGAAAAATCAGTTCGTTCAATAATAGAACATGTTATATTTATTAAATGAAGAGAAAGCAAATAAGATTTAATTTCAGGTTGGTTAATATTAAAATATTTCATTTTAATATTTAAGTAAAAAGAGAAATAAGTAAATCTAAGTGAATTCAATTGTGATTATAAAAAAAATAAAGTAAATAGCAAAAAATGTGTATAAGCATAAATAAAAAACAGAGCAATAAAAGAAAAATGAAATATGTATGCTATATTCATTAAAGCAAAAGAAGAGGAAAAATTAATAAAAATGTAAATTCAAGTTCTTTAATAGTGAATCATGATGTTTTCCACAATATGAGCGTTAAAGTTACAACATCTGCTGCGTTTTCCTAACAACTAAAGGCTTGCTCGTGAATTGGTGAAAGGTAAGGTGAGTACATTTCAATATTAAATGGAAAATATTTTATAAAATTTGTTTAGAAATTTTATTATATTACTATAATTTTTTTTACATATTTTTAAATTATTTCTCGATTTAATTTTTATTTCGTTTTTTTTTGTTTTGGTAAACAAAATCCAGTTTCACAGTATAAAAAATAAAAAAATAATATTAAAATAAAGATATCTCAAAAAATGGCAATAAAATATCCAATCAACTTGCTGTTTTCAGAGAAAATTAAGTTAATTACTTGCTAAATAAAAAATGGGCCTATGTGAACACCAACAAAGTATAATTTATAAATACATGTTTGTCGAAAGTGAAGTGTTTAAATATGTATTTATAGGACACGAGTTGGTAATTAGGAAGCAAACACTAACATTGTTAGTTCCAACTGTTTTATATTATATAAAATTGAATGACGTAGTATGAACATGTGTATACATATACATAAATATATATATATATACATAAATACTTTCGTATCTTATAGTAAATACTTTTCAATTGTAATATTTTCGTGGTCTCAACAACGTTAAGAAAACCAAACGTGATCGTTCAGTTAGCTATTCAAGTGTGACTTCAATCACTTATGCGCATTTACGAGTTGACACACGACTATTCAGTTAGCCACACGACCATTTTATACACAAACATTTTTGGTAGTTTTTGCAGTTAGTAAAAACTCCTAATTTGTTGTTTAACAATTTTACTAATTTTAACATTTTCATCAAATAAACATATATATGTTTACATGCCGAAATGTTTATATATAGAAGTATATTTGTATTTACACATTACTATTGCTTTATGTTGGTCTAAACTGAAGTGAAATTTCCTTTTACTGCAAGCCACGGTTTTTCTCTTTGACACAGGTCGGGTTTATTTTATTTTTTTATATTTTTGGTTTATTTATTTTATGGGTATTTAGTATAATTACATGTGTATAAAGTCGCTCACCTTAGATGTAATAAAAAATGTGTTGTCGTCGAGCGTTTTCTGTTTGCACACATGAATATATACCATACACATATGTAAGTAAATGTAGTATGTGCAGTTCTATGCGTAATATGAACTAGGCGTTCCATTGATGAGAGTGAAAAGGTGTTTCAAGCTTTCAAGATTTGACTTGCGAAATATTTCAGAAGTTAATATTTGTTTATAACCGGTATTAACATGGTAAGCCTTGTAATTTATTTATTACAGCCTGAACAGGATATTTTAAGTTGACCACAAAGTTTTTAACACCCATTAGGAAACGCTGGAGACCCTATGAAGTAAATATAAATAAATGATAAGCGTCACGAGCTGAGTTTATTTAGCCAAATCCGTCTGTATATACGCGAACTTGTCCTACAGGTTTTGGGACATCGATCTGAAATTTTGCAAACGTCCTTTTCTCTCCTCTACCCAAAAAACAGTTCATATGTCGGAAGCGCCAAAATCGGACTACTAGAGCATATAGCTACCATAAAAACTGAGTTATTAATATCGAGCCTTGGTATGCAAATTTTTTTATTTCACAAGGTATCCTAACCAAATTTGTAAACGGTACAATCCTAAAAACTGTTCAGATCGGTCTACTATAGCATATTGCTGCCAAAATGGCTAATTAAAATAAATTTATTGTATAGCTCCCTAATAAAGCACCTTGTATAAACTGCAACACCAAAAACGCGCACCTTTCGGTTATTAGTGTCTACTTACAAGTGTATGTGCAATGTTTTTTTCAATTTACCCACCGTTGCTGCCACACTTGAGTCGCCTAATTTATGTGCTGGTTTTACTTTCAAGTGTTATGACCTAACACATATTAAGTTCATATTTGTTGTTTTAGTATAAGCTTGCCAATCTCATATATTATAAGGTAGTGCGCACTGCGTACTTCACTAACCATTTTTTACATGTTAGCTTTTTTTGAATGCGTTGGTTTTGCTTTTCTTGATAAAAATAAAAGTGACAGTGTTGATCACATGAGCTTGTGACCTTTTGAGTGACTTGAATGAGCAGCATCAGCAGCATCAGCAACATCTTAAAAATGTTTGCAAACACTTTCTTTCTCACTTCCGTTTAATAATTAACTATTTCATAATCGCTGCGAATATAATATATTAATGTTAATTATCATAATATATGACAGCACGAATGAACTTTGTCAAAGAGGTTTAATGAAGATGCCAGCTGCTCCTCAATGGCTGATCAGTCAAGCAAAAAGCCAAAAGATATGCACGTTTTAGCAAATAATTGTTTTATTTGTAGATTTATACGCTTGCGCGTGTATATTTATGTTTTTCTTTTAATTTGGCACTCATCCTGAATGATAATGCACATAGGTACATGTGTGGATAGGCAAATATTTTTGTATCATGCCATAAACAACAACATATCTATTGACTGTGCTAACTGTATTTGGCCCACTTTTTGCGTACCCTAATTTGTGATTCACGCGTAAAACTCTCACTTGCCATTCATATGTTTATGTGTATGTGCACGTTTTACACGCGTTAGTGACGTATGCATGTACGTATGTACATATACATACATATATACTTCAGATATAAATATTATGATCAAGAAGTTCTACTAGTTTCTAACTATATGATATATATGGCAGTGGTAGTGGTGCATGTTCTAAATATGCATTTGATAACTTATGTAGCTATGAAAGTTAATTTTAGGTACATTAGTGTTGGAAAAAAATTACAATGATTTCTTTTATACCTTAAACAGGTTAATTAAGTTTGCCTATTCTTCTACAAACTAGTACCTTCCTCGAACAAATTGTTCAGACACACTGATTTGTACTGAGGAGACTGAAGACTGAAGAGAGTCACTGAGTGCCGCTTCGAACCTCTGCGTTCCGCTGAGAAAAAGCGGTAGTTTAAGCATTTTGGTTTGGTTTATTTTTTTATATATTTTAAGAAGATTTTCAATATCATAAATAATTTACTCGTCCAACTCGTCCGTTCCACATTTTTTGTGAGATCACTGCTATTATTTCAACCATCACTGTAGTGATATATTTCTTCAAATATTCGGGTTTTGGATTATTGCCATTTTGAATTATTCTCATAAGCACTGTAGTATTCAAATAGAAAGCGAGACTGTATCATATTTTTTATTTTTTCAAATGCCAAAAATGTTTATAAAAAAGTTCAAATTATTTTCATAAAAATGGTTGTATAAATAATTGATCACGGCAACTCGGGTCGTTACTTTTTGGAATGCATTTTTTAGACAAATATTATAGAGCCATGTATAGACCCAAGGGCGAAAGTATAAAAGTGTTTTGCTTACCATATGAAAACTAGGACGTCTTACTATGAGGTTTGTCCAAAAAGTATTGCAAATTTTAAATTGCTTAAAATTTTCTTTAATTATTTATGAATAACTATTTTGTCCTCTTCAAAGTAATCACCCCTAGAAATATATATTGTCATTTTGCCAGCATTTTTTCCAATCCTCTACGTTTAACAAGTAATTTTTTGTCATGTTGTTGTAGCGGCATTCTTTGTGATCTTGTTTAGCTCCTCCTCCTTCTCCTTTATCGTAGTGTCGTACTTTCATAGCCTGAAGATGGGAAGTAAAAAAAGTCACAGGAGGCCAGGTCTCAGAAATACGGTAGTTCCGGAGCCTATAACGTGTTGTTTTTGGCCAAATATTTGCGCACAGCAACGATGCGTGAGCAGGGAAGTTATCATGGTACAAACGCCAATTTTTGTTCTCCCACAAATATGAACATTTCTGGCGAATTACTTTGCGTAAATTGCGCAATACACTAATAGGTAATATTCTTTATTGACCATACGACCCTTTGGCAAGAACTCATTGTGCACGATGCCCTTGCACTCGAAGAAAACTGTTAGCAAAACTCCACCTAACTTGGCGCGCTTTGTTCAGTCTTGGCTCATGCAGCAACTTCCATTGCAATGATAGAGTAAACCTATGGCTCATTTGGGTATAGTGCAAACCTGTGTCCCCGTAGACTGAGTTCAACATCTCTTGAGCAATGTCAACGCGACGCTGTGTTTGGTCGAAAGTGAAAAATTTTGGTACAAACTTCGTGACGAACCGATCATACCCAGAGCATTGGCTGAAATCGAATGGCATGAGCCAGTTGCGCTTAATTTTGTTTTTCACACAAAATTTATACAGATTCTTTGATGCATTTTTTGGAACCCGTTCCGGGTGGGTACTGCGTCGAATACTCTGAGCGCTGCATTTTCATCAATTCGAACCACAAGACCTAGCCTTCATAGTTGCTGTCTCTTAATTCGCTGAACTATGTCGTTGTCGTCGTATATCTCGTACAGCTCGTCGTTCCATTGACTGCGGTATTCGCCATTGCCAATGCGCAAACGAGCATAAATCTTCCGCAGAACCTTTCTCTCGAAAACTCGTAATGCCAACTCATCAGATGTTGTCATCGTCCATGCCTCTGCATCATATAGCATGTCAGGGATAATAACTTACTTGTAGAATTCAGTCTTTGTTCGTCGAGATAGGACTTTACTTCTTAATATTCAGTCCGAAGTAGAACCTGTTGGCAAAATAAGGCAACAACACAATTGAAATCGAATACATGTTGCCCGCGAAATTTCAAAATTTGCGTTGTTTTTTGCACAAACCTCATATATTACCTTTCCGAACTCTTTCCTGGTATATAAGCTTTCCGGGCAATGAATTCTGGAATCTTTAATCTGATTTTGGAATTTTTGTTAACATTTTATAGTTATTTCCGCCTTTAATTAAATAAGTAAAAATAGTAAAAATGCTAATTTTTCATTAGATTTCATTTATTTAAGTTCAAATTTTAGTTTTCATTTACTTTTTTCGCACTATATTATAATTTTGCAACAACTACTTATGTATGTATGTATAATAAATACAATCGCTCTTTATGCAAATGCATTCAACGTGGTAACCAACTACTTAAATAACTAAAAATATGAAATTATACATAAATAATGTCTTCGTTAAATTATCCAGCATTTCTAATTATTTCTCTACAACTATTGCTTGTATTAATCGCCTATAAAATGCTTTTAATATAAGTCGATGATATAACAAATAAATAAACTGCAATTTTGACAAATAAATCTAGGTTTTTTTCGGCGCACATCAATATATGCTAAAGCTAAACGCATAGTGGAGCGATGTGTGTTGTTTAAAAAAAAGGGACGTCGAGAAACTATTTCAAAGCAATTATGTATTAATGTATGAATAATATTGCTTAGAACATAATGCTAGTTTGAAATGTAATGCTTTTTCTGCCTTTTCTTACTACTAATTTGGTCTTCCCCCCATTATGCGCTTAGCCTTGAACGCATCAGCCTGTGCTGATTGATTTTTTAGTTTGATTGCTATTAAATTTTCTTCTCTCAGTATTTGCATTTGCTGATAAATACGTGAACTTTGTCTGAATTTCTTAGTTTTTGTACTTAAAAACGTATCCTTTGATAAATAAATATATATATTTAAATATATTTTTTTTTTCGTTTTCAAAACTCTCACCCGCAATACTCAATAGTTTCAATTTCATTAGAGATGTTAGCATGCAGTTGAAATTTTGTTAGGATTTTTTTTTCACTTGATTTTTTAAATTACAAATATCACAATACTTGATGATGATATCGGTCTTTTCTTATTACTTATTGCTTTTCTAGTGTTTTTTTCTAACTTATTTACGCTAAATATATTGCATTTCAATATGAATTTCGAAAGGTAAATAAACTTTTGCGCTTTGATTATATCAACACACACTTGCTTTTTTAAATTCACCACACTTATTGTTATACTTATAACAATTCATTAAAGGAACACAATTACTGATTTAGACAAGTGTTTTATAACTACTTCATACACATAAACCTATTGGTATGTATGTATTTGACTAGTTTTACATAGCTCTAACGGATACTGAATGACGACAGTATGGCAGAGACGCTTAGACCATGCCAAAACCTTCACTGCCCTCACTTATAGCCAGTAGAAGTGCTTTCTCAAATTGTTCGTAACTCTCGTAGTCGGGCAGGCAGAGTTGATTAAAGCTGCAGAATAGAAAAATTTGGAAAAATTGCGAAAAATATGTTAAAGTATTAAAAATTAAAAATATGTACACAAGCAAAACATTTGCGCTTATTTTCTTAAACTCACCACGTGTGCGCTGTCGGTAGATTACCGAATGTCGGCGCTGCAGTTATTTGAAATTGTGGATTCAATTCCTGAAAACCGCCTGGTGGCAATTGTGAACAACCTGTAGTGAATTGCAGCAAACGTGCCATTTCAGTTTGACTAAAATTACTAACAGCCGCCCAGAACCAAGCCAGGACACGTCGAAATTCAGCAGAATTCCCATTTATGATATGATGAGCCTTGAAGTCGGCTATCGAATATTCGCCGGTGCCGCACATCAAAAGCTGTAGTCAACAACAAAAAAAAAAAAAAAAAAAAAAAACAATGTGAAAGTGGTCCAAGTGTCGTCCCAATATGTATTGCCCTCTTAATATAACCTAACCTAGCCTTTTATAAAAACTCACCTCTAATTCGTTCTCATCGAAAATGCTCAGCAAATTATCCGGTATAATACCATTTAGTCCCTTTAGAAATGCATCAACTTCTTCTTTAACGCTACTGCAGAGCCGTTGTTGCGCCAAAGCGTCCAGATATTGATTTTTAGTCGCATTCGATACGCGCACTTTCGACCCATTCGGCGTTAACTCAACAGTTTTGCTCAATTGCCCACTGGTATCGTAAACTTCTTCGACGAAATACAATTCTAATGAATCGGTTGCATCTAAATCTGTATCTAAAATATATTTGATTTTGGATAGATACAAATCGGGATCGTCTTGTTCGAAGTACTAAAGTGTGAGAAAGATGTGTTTATGCAATGTAAATTTAACATTAAAATTGTCTCTACTTACCTTATAGTGCACGCGCAAACCGATGAGTTGCGCCAAAAATGATCTGGTAAAACGTGCTCGCACCAGCTGCCGATAAGTGCCACCCAATGCACTTTCATACAGACATTTACCCACAATCTTGCCGGCAAATTCGAAATGTTTCAGCTTGAGATGTGATGGCCGATTTGGATTTGGATGTACCAGCGCTTGATGTTTGTCATGAAATGTGCAGAAGAGACCGCCGCGTGGATCGAACAATGCGCTGCAAACCAATTCGAACCATTCACGCCGTAAGCCACCCCAATCGATGCCTGTTTGAAAGTAGAAAGAAATTGATTTGAAACTCTGAGAGAGTATGGATTTTCTGAAAACATTTTGGTTTCACATTTTTTATAACTTCTGATTCTCTTAAATAACTTGTTCCACATTCACCGATTGAATTTCTTCATAAAAATGCGTTTGACAAACGAAAAGTCATCACTTACCTTGTTCTCCCTGAAATGTGACTTCAAAGTTACCACACCAGTCGGATACGGAGAAACCTTTAGTGGCTTTCATGCTGCTCTCTAATATCTTTTCACGATTCACCCTTAATGCGAGCTTTTCATGATAATAGCTCGCATGAAATTTGCGCACTTCGTGGTAGAAAAAGTCCTGTTTATCCTTAAACGTTTCCGAACCACCAATATTCTTCAACAAAAAATGTGTAAAAGTTGCCGCAATAATATTGCGATCACGTGATGCTAATTCGATTTTCGGCTGGGCGCCATCATCAATTATAAACACCGGTCCATGTGGCTGTGTCGCCATTGTGGGCAAAAAATGGAATTTAGTTGATGGACACAGACGGAATGTCGCAATGCGTTTGGGTATAAATTTGAGTATCATCTCTTTGATGGTCACCTGAAAAATAAGCGAATTCTACATTTGAAAATTGACGCTGTCATTTAAAGCATATTTAACTGTAAACACTCACTTGTTTGGGCCCCACATAGCAGAGAACTTTACGTGGCTTACTCTTCGGTGTGCCGTAGATGCTCAATAATTTGGCTTCATAGCAAATATTATGTTTACGTGATGCAATATTTTTATGCACTAACGTGGTGTCACTGCCTGTAAAGCAGGGTGAGGAGAATAGGAAGTGAAAATAAATAGAAAAAGTTTGTTTAATACGACTCGTGTCGACCATTTGACCTTTAGAAGGTTCAACAACCATATATATATGTGGGTCTGAGTTTATATATCAGTAAATCATATTTTTATTTCCGTGTCTGCGAGCAATTCGCACGTATGCGAAATGTAAAAGTGAAATACGAAATATGTGAACACTGTTGGAATGTTCAGGAACTCACCACTAAGGACAATGATGTCAAAATCACCGTTTGGCAGCTTCTGTTGAAGGTAGCTTATAACGGCACGCAGACATATTGGCTCCGGGAACAGCGCCGTCACGGCAACACGCGTATTTACGCGGTCATAGTTGAAGGCGATGGCGTGATGTAGTTTTTCAATGGGTTCGCCATTCAAATCGAAAATCTCGACACGATAGCCCTGCACGAAGTAAAGTGATTTATTATAAAATGTTTTTCTGGCAACCACCGCCAGCGCTCACATGTGTAACAATATCAATATGTACATATGTATTTCTTTGTCCGCAACTTACCTTTACTGGATCATCGTTTTCATCGAAATTACAAGCATTACCGAATTCATCACGCGGTTCAATGTGTAACATTGTCGGCGTACCGGCACAACATATTACCGTGCTAGCCGGACGTATGAAGCGCGAGCGACGCGCATCTATTGGTCCGGGTACGAAGGTTTTGGTGAAAGGTGAACCGGAAATGTGACTGGAACCGATGAGTACAGAGATTTTATATTGTCCCGCTGTGCGTACAGTGAACTTCACTTTGGCGATATTCGCATTATTCGGATCTGTTGATGAGCCCAGCTCGCTAATAGTTACAACCTTACGTGTACCTTCGGTGACTTCGACAAAAAATTGATCTGTATCACAGATGGGATAAGGCTGTCCGTTACGTTGGAAAAAACGTACTACAAAGCACATAGTGCCACCTACTGCCGCTGGATCCTTCCAGTCCCATTGCACTTTGCAATTGGCAGGTAATAAATATTTCCCAGTCACATATTGTAGCAGTGAATGACGTGCTTCTGGTGCTAGTGATGGCTGTGTCATGGCGGCCAATGTGACAAGTCCAGCCACCGATACAGATACGACTAACATGCCACCCCATGTCCAGGCATCTTGATGTTGACTGGATTTCACAACGGTCGACCAAAGTTGCGCCTTAAGCGCATCCAATTGTGCCTTGGATGTGGGCAGATTTTGTCGTGCTTGGGACCATAATTGCCAATCTTTACCGAGTATTTTTGTAGCACGTGAATCCTCCAACCAGTAGACATCTTCGAGTGATGCTACTTCGACGGCTAGTAGACGCTGATAGTGGTGTTGTAAGCGATGGTCACGTAACCATTCGCGTAAAATGAGTTTTTGTTGTAAATGTAATGCGGCGCGTTGTAAGCGTTGTTCATCACCAGGTGGCAATTCGGGGAGACGTTCCGGATCGCCACAACTGGACAAAGAGGAGATGCCTGCAAAAAAAAAGAGGAGGCAGTGTTGAATTATGGTTTACTCAAAGAATAGTCAAAGAAATATGTATTTCTAACATAATAAGGGTTCTTCAAAAAGAAAAAAAAAATTGCAAGGTGTATTCTTAAAAAGTGTCTTCTGGTTTAACGAATACAAGTTAGTTAGTCCCAAAAACTTCCTTAATGTACAGAAGAGGCTCATGTGAAATTCGAAATAATGTCGCATTGAGAGTTCAAATGACCCTGTTGCTTTTCAGGATTGTAGTTTTGGCCAGAAAAAACTTCTCATAAAAATCCATCTCTTGCTTAAAGGGCTTAAATTCTTTTCAACCCTCCTTTTGTCGATTATCAACAGGCGCGCATAGCGTGATAGCGCAAATAAGGAGCAGTGAGGGGACTTCGGTGTACCCGAGTAGATGCAATTTTTCATAAAGGACCTATCGACCGAGTTCTTTTATAAATTCACAGTTTATTCAAATATTTCTATTACTCCTTTCGTGTTCTTTCTCCATAAACGAATTATAATCAACTTTTATTACACATATCACCTACATAATAAAACTTTCTCGCCTTTTTTTATTGACGATTAATTTCAAAATTATGCATAACTTTGCTTAAATTTATCAGCAGCGCCATCCATCAATCAAAAACAATTTTCAGAGTCATGAAAATAAATTTCGTTATATACTATGCTATGCTTGTAAAAGTACTCATATAGCCTGCCATTCAGCCACGAATAAAATATCACTTGATACAATAACAAAAAAGTACTTGCCAAATTAGCATGACTAAATTGTGCTGAAATTGTCGTTGAATATTGGCAGTGACATTTCCAAAACCCAACAATTGCCAATCAATTACCTTTTGCTACTTACTTACGTACGTGTATGTGCGTGTGTATGTATGTAAGTGTAGCTTTATGTAACTACGAGATATACCGTTATTTTTGTGCCACCAATTCAAATTTACCGTCAACGTTTTCGACATTTTACACACACATACAATACATACAAAGTGTAAGTCAGAGTATCAAGTAGCCAAGAGAAAGGTAATAAAAAATAAGTGAGGTAATTGTATACTTATTTGCTTATAAGTAAGAAGCGCGGCGCGTTTATCGCAGACGCCGATCTCTTGTATTTGGTAAAAGCCGAAAGGTGAAACTTTGCAATGGTCACCGAGGACAAGGTCGAGGTGCACGTTATGCAGTGAATATACATATGTATAGTATTTATATATATATATACATATATGTGTGTGTATGTGTATTTGTGTATGCATATGTATTAGTGTGAGGCGTGCTAATGCAAAGGCAAAAGGCGAAATCGTCGAAAGTGCCTAGCAAGTGAAAATATAAATAGTTAAATGAGAGTTTTGATGACCTCATAGGTCCCTTTGCGTAGATTAAGTAAAATATATGTGTATTAGGAGTATATTTAAAAATATATATTTCTTCGTCTCTATGTACATGTATGCTTTTACTCGTACGTTTTTTTGAGCTTGATATTTGAATATGCTTTCTATTCTTTTTCGATCTTATTAAGTAGACATATACGAAAATATATGACAGTTGGCGGTTTCTATAAGTTTGAAGTCACCGTCGAACGCCTGTTAGGTTTAAGGGCTTATATACAGTTAGGATTTTCAAAAAATCGATTTTTTTGCGTTTTCTTAATATATATATATCTGAGTATACACACACAAAATTTCAAGACGATCCGACAAATATTTTCGAAGTTATAGACACATTAGTGAAGGCGCGCCGACTACATGTAAAGTGCTTTCAAAACTTTAAACTCGTTTTTCTCGAAACGGTATTTTCAAAGCCGGTGAGCAAGATTTCTCAGAAACGGCTGAATCGATCGGTCTGAAATTTTTACACAAGCTTCTTAACTATATTTTTTAGTAACTAATCGAAGGATTTCCCTATCCGATGAAAATTTATTATTATTATTAACAATTAAAGACCCGAATTTTGGTCGAAAATCGAACCTTTTGCAGAGTAACCGCCATTTTGCCAAAAAAATTTTATTTGCTAATTCCTTCGATTAATCACTAGATTATTTATTATATTATTGAAATTTATTTGGTTTTTGCATTTTAGATGATCCAGTCCAGAGACATGGTGCTCACCGCAAGAGGCCTTTTTTTGCGGACCTCTGCAAAATTGACAATATCAACGTTCCCGATAATTATTTTTGGCAATAAAAAATATGTTATTATAGTTTGAGGTTGTCATAATATACCTGCCAAGGTTCAAATCAATAAACCAAATAGTTTGCTTAGAAAATATTCTTGAAAAATGCCTTTTTTTCGACCTCCTAACTGTATATAACCCCTTAACAGAGACTAACGCAATTAATATATATTAATGATCAGGGCGACGTGCTTAGTGGATTTATCCATATTTTTCAGACGATGCGTATTCCCTCGGTTTTAGATGTGGACCTGATAGTTTACATACGTCCTTTTTCCCTCTAGCTGCTCATTCGTCAGAACCGCTTAAATCAGACTCAAGTTCTTGTATGGGAAAGTTTTTTATGTAACAGGGTATCGTTACGAAATTTGGCAAAAATTATTATCTAAGGTATCACTACAATCTCCGAACATAATGTTCAGGAGCATATAGCTGAAATTTGAACTGTTTCATCAACACTATTATGCTATAAAAAACGCACCTGCTTCGGTGAAGCCGAAGATAACATTTTGTCTTTTTTGTTTTGGACCAATTTTCGACCCGGGTCTATTTAGAACAAATTTGATTTGATGCAAGTCGGAAAAAATTATATCATAAAATGATACCCAATGAAGAGAGGAATATCTCTGAGACCTTCAAGTATTTTTACTCTAAATTTTCAACATTAGATAATCAAGGATCTTTAACTACCTATCCAAGCTATAAGAATCTATTTTATTCAAACCTGGCTGTTAAGGTTCTACCGAAAATGTATATAAATAACATAAGATGCTAACTCTTTAAGGAGTAACATGGGATTCACGGCTTCAAAAAAATTGATTTTTTAGGTGAGTCATGTTCATGTTTTTCTCAAAGTTGATTTTAGTATTTTTTTACTCGAGTAGTATTTTTAACAAAATTTCTGCCGTGTCACCGAAACTTGCCTCTAACAGACATATACCCTTATATAATTATATACCGAAATGAAGATATACCTATGTACATACATAAGAGCGTAAGGAGCAAGAATAAACGTGCTAATAACTAGTTACATTTGACATTCCACATACATACAAACATAAGTTCATGTCAATGTATATGCGTATGTGTGTGTAATTGCCTGAAGTAGCAACTACCGGTCCACCATGTTGTTGCTGTTAGTACAATTATAATAGGCAGCTTGCGTGTCGTGAATTTGCAATGAGCAATAGCATACTTTTAGGCAAATGAGCAGCTAAAAAGAAAGAGGAAAAAACTTTTCAGAAAAACGAAGCATTTCCGTTAATTTTTCGTTTAATTTGCTGGAGGAGGTAGGCAAAGGCAATAATTTTCTATAAGTACAATTCGAACTGGACTTATGTAAGGGAATTTGTATGAACATGCGCAAAATTAGTTTAATTAATTAATTATAACCAAATGGTACCTTACTTAATGAGTTTTTATAGACATATATGTTCATTAAATAATTCTAGTTTATAGTCAAATTACGTTTTTGGAATCTCTTATTATTCATAATTTTTAGTTTAAGAACTCATAAGCCAGATATGACCTATTCAAAAAATGCGAGGTATAAAATCCTATAGCAGTCCTATTTGAACAAATAATTTGGATAATAATTTTTGCCAAATTTCGTGAAGATAATTTGACAAACACCTATAAAAGTAGAAAGGGACTATGCAGTTACTACATTTTGATCGCATTTTGATCGATCAGTTTGTGGATAGATAGGTATGAAAATTGAGGCTTTTTCTCTGCGTTCTATGATCTATTGTAATTTTCCCTATATCACATATGGCCGCAAAGGTCCTGCATTCTGAACAATTCCAGGAGCCTGCTAGGTGCGATCGATATGATGTGGTCCCTGTGCATTTAGATGGAACTTAGGGACTTGAGCCTGTTTCTGCCAATTGCTGAGCAATCCAGAATCAGATGTTCTGGAGTTTCCTGTTCCGTGTCGCAGAACCGGCAGTTTGAGCAAGAGACTATGCCCAAGCCAGATCATTGCCGGCTACTTTTTATGCCCCGGTCCTCAGATAGGTTCAGCCATCCTGTACACTCCTCCACTAAAAGCGATCAGTTTGTATGACAGCATTATTCTTTTGTGGTATGGAAAAGACATTTCCAAATTTCAGATCAGCTCGTAATGCTGATCATTTCTATTCTTCTTCTGAGTGTTGTAACTTCGTGGCTACTTAAGTGGGTACTCTACTCTATAAATCAAATTTTGGGCAGTTTTTGAATTTTATTAAAAAAAAAAACAAAAAATATTTTTACAATCCATTTTTTTATGGTGTTTTTATTGATATCTTAAGAATACAGAAGAAAAAATTTACAAAAAAATATTAAAAATTAAAATAATTAGAGGGGGGAGAGACAGGTGTAAAAAAATGGCGCATCCTGGTGACACTGATCCTGACTTTCCTGGTAGTCTGAAAAAAAAATCAAAAGAAATTCTTAATCAGTAAGGATGCTGATATAGTCCCTACCTCAGGGAACACGAAAAAAACTTCGTTTGAAAAATGGCGACTGCCTGAAAATAAAAATCTTTTTTTTGAAATTCCTGAATTTTGACACGATGCTGGTAGGAACGATAAAGAATTATATAAAGAAGGTTCACACAAAATTTCAAGTAAATCGGTTGTATAGAACTTGAGATAATGCCGGTACCGTGTGGAAAAAAGTAGTTTCGAGAAAAACGCGTTTAAAGTTTTACGTTATACGATATTCGCTCAACCGGTCTAGTTGCCACGTCGCAAAAATGACTATAACTTTGAAAATAATTTGAGTTTTGAAAAATCCTTTTATCGAGATATTTTTGAATATCAAAACTATCGAATTATTCTCTTCATTTCTATTCTTCTTCTGAGTGTTATACTTCGTGGCTACTTGACATGTCCTTTTCCTTTTGCATGTATACCTATTCACTACCTCCGATTCTAAATTATAATTTTTATAATAAAATCATAAAAAGGTCAATAGAAAGCAAAAAAACCCAGAATATCCCGTCCTCGAATGCTCGCAAAGTCGCCTGATTTATCTGTTCAATACTTTCCAAGCGTATGCATGACACTCGCTCACATACATATGTACATATGTGCGTATGTATTTACGTTTGAACTTTGTGAGTTATATCCCTTAATGCTTAAGTGATGGATTGTTTGGAAAACAAAGTGGCACACTCTCGCACAAAAGTGTGTTGTGAATTCTTTCGTACATAAAAATGTATATACTCAAATATCGCTTAAACATATATGTACAATTTTATTTGTTTGTGTTTATATATAGAATATTTTTTTGCTCCAAGTCCTTTTATTGATTTCCTTTGTGTACAAACAAAGAATGTAATTTTTCATGCAATGACATACGGGCTTGAAAATTACAGTAAAACGAAAGTTAGAAGAAAGAAAGCATGCAAACCAAATCAATTGTCTATATTTATTTACTTATCACAACACAATGATGTGTGGGTGGCGTATAGCATGTAGCAAGATACCACACATAAGAAATGAAAAAGCAACGAACACGCTTACGTTAAAGTTTCTATATATATACATACATATATACTCAATATTTGTATTTTTTTCGCTTTTATTTACCATTTTGTGTCTTTGCTTGAGTGCGCAACGATAAAATTGCCACTTTGATTGCTGGGCAAATAGAAAGATTGGCGGAATGCAGATAGACACTTTCGGAAAGTATTGTACGAGTATAAGTAAAACAAGAATAAACGGTAACTTCGGTTACATTAAAGCTATAATACCCTTCACAAATACAAGAGATACAAGAACTTTATTGCGATCGCTAACTTTGTATGGCAGCTATAGTCACTCGATCTGAATGATTACTTCGAAGATTGAACCATTGCTTAAAGCAATAACCCATACCAAATTTCGTGAAGACATCTCGTCAAATGAAAAAGATTGTAATGCAAGTACTTCATTCCGATTGTTCTCTTTGTATGGCAGCTATACGTTATAGTCGTCCGATATCGACGGTTCCGACAAATAAGCTGTTTCTTGTGGGATCAATATCAGATTAATAATTCGAAAACTACAGGACTCGTTCACGTAAATACGGACAGACAAAATGGCTCAATCGACTCAGCTCCTTATACTGTTTTTTAGATATTTCTTAGATTTCATAGGATTTCAGCCAGAAGCTTTAGGAACCGTAATGTTGTCCACAGAGGTTTGTCGTTGAATAGGATAGCTTTATTATACTCTTGCAACATTTTGCTACTGAATATAATGGTTTTGTAACCTAAAACTAATTGAGATAGGTATAGGGTTATGTATATATAAAAGATCTTGATGACGATAAAAATTGAAATCCTGGTGACTGTCTGTATATCCGTCCGTGCAAATGTAACTTGTGTAGAAATTGAATATCTTGATACAAATTGATTTACGGGTTCTTAGATGGGCGGACTCTAATGGCTTTAATGAACATATCTCCTAGGCCACTGAAGCTTTAAAGCCAAGTTTGCTTAGTATAATTCTTATACGAACTATTACCGACAGTATGAAAATGCATGTATCGGATGATAACTCCGCCCACTCCCCATATAACCCCAGATACAATTAATTTTACCCCTGAAATTGTATGACAAGGTTTTAATGGAGTCGGAGTCAAAATGGGACGTTGGGCATGGCACCACTTAGTTTTAGGTGAAAACATATATCTCGAGAATCGTCGATTTTAACCAAATTTGGTATGTAGCATTCCTCTGATATTTTTATATCACAGTTCAAGAGTGAGCGAAATTGGAATATAGCCACGCCTACTTCTATAAATCTACTAATATAATAGTATCTCAATAAAATTGAGAGAATGGGTTTTTTTGTGCTTAGAATGGATAAAATCGGGTGAAAACTCGCTCTAGACTCCATGTACGGGCCTTTTGTACCTGAAGGTGCTTCCCTGTCTTTAATCCTTGCAAGAGTTTGAAATGTTCGGTTATGCTTGTTTTTAACATACATATATTAATAAGCCAGAAAGACCTATCTGGTATATACGACCTACGATCAGGAAGACATAAATGTAGTCATTGAGTTCAAAGCTATCTATATTTTTATAGGGTTGCCACAAATGAAGCATATCTTTGTGCTTGCCTTACATTTAGTCCCGTCCATAAACATGTGTATTTCGCTATCGTATTTATCGATGGTTTTACCTGCAGACCATACTTTTCAGTCGCATTGAAACTTGGCTCAAGTTCTTTTACAACATTTGGAATGATGCCGCAATAGCGCTCAACTTGATAACGATTGAAAATTACTTGGCTGGATGACAAGAGCGATATTTGCGTATTCATTGCGACTAAATAGTTTGAATTTTTTACAGATTTTCAACGCTTAAATAATATAAGATATTTATAGTTTACTGCAATGATTTTTTTTCATCGCAAAAGGCAATGAAATGCTGCACTAATTATTTAGCAACACCTCATGAGAAAATAAATACATATGCATGTTTTAAATATTTACATCTGCATATAGTACATGTGTATGTGTATATATACATAAAAGACAATCCATGGAGGCCAAAAAAGGGAAGGCAGCGCTAGTTTGAGTAGACGTAAGAGAGCAGTGTTGCTGACTTGCAAGTGGCGCATTTTGCATATTTAATAGGCATATATCATAACATCATCGCCCGACAAGTGCATTTACAAACAACACTTTGGCATAATAAATATTTATAAGTATAGTACGAGTATATGCAAAAGTATGTGTGAACTGTTCAACAAGAAATAATATTTCTCAGAAGAACAATTTGCCGTAGACATAAAAAAAATGTAGAATTTAATGTTTGAAGAGCTGAAAGTGTTTTAAAAGCACGATATGTAAGGATTAGACGACTAAAATTGTGTATTTCAAAAATGATAAAATCTTTAAAAATAATTTTTTATAAGTTTAATGTTTGATTAACCCCGGTTTATTTGAAATACCAATGACTTAATAAAAATTCCCGCAATTTTAATAAAGTTTACGTGAGATGACTTACTCGTCCTGGGCTGTTGAATTGCTGAAGCAGTTAAGTTCAAAAAATCCAAGCTTTTGTTTTTTGCGGGTCTAAAACCCAGCGCACAACCCTGTGGAGTGGATTTGATAACATATAGGTAGTCGAAAAGTTAAATTTCAACTTATTTTTTTCATTTATTATGAACTTTAATGAACCAAATGTGTACCATTTTGGTCTACTACTTTTTGCCATTTTTCTGCTAGAGACATTATTCCATCAGTGTAAAAATTTTCGGTTTTCTCTTCTTTTCTTGAACCCAACTTTACTCCATTAAGTGAGTTCTGCATTGATTGAAATAAATGATAGTCCGGTGGTGCAAGGTTAGTGCTATGTGGTGGATGCATCAAAACTTCCCAGCCAAGCTCTCCCAGTTTTTGACGAGTCATCAAAGATGTGTGTGGTCTAGCGTTGTCCTGATGGAAGACGAAGCCCCTTCTGTTGATCAGTTCTGGCCGTTTTTTCGATTGCTCTCTTCAGTCTCATCAGTTGTTGACAGTAAAATGTAGAATGAATCGTTCGACTAGGCTGGACCAGCTCATAGTGGATGATTATTTTCAAATTCCACCAAACGCTTAGCATAACCTTCAGAGGTGTCAATCCTGGCTTGGCGACCATTTGTTGAGCTTCCCCACGCTTGGACCATGATATTTTTTACACATTATTGTCGTATTTGTTTCACTTTTCGTCTCTTGATATCATTCGTTTCATAT
The DNA here is from genome assembly GCA_037783105.1 of Bactrocera zonata. NCBI lineage: Eukaryota > Metazoa > Arthropoda > Insecta > Diptera > Tephritidae > Bactrocera > Bactrocera zonata. The sequence continues at coordinate 373,479 of JBAWJQ010005310.1, read as the reverse complement.
ATGGTTCAATTTCATTTCGTTTCAACAAGGAATGGCTCAAACCCGTTTGATAATGAATGTTGAGTTTCTTAGCGATATCATGGTTGCTTATGTGACAGCCATCTTTCATCGACTTTTTCAACGTCAGGTCGGCCAGAGCGAGGTGCATCATATAACAGTTAAGTTTTTTATTGTAACTACACAATATTGCAAAACATTGTAATGCTTGCAAATATTTTCCCGCTATTATATAAATATATCTAGATATTTTGCTCTCCAATTTTGGCATTGAATTTTAAATGACTGCATCATTGTCATCAGATGTCCTCTGAGCAACAATATAAATTTCTTGGCAATCGACAACGGAGGACATATAATGATTTCGTTGCAAACAAACATTCTCGTAATGAGTTCATATTTATTTTTTGATTTTTCCTTTCTTCTTTTCGGCTTGCATTTTTATGCCACTTTTTGCAATTGTAGCTGTATATTACAACTGCAGTGAAATGTGAATCCTTAGTGGTCTGTGAAAATTTCAATTCTTTTGTTATTACCAAGATGGATCTCTGCTTCCGACATTACACCGGATGCAAAATAGGAGACAACATTTTTTCTATTGTTGGTTTTGATTAGAACGCACATATTTTTCGATAAAATGTCCTCAAATGATTATATAAAGATTCTGAGCGATTAAAAGCACCTCCATTATACAAGAAATGGTTGATTTTGTTAAAGAATTTAAATTTTTTGTCGATATTTGTGGATTTTTAGCTCTTAAGTGCTCTTTTGTCTCAGAATAAGCTCACACCGCTTCTCTGCTGCTTGCGATAATATTTTGATGATACTCCTGCATTGGTTTTTTTGAACTCTAACCTCTTCTTATTGCCAATAATAATAGTTTAGAAATATACTTAATGTTGCTTAGATACGTCAATGAACCTTTCGAAATCTATCAGACGATTTCTTACTTAAAAATCTTCCGTTCCCACGACAACTGAGTGTAAATAACCGGAACGGACCTATATTTTAACTCGAGCGAGGAATGAAAACTAGGCAGCATTCCTTTAAATTAATTGGAAATTATTGCTTATAATATATCGCTGTACTCTTGTCACTAAATACAAAAGCTTCCATAATAAAAGTTTTTGACATGAAGTGCATTCGATCAATTTTATTTCAGAAATCCTTTACAAATCCTTTGAAATTCAATATTTCATTCCGCAGTAGTATAAGCTAGTAAAGATGGTACTGAACCATCGGACAGAATTTTAGTACTCAAGTATCGTTGGCGTAATAAAATTACTTCCTATTTCAACTACTAAACTTTCCAAAAAATTTTTTTGCCGTAAAATTAATGTTTCTGTTCAAGGAAACGATCAAACATTTCATTAGAAAACCAAATTAACATTATGTGGCTTCAGAAAGTCGCATTCCACGCTGCAATGACTATCGTGCGGTAAACGAGTAACGTTAAGTCAACCAAAAACAATGACTCAAACGAATAGACAGACTAAGTGTATATACACACAAGCTTATTCATATTTGAAGTGAAAGTGTGCAAAAATTTTACGACCCTGTCGAGTATTGTATATATGTACGAATTTGCATGGCCTGGGCGCCTTAATTGCTGCAAAGCATTTTCTCTTCAAAATGTAACCCTTCACTTGAAACGAAATAACGTAAACTACAGACATATATTTGTACGTTGTACTTGTATGTATGCAGACTCACACATACAGCAATATTTTACGTACAGCACGCGGTGCGCTTGTGAATGGAAATCAGCAAATCTTTCATTCATACGCAGCAGTACTGTATGTATGCATAGCTATGTGTACGCTAACCATTTTGGAGGCCCTAAAGTATGCAATGAATTGCATAATGCTTACGGCTTTGACCCAAATTGCAGTTACACACACACACACACACATGCGCTACCCACATACAAATATTTATGTTCCTAAACCTACAGACAAATATACATAAGTATGTATCTCTGTATTCATCTGCCTACGTTGCACTACATGCGCGTATGTATGTGTATGTGTGAGTGTGTGGGATTTTGCCACGTGTGCGCTTTCTGCGCTCATCAGCCGCATTGTGGGCGATTTGAAAAACTGACAGCAGCAGCAGTCAGCATATAAGCTGCTTTGGGCGCAATTTCATGCCAAAATTTAAAAAAAAAAATGAGTTGGTTGAGATTTTTCGCAAGCATTTTATTCACGTAACAATTTGCTGGAAAAAAGTTACATTTCATTCAGCAATGAATTCAGGCAGACAAGGTTAGCGTCTTGAACAGTCTTCTCTGAGTGCCAAAAAAACGGTAATAACAGAGAATATGTTTTCACTGATTTTCTTTGCTTTCTGCTGCGCGTATACTTTACTTCAGCTTAGCCCTGACAATGAGTTATAGTAAAACTTGGCTTTTTAAACTTTTATATTTCTGCAAACAAAAAAAAAACATTTGAAATTGCAATAGCTATTTGATAGGTGTTTCTACACAAACAAGTATGAATTTTTCAATAACTATTGATTGCAAAAAATTTTATTTTCTTACTTAAAAAAAAAAATATAAATTCAGTTTTGGAGGCGAACACTCAACATAGATTATTGCATTCAAATCAAATAAATGTGTCATTAAATGAATAGTCTGTGTAGTTTGCCTAAGGGGTATGCTAGTTTCGAAATATAAAATAAATCTTTTTTTTTTTTTAATTTTCAAAGTTTAGCTATTTACTATTCAAGAATGTATCTACGAGAGAATTTTTCAAAATTCAAATTATTTTCGAAAATATACATATGTATGTAGGTACACACGAAAAGAACTCTCAGAGCAACGACTGGCACTTAAATTAATTTTATACTTACTGCCAACGGACTTGTTTTGCAAACAAATTACCACATAGTCAGGCCTTGACTGAGGAAATACTTCCTTTTAGTCGCCAATAATAAGGGGCATTCTGTAATACGAAGTTTGACAATTAAGTAATGAGACTGATTTTATTGCCGCGCTTGTGGTAAACCTGTGACCTTGAAATTCGCTTTCTCTTTTTCCAGCATCCCTCCCCTCTCCATTGATATATGTATTATCGCTCCAGCTTATTTAGTTCGCCTGCTGCCTCAAGTGAGTTGTAGACGTGTGTTTGTAGTGCTCGTCACGAAAATGGAAAAACGAAATCAAGAGCAACGCGTGGCGATAAAATTTTGCGCCAGATTGGGCGAAACGGCTTCGGAAACGTACGCTAAAATTGTAAGAGTGTATGGTGATGGTGCTCTTAATCCCGGAAACCAAACGCCAAAGCTCACAATGGTTGTCTCCGCGCGCCCCCCGCCCGAAGGTGCTCGCATGAGCAAGTCGAAGGTGAAAACGATAATTATTGCCTTTTTGGATAGCCGAGGAATCGTCCACAAAGAATTCGTTCCACCGGGGAAAACTGTGAATCAAGTCTACTATTGCCAAGTACTCGAAAGATTGCGAAAACGAGTCAACAGGGTGCACCCAGATATCGTTCGTAACTGAATCCTTCATCACGACAACGCGTCGTGCCACACCGCCCTCAGCGTGTCCCAGTATTTGGCCTCTAAAGGGATCATCGTGTTTCAACAGCCACCTTATTCGCCCGACATGTTACCCTGTGACTTTTTTTGTTTCATAAAACAAAATCGGTGGTCAAAGGAACCCATTTTGAGTCGATTATGGACATCCAGGCGGCCGTGACGAGGTACTCGCGGACATCCCAGTCGAAGCGTTCCAGAAATGTTACGAAGCATGGAAAACGCGCTGGAATCGCTGTATAGCTGTCCAAGGGGACTACTATGAAGGGGATGGCAGAGTTGTAGAATAATTTTCAATATACGGTTTTTATGGAATCACTCTCATTACTTAATTGTCATACCTCCTACATAAAAAGTTCCCGCTTCTTTCATTACAAAGTAATTGCGAAATCTTACATAGTTGAACTTGAATTCAGTTGCCAATATTGCCTTCCTTTTCAGAACAAAATGGAAAAGTGGCGAGGTAGACAAGGGCGCAGGGATAAACATCTATACGTATGGTTCCAAAATAGATAACACAGTGAGAGGCAGTGTCTTCTCCGCAGACCTAGAAACCAAAATCGCCTTCGGTATACCAAACCACTGTAGCATCTTCCAAGCAGAGATTCCAGAAATTAAAGAAAGCCTTCTTGTTCGGACAAGAAATGTGCTCACAATAAGGAATATATCATATTTATATATCTAGATAGCCAGGGGGCTTTAAAATCACTAAAGTCTTTTAGAGTTTCGTCTGAGTTATGATCTACACATTCTGCTGAGTCTGGTTTCTCAACCAGCAGACAAACGTGAGATGAAGGGAATATGTATATGTCGGTTATTAAAATTGAAAAGGAATGATATAAGAACTCTAGTGGGAGTACTAACTGGTCATTGTCTAATAGGCAGAAATGCCAGTACACTAGGACCGCCATAGATTGATTATTGTCGAAGCTGTCAGGAGGTGCAAGAGGGGGAGACTATTATTCATCTTCTATACGATTATGAGGCTATATATAGGAAAAGAACCGCAGTTATCGACCGAGGACTTCTTGACAACGTCTGGGACACTGCATGAGCATTGAATACGGTCAACGCAATGTACGTCAAAACGACGTAAACATCAAAAAGTCCACAAATTAATTTTAGCTGACCGTAAGTGAAGTTGTTCGAGATAACATACACTCTAAAGATATCAACTGAACGTGTACTTCACTTCAATCACTAATATTTTGGTATGAGAAAGCTTTATGCAAAGTGGGAGCCGTGAATTTTGCAATGGAACTGTTATATGTGGTAGTAGATATCGTTAATTTGTTATAAGTAGACATACCAATAATTTTCATGAGTAAAAATTATATTTCAATTAGTTTATACCTCTGATGATGACTATCTAGTACCATATACGCATTCATAACATTTAAGTTTCCACAGTTTAATTAAATAAGTGGTCTCTTATTTTAATAATTTTACAATCTCTTTAATTTGAGACCAATTTATGTCATTCGTACAATTCTATACGGCTTTCAACCGTTTATCTCCTTACTTTGTCGCTTCCAAAAACAATTTACGAACTCACCTGATGACGATGACTGCGAATGACGCATCGTTGTGGCCATTGCAATGGAATTAATTTCCGATTCCGGCGACCACATTTTGTTGTCACTTGTATTTTACGTTTGATTTTTATTACTCTTGCACTTTTAGTATTTTTGAACACGTGGTTTTATCGATTATTTTATTTTGCGTGTAAAGTTTTGATTGAACTTCTTGTATATGCTAGGTACATATGTATGTGTGAGTTAAATATTTAATCATTTGTACCATATTTTCAGTGTTTTTGTGTTATAATGTTTGAATTTGAATTATTGCTTGAAAATACGTTCATGTTTTTAAGTTTGGAACTAGTTTTTAGTTGCTCTGTTTTAGTAAATAATCACATATCGCTGAATCACTTTTTGACAATTGTTCACTTTTGAGAAAGGACGGACTAAATGGTTAATTAAAATGTGTTAGCAAGTTTTCTGTAGATTATTTGGAATATTGAATATATCGATTAAGGGTGTAAGCAACCATGTCCATACCTAGAATATAGTAAATGGTGCAGCCACTAAGTCTAATACATTGTTTTTAACCTATTTTGATCCACCCATGCTTAATGCCCATGCTTAATGTAGTTATTTCGCTTAAATGAAAAGTTTTCCGGTGTTATAATATAACCGCTTGCTACTATATATGTATGTACATATATTTTTTTATGCCAGTTTATATTATTTATGCCAGTTGTTGTTCGATTCGTCACTGTTGTTGCTTTGGAGGCACTTATAATAGATAGTAATAACTAATATCTGAATCAATATCTCAGACCGCAATTTTATTACATAATTCCAAAGAAAATCAACAGTTATAACATCTGATCAAATTTGACTCGGACTGATCCATTCTAAATAACCGTAAAAACCGAATCCATAAAATAATTTGATTACATTAATATGTAAATAACATGTAAAGTTTGATCTTCACGTGTTAATTAGTGTTTGGTTGGCAGCTGTATGCTTTCGGCGCGAAAAGTTTGGCTGGCGGTTTTACCATGTTAAAACAAACAAGAAAAAACGTTAACTTCGGTTGCACCGAAGCTAAATACCCTTCACAGGTGCATTTCTGTTAGTAACTATGTGTCCAGTTTGTATGGAAGCTATATGCTATAGTAACTCGTTCTGAACAAGTTTTTTAGAGATTACATTGTTACCTTAAAAAACAACTATACCAAATTTCGTGAATATATCTTGTCAAATGTGAAAGTTGTCCATACAAGAACTTGATTCCGATCGTTCAGTTTGTATGGCAGCGATATGCTATAGTTAACCGATCTGAACAATTTCTTCGGAGATTACATTGTTGCCTTAGAAAATAATATATACCAAATTTCGTGAATATATCTTGTCAAATGTGAAAGTTGTCCATACAAGAACTTGATTCCGATCGCTCAGTTTGTATGGTAGCTATATGCTATAGTTAACCGATCTGAACAATTTCTTCGTAGATTACATTGTTGCCTTAAAAAATAATATATACCAAATTTCGTGAATATATCTTGTCAAATGTGAAAGTTGTCCATACAAGAACTTGATTCCGATCGTTCAGTTTGTATGGCAGCGATATGCTATAGTTAACTGATCTGAACAATTTCTTCGGAGATTACATTGTTGCCTTAGAAAATAATATATACCAAATTTCGTGAATATATCTTGTCAAATGTGAAAGTTGTCCATACAAGAACTTGATTCCGATCGTTCAGTTTATATGGCAGCTATATGTTATAGTGGTCCGATATCGGCCGTTCCGACAAATGAGCAGCTTCTTGAAGAGAAAATGACGTTTGCAAAATTTCAAAAGGATATCTTAAAAACTGAGGGACTAGTTCGTATATATACAGACAGACGGACAGACAGACGGACATGGCTAAATCGACTCAGCTCAACATACTGATCATTTATATATATACTTTATAGGGTCTCCGACGCTTTCTTCTGGGTGTTACAAACATCGTGACAAACTTAATATACCCTGTTCAGGGTATAAAAATTGAACAGGGAGTTTGCTTGATATTTTGTATTCTTAATGAAATCACGACAACGAAATCTTTGTAATGTTAGCAGGAGTGTTTTGGGGAGTTCACTTTAAGTTAGGTTAATCTGGTAGGCCAAGAAGCCACGCATAGACCAGTTTGGTCCTTTGCGATACCAGATGGGGTTCACTTGCTAAGTCCTAGAAGAGTTTTTATCATTTGTTATGCCACTTTAACACGAGCATAAGTATTTAAGTGTCAGAAAGCATTCAGTAAAAGTCGGGAAATCATCCAAAACTTGCCTAATGCGAGGAATTCATTAATCTCTGTTAATGAAGATAGCATCGTAGAAGTTATAGAAATTATAATTGAAAATCGTTTTGCTGGAATCAGAGGGACAACAAAGGATCTCATAATCTCTTATGGATCACCTCAACACATTTTCGCCAAGGTTTTTAGTATATATGAAGTGAGTCAAGGACAGACCTGAATGCATAAAATTTTAGTACGATTGTGAAAGATATTTTGGCCAAACATGAAACGAGTGACATTACTCGGCACCGTATTCGCCAGATTAGTCTACCTGTGATTCGAAACTGAAAAATGCGCTTTGGACAAAGTGCCATGAGTTTTTTGACTCAATGTATCAAAAATCAGGGCTCCGATCCTATTCATTCTATCTTTGTTATGAGCCTTAATATCCAGTATACAGGTTTCTTTATTTTTTTATAAAAATAAAAAAAATTTTATTTCGACAAAAGTTCCTTATAGCTCAAAATTTTTAAAGGGAATGAGCGCTAAAAATTCCAAAGTCAATAAATCTTCAAATAGTAATTAATATTTCGACCAAGTGAATGAGTGGTGTCAACATTGGTTAAGTTTTCCTTAAAAAAAAATGGCTATTGGGGAAAGAGAGCTGAATGAGTTTGATTGGTCGTAGCATAAAATCCACAAAGACCAAATTTCAGTTAGAGACAAGGGCTTTGCTTCGTTCTGCAATAAACCAATAACATATCGAGAAAAGACTTTTCTGCTAACTTTGTTTGAAAGCTTTAAAGGAAACCAATAGATGGACCATCATGAAAGTCAACCGCCATCATGTGCCACTTTGGATAGCTGAAAACCCAAAAAGCGGTTACACATCCCCCCGACAAATATATGTATGTATGTATATATGATGTAGAGCTGGTGTCAATGTCACCACCACTTGCAATTAAATTAACGGGTAGTACGACACTGAAGCACGAAGAGAAAATGTTGTAATAACAATAACAAAAGCAATATAAAAGCAGTGTAAATGACACTGCTACGATGCTGCCGCTTCTGACAAAGGCAATAATGAAATTGTTTTAGTGGCCACAGCAAAAATTCTATGCGGGAGACTGGAGAAAAGTTTTGCACACAAACGCGATGATGCGGGCAGCGCGAATGCAAAAACTAAGCAGTTGTAGGAATGTGATAAATCTGTACGAGCGAAAGGACATGCAGGCGCGCGCTAGCTTATACAAATATGTATATATATATATGTAAACAGTTTGTTTTTAAACCAACAATCCAAGAATATAATTCTACGCACATAAATACTCGAGTAAATGTGCCAAAATGTAGTTAACATCAGTGACTGTCATAAGCAGCACAGTAAACAGCAATGTCTCACAAGCGCATTTAAGACCAAAAGATATGTGTAATATATTAGTATAAGGACGAGACAGTCGGTGATTTTCAATGCGAGACCTCGAATTTGCACAGCAGACTTGCTGACGCGACTATGCGTAGTTAATAAGAAGACACATGCGAAAGCGGTAAAATATATATTTTGTCTTAAGAAATTATATATTTTATGGTTTTCAAATGTCGCTGGTAGGTGTTTGGGGTTCATGATGATTATATATTTTGTTTACCTTTAATCTATTGTTTATCTCTTAGTCAATAGTCAAAAGTGTAGTTTAAGGGTTTACGAGTTTAAAAAAATCGATTTTTTTTTATTGTCTAATTAAAACACCAAAAACCATTAAATTTTCAAGTTGATCCGAGTAATAGTTTCGGAGAAACAGCCTTGAGAACTTGTGCGCTCGGGGCTTGTTAGACTAACTGTGCCGTCTTTAAACGCATTCTTCTCGAAATTGTGTTTTTGAAGTCGGCTGGCAAAATTTTACACAGTTTTTGAGATACAATTCTTAAAGACACGGACCAAGGATTTCTTTTCGATTACCACTATTTGAAAAAGCAATGTCGCGAAATTTTCATTGAAATTTTTTTTGTAAAAATGTCAGTCAAAAAATCCAATTCTCAGTCTTTTTTTCCTTCGGCCAAGTGAAGGTTTTAACTAAAAAACGTATTTCTTTTCACTTTGGATTATTTTGCAAGGAGTAATCTTGCATGCTAACGCGAGCGCATCTTTTTTCTGAGCGGTTACCGGAAATGGCGTCACAATGGTCGAATTTTCCAGAAAGTTCAGAATTTCTTTGTTAAAAGTGTAGGCTTGTAACAATAAAAAATTTTATTAAAATATTTAATTTCTTATATGAGAAAAAAATGTTTGAAGAAACCCATGTAACCCTTTAGCAAACCTCTTAGAAGTTTCCACTCAATCAGTTTTCTAACCTGGAAAGTTCAGACAAACTATATTTTCTACCCGCAATTACATGGTGACTGCCTGAAAATAAAACTCATTTTTTAGCCTTTTTTTTTGAAATTCCTGAATTTTTTTAAAATATTAAAAATAAAAATTTTGACACGATGCTGGTAGGAACGATAAAGGATTATATAAAGAAGGTTCACACAAAATTTCAAGTAAATCGGTTGCATAGAACTTGAGATAATGCCGGTACCGTGTGGAAAAAAGTAGTTTCGAGAAAAACGCGTTTAAAGTTTTGGAGACAATTCTAGTGAACACGGGCGCTACCTCACAAAATCGGCTGTATCTCCGAAAATAAGTCGAATTTTGAAAAATCCTTCCAAGGACATAATTTTGGAAGTCTAAACTTTAAATATATAAAAAAATCGAATTTTTCAAAATTCTATTCATAGAGTACCCCCTTAAAGGGTAGTTTTTTGTGTAACCGGATTAAGGATAGTATTGGCTTTCACCAAATTTTATTTCCAAGGTTTTCTTTCCAATTTGTGGCTCTTTTCTGAAAATATAATGATCATATAAATTAATGATCTGGTACTAGGGGTTCTCTTAAACGACTGATGGATTATATGGAAATATTTCTCTTATTACAGAAGCAAAGCCGCAGCTTTAATTACAGAATTTAAGCCTGTCCAACTGAAAATTTTCCTAGAGAATAACGCCGAAGTAAAAATATTCAGGCGAAAGAAACGGTATATTTCGATTAAGTGAACACGACGTTCGTAGAAACGGAAAACTAAGGGTTCATAATACTTGACTATTTATAAATGTTATCTACAGATGATTACAACAAATAACTAGAAACTCCCATAAAATCATTGGAATATGCAATATTTTCGACAATAAACCAAAAACAGCATAATTTGTTTCAGTTTTGCGGAAATAATTTCAAAATTCACATATTATACATATATATGACAAAGTGGTGGATCGAAATCTTTCACAACAGCCTCAAATTAAAATGAAAATATCCAAATTCTGTCAATGGCTCGCATTGGCTTGCGGTTGAGGTCACACTTTGACTACTTCAGAAAGCCGAGAGCGAATAAATTAAATGAAATAAAAAGCAAATTAAAGCGCACAACAAACTCACAACTGTAGCAATTGTCATACCTTCAACGAGCATGGCACGGTCTACTGTCACGTCCAGCACACCGCGCAGTAGATACACTTATAACCTAATCATGAAATTATTTATTTATGTTGCTCTCATTGTAATGGCGCTACCTCGGCTCAACACCACATTCCGTATAACATTGGTCGTCCTTCGCCCATACAACACTCACTTCGTGATATAGCGTTGTATCTGCTTATGCGCCTATAAATATGCTATGGCTACATCGCTACGTATAGCGAACGCCGTGTAGTCGTGCAGTCATGTCTGACAGCCTGGTCGCGTTGTTCGTTAGTGAACTTGTCGTACATTTGCCTAGCTGCTGGTCACGAGCGTTTACATTACATTGTTGTCATGTTGCTGCCTGTTCATCTACACCATACTACATGACATGTTCACCGGACAGCTTCGCCTGCAACACACCATTTTGTGTCTATACATGTAAATATTTAAGTATTGTTGTACAATATGTGTATGTATGTGTTTGTGCCACAACTGCAGCTGATGCTTTATAAAGTGGCTATAATAGAATAGCTCATTATGAGCCGAGCGCAGCACAGTGGCTGTTGTCCTTTGTTGCTGCTGTTCGCTGTGAATGTTGTTGCTCTGTGCAAAGATGCTGGCCATGTTGTCGGCTTTTTGATTCTTAGATTATTGTGTGGGCTTGTAGCTTTTAGCCGCCAAAATACTGAGTGACTTTTTACGGCTATAAAGTTGGTGTGATGCAATATTTATTTGTGTTAAAAAAATGTTTCTTAAAAAAATATAATCGGTTAATTTAACTACATACATATGTATATAGTTAAAGATGTTTATATATATACATATGTATACGCATGAAAGGTATAGCTCCATTATTCTAAAATCCCAATCTGAGCTAATCTGTCCTTGTCCTATATATCTGCCACAACGGATCTTAGCGTAGATTCATTAAAGTCTTAAGCTCGAAATTATGTTCTCAGAACATTTTTCTGATTGAAGCCAATTTTTTTAGTACTCATATCCAAACAAAAAATCAAAATATGAAAAAAATAAAAATAATTTAAAAAATTACAATAATGATACATTTAAGAAATATGAAAATCAAAATTCAATAAAAATTTCAAGAAATTATTAAATTAAAAAAAAAAATAATTTTTTTAAGTATGATTTTATTTGTTCCAAAATAAAAATTGTTAATGTTTTTTTTAGAACAGTGAAACTAGGTAAAGTACTGAGGTCCTTCCTGCTATGAAACAAAATCAGGTTTAAAGGGGTATTCTACTCTAGAATTTTGAAAAATTCGATTTTTTTCATATATTTAAAGTTTAGACTTTCAAAAATGTGACCTTGGAAAGATTTTTCAAAATTCGACTTATTTTCGGAGATACAGCCGATTTTGTGAGGTGGCGTCCGTGTTCACTAGAATCGTCTCCTATACTTTAAACGCGTTTTTCTCCAAACTACTTTTGTCCACACGGTACCGGCATTATCTCAAGTTCTATACAACCGATTTACTTGAACCTTGTGTGAACCTTTTTTATATAATCCTTTATCGTTCCTACCAGCATCGTGTCAAAATTTTTGTTTTTAATATTTAAAAAAAATTCGGGAATTTCAAAAAAAAGCGTAAAAAATGATTTTTATTTTCAGGCAGTCGCCATTTTTCAAAAAAAAAAAAATTTTCGTGTTCCCGAACTATAACAGCGTCCTTACTGATTAAGAATTTCTTTTGATTTTTTTTTCAGACCACCAGGAGGGTCAGGATCAATGTCACCAGGATGCGACATTTTTTTTTCACCTGTCTCTCCCCCCCTCTAATCATTTTGATTTTTAATATTTTTTTGTAAAATTTTGTTTCTGTATTCTTAAGAGATCAATACAAGCACCATAAAAAAATGGATAGTAAAAATATTTTTGGTTTTTTTTTAATTAAATTCAAAAAACTACTCAAAATTTGATTTCTAGAATATCCCCTTAAGTATCGATTTTCTTTGTCAAATCTCTCTTTTATGACCTCTACTCGACGTAGTTTTTCCAAAAGATTCAGAATTTTTGGTAAGAGTCTATCAGTAACACCCCTAAACCATTAATCGAAATGTGTTGAGCCGTCCATTAAGAGATGTTAAGATCCGATCTGATCCCTACATAACGATTCTCAATCACTATTTCTGGGCGACTGCATAAGATAATTTTTCGTTGACTTCAAGAGCTTCACTGAAAGCTTTGTATCACTAAAATACTTGTGTTCGTGATACATTGGACTCCTTAAACACTTTTGCAAAACTTTCAACGATTTTGTTACCGTAATTCCTTTGAAAGTACTAAATTTGGTAACCGGTTTGCGCGAGCCCGAAACAAATAGATCAAATGGTAGACATTAGATTCCATCTTGATCTCTTCCTTCATTACTTTTTGTTTGCGAAAAAAGAAATAGTCGCTGGTGGCTAGCTCATAGTGTAATTCCCTTAATTTGTCAGTACTTTGAAAGTCATGTCTTGACCAAGTGAAAGATTTTTCTAGAAAGAGTTTGGGATCTCCCACTTTTTATTATATTTCTTCCGTTATTCGTGTCTATATACCTCAACCAATGCCTCCCATTTGTATTCAGTACATACCTGTAAACTTAGGTATTACATAATTTACCATTTTTACTGCTGAGTTCATACATACCTATCTTTCAATACTCGCGTAATAATAATTCTAAGTTCGTAACTTATTATTACTAAGTTTTTGGAATTTTAACAAGTTATGCTTACTAATTTTCCAACACCTTGTGTGCATTGAACGAAACAATTCATAATGACCTTTTGACTTTGTCTGTCCTTTGTGGTCTAGCGCCAAGTAAAAAATAGAACTTTCCTATTTATAACGGGAAAATCAATTTGAAAGCAATGTGGGTACTTCATTCGTGTTATAACAAAGCCATGTCAGCTCAAACGCTGAACTGAACACACACATTAACATAAGCTCGCAATTTCTACGCCTTATGGTCAAACAACGGTAACCAAATATGATATTCATTTATCTTTGCTATTACTTAGTCCACTGTCCAAGCAGTTTGAATACTTGGCAATGTGTGTCCAAAATATACAAGCATGTGCCGTTATTTATGTACACATGTAGATATGTACAAACGGTTACATAGTTCGCAAGGTACAATTATTGTCGCCTAAGTACTACAAATTTCCGGAAGCCACTACTAAGAAGGGCAATTCTCACTTAACCGCCTAAAATATGGTTTAACATAGCAGATAGTACATAAGTACGGACATTCATATATATTTACATACACACATACATACCACTTAGTCGGTCTATTTGCTGAATATTTATATTTCTAAGAAATTGGCGCTCTTTCTCGGTAATACTAGTGAAATACGTATGTGCTTGCCTGCATATAAATGGTATTCGATTACAAGCTATTTGAATCGTAATTACACGAATTGAAAGGCTGTTACTAGAACTAATTTCGTTTAGGAGAGGTTAGGTTAACTTAATAAATTGTAGTTAAGGTCAGTTTAGTAGAAAATAAACTGGGTAAGCACTTTATTATAAATAGAAAGGTTAACACATCGTAGTATCGAATAGTTTTAGGTGATATATTCAACCTTTAGGTGAACAAGCAACGCAAAGGGGTCTGGCAGTGAACGAGGGCAAGACGAAATAATGGGTTGTCAGAAAAGTCTTGCGGTATTTTTATTGAATCAATTCGTGTGGCACCCATACATCGAGCTTCTTAGTGACTCCAAGCTTCTTCAAATGGTTTATAACGGTTTGATGACTACTATGCCGGTCTCCTTCGACCAATTCAGCGATTTTATCGCAATTTTCGACGACAGGCCTTCCGGAGCGTGGCGCATCTTCGACCACCAGAACGAAAACGTTGAAACCATCGCTGTGCGGTGGAAATGGAAACTGTATCGGGTCCATAAACTGCACAAATTTTATTGGCGGCTTGAGATGCATTTTTGCCTTTATCGTAGTAGTACTGTAAAATATGCCGTATTTTCTCTTTATTTTGCTCCATGTTTGCGACGCTATAACTCACGAACGATTTAAAAGAAATCAATCAAACACGTGTTAGCGCGTAAAATGAGCTTTCCAAAAAGGTATAGCATGACCCGATGCGACGAATAAAACTAGAACTACGCGCTTTCAGCGCCAACTAGCGAAAATACCGCAAGACTTTTTTGACAACCTAATATCTCCTGTCATCAAACAAACAGTCGTCGCACTCGCGACTTGGCTCTCAAGTCACTGTTGACAGTCATAACTTTGAAGTTGTAGATAATTTCGTCTATTTAGGAACCAGCATTAACACCACCAACAATGTCAGCCTGGAAATCCAACGCAGGATTACTCTTGCCAACAGGTGCTACTTCGGACTGAGTAGGCAATTGAAAAGTAAAGTCCTCTCTCGACGAACAAAAGCCAAACTCTATAAGTCGCTCATAATTCCCATCCTGCTATATGGTGCAGAGGCTTGGACGATGACAACAACCGATGAGTCGACGTTACGAGTTTTCGAGAGAAAGGTTCTGCGAAAGATTTATGGTCCTTTGCGCGTTGGCCACGGCGAATATTGCATTCGCTGCAACGATGAGCTGTACGAGATATACGATGACATTGACATAGTTCAGCGAATTAAAAGACAGCGGCTGCGCTGGCTAGGCATGTTGTCCGGATGGATGAAAACACTCCAGCTCTGAAAGTATTCGACGCAGTACCCGCCGCGGGAAGCAGAGGAAGACCTCCACTCCGTTGGAAGGACCAAGTGGAGAAGGACCTGGCTTCGCTTGGAATATCCAATTGGCGCCACGTAGCGAAGAGAAGAAACGACTGGCGCGCTGTTGTTTACTCGGCTTTAATCTCGTAAGCGGTGTCTACGCCAGTAAAGAAGAAGAAGAAGGTGAACAGAACTATTATACTCTGTTGCAAGAGTATAAAAAGTATAGACTCCATTTTATCCTACCAAATGTGTCTCCCGTTTCCAACTTTGCAAGGTGTTTAAAAGCTGAAAGCCCTATCTTATTCGAATAGCAAGCTAGAAATCATGGTTCGTCGTCATTATGCGATCGCCTGTCATATCCGTTGGAGCAAATGATTTTACCAATTCGCCGGGTTGGTAACCATTACCGCAACTGAGTTGCTTTAACTTTATTCAGTCAAAAGCTGGATGGTATAGGAAAATGTGTATAAAAAGTGTGTGGATGTTCCCACCTCATCTTCCTAATTGCTTGCTTTGACAAGTTAAGTACTCCAATATCTTTAGTCTCAGCGCGGGAGTGCCAATGGGACAGTGTCCGGTTAGGATACCAATCATTACGGCATTGTGAGCCTTGCTGAAAGCTAGCAGTTAAATGGATCTTTTATACTCCACTCTGGGCTAAAAGGCTTTCGCAACTGTATAATTTCCGACGATTCTGGAGTGGACTGGTACACAGACAAATTTAATATAGAAGTAGGTTGATGCTACTACTAGTGAGGTCATGTGCTTCTTGACTAGCTTTGAACGGATTGTCAGCGAGCTCAAGGCTTCAATTCCAAGTAATCAGTTCTTATATATGTATCTGTTACAACGGGTCTAACGTAATAATGATTTTTTAGTTTTCAATATCGATTTTCTTTTTCAAAGTTCTCTTTTGTGATCTCTACTTGACGTAGTTTTTCTAAAAGATTTTGCTTTAAACCTAAAATCTTAACCAAGATGTTGAGGTCGAGATGTTTTTAAGCAGATCTCCTATCGGTGTAGATGCATACCTCCCTAAAAGAATTTGCACTTCTGATTAGTACATCTACTGCTACCTCAATGGCTACCACTTATGCTTGAAAGAGTTGATTTAGAGCTCCTGACAGAAGATTTCCCCTCCAACCTTCCCCTCTAGCTTTAATCCATCTATGAAAAAGATCACTGCGCCTCTTCTCTTGAAACTCCACCCCACCCACATGTCTCACTGTGGTATGTGCGCGGAAAAGATGTCGCTAGGAGTAAGTTCCTTAGCGCAGTGGTCCAAGTTATCACGGATGTAGGTTAAGTGAGAAAGGATATCGGTTCGTATCTGAAATCCCTAATGTTTCCAGTTTCCCAAAGCCTGATAGCAACCTTCGCATCTGCCGCCTATATCCAAAGCTATATGTAGAATGACATTAAGTTGATCTCCATAGGCTATCTGCCGACAGCCTTGTCTCGTTCGATAGGTCGTTTACAACGTAAACCCAGAGTAAGGGAGACGAAACCTCACCTTCTAGGGTGTCTCAACAGAATACCTTAGTTACTATGGAAAAAATATTTTTAATAATAAAATCGACTCAGTCGGTCGTTGGTTTTAGTCGAATGGTTTGTTGTAATATAATAACAAACACACTCTCAAGAATCCTCCGCACACCTTATGACTCCATGGCATTGCCAGCTGAGGGACAAGCGCTAAGTTAAACCATTTTCGAGCTATAATTGCATCATGCGTAATTGTAAACTGCAATTTCCTGTTATAAAACAATAAATGAAGTTGAAAAGCTTCACTTCTCAATGCACTAATTGTACATATGTAGAAGCATATACATATGTACATACAAGTATGCCATTCGGTTAATAACGCACTTTAATTGCAGGCCAGCTAATATCTAGTTACATACATACATATGTATAGTTCTATATACCTAGGTGAAGATATGTACATATGCATGTATGTATTGCATTTGCACCTGAAAATAGGTCAAGGTTCAAAAGCGGCTATGCGTGTATGCGTCAGTCTACATACATACCAACACAATTATTTTTTCATGCAGCAACAGTTCCGGAAATTGCAGCAAAAAGCAAAACTTTCTTCAGCAACTGCACAGCAAGCGATAAAAATCACAGTGTTTGCAAGAATAATGAGAACTAAGTGGCAATATGCTGTCTACGTGCAGCTAACATGCCACTAACGGTAATGCATTGGTTATTAGCAATTGCAATTTTTTTTTCTCATAGTAAGCACGTCTTAAAATGTTGCAGCGCAAATTTGTTCAAGGATTTAAAAATTATGAATTAGCAATATAATATGCGTTTATTTCTATTATTTTTGTGCAGGGTTGTCATATTGGTGGAGAAAAGAACCTGTGCAAAATTTCAGATCGATATTTGACAAACTGAGAGACCAACTCGAGTATATACGGACCGACAGATGGACAGATGGACAGATGGATGGTAAATCGTCTCAAACTGTCATGTCCTTTCTGTTCAGTATTGTTTGGTAGAATTATTACGAAAATTCACGTTCTGTAAAGAATGTATTTCGTGCGCTTCGCTCAACTTATGATCAACATAATCGGCCTATTCGCAACACCATTACCCATCTTGAGACCCCGTATTCATTATTGGATAATATTCGACTGACTAGACCATATCCAGCGCCCAGTGAAGAAAATATAGCAGCCGTAGCTGAGAGTGTACACGAAGACCGTGGAGAGACGATTCGGCGCCGTTCGCAGCAGCTCGGACTGACGTATGGAACGACTTGTCGTATCTTACGTCAAGATCTTAAGCCGCTAGAGCCACCCAAGCGAAATCGCCTCGCTCTATAGGCTCTTCAATAGTTAGAAGAAGATCCGACATTTTCGAGCAAAATTTTGTTCAGCGTTGAGGCCTATTTCTGACTCAATGGGCTCAATTTGGCTCAGTGATGAGGCCCATTTCTGACTAAATGGGTATGTAAACAAGTTAAAGTGCCAGATTTGCCATTTCATCCAGAAAAAACAATAGTTTGGTATGGTTTGTGGGCCGATGGAATCATCAGTCCATATTTCTTCAAAAATGATACCGGTGAAGACGTAACCGTCAATGGCGACCATTATCCCGCCATAATAACCGAAATTGAAGCTCGTGATCTCGGCGACTTTTGGTTTCAACAAGACGGCGCCACTTCCCATACATCGCATTAATCAATGGATTTATTGAAAGAATACTTCAGTGAACAAATTATTTCACGTGTTGAGCCGGTCGATTGGCCACCAAGATCGTGTGATATCACACCGCTAGACTCTTTCCTGTAGAGATATGTAAAATCTAAAGTCTATGCTGAAAATTCACCGCTTCGATTCAGGCCTTGGAGCAAAACATCGCGCGTATCATTTGTCAGAGCGAAATGCTCACATGAGTTATCGAAAATTGGACTTAACAGGTGGATCATCTGAGACGTAGCCGCGGTTAACATTTATAAAAGATGACCTTAAAAAAATAAGTGCCAAAGGATGTTCTTTCGAATGATTATAAACATTTCCCTTTAAATTTGAAGTTTCTATGGAAGATCGAAATGGATCACCCTTTATAAATAATTTTTATAGTAGGGCTCTTAAAATTATTCAAATAACCTGAAAACCGTATATTCGAATATCCGGTTTGTAACCGTTCGTATGAATATAACCGATTGATTAGTATTAAGTCGGAACATTTGCTAAGTGTTATTATACTTTAAGTAATATAAATCAACTTTCCATCACTGTTATTCTTTTAAAAAGCTTGAAAATATTTATAAAGTCATTATTTCTGCATTTATTTATATTTTTGTATATAAGTACGTGCATACCATATAAGTAGTATATATATACGCATGTATATAAATTCTTATGTGTACATATATATGTATGTACATATTATGTCAATAGCACGTCCCGAAAATCTGGGTTGAACCACTGCAAGAGCTGTGTCCTAGTATCCAACGAAATGAGGTCAACTTTTTAAGGACGCTTGATGCTACAGCAAAAATGAATAGGAATGAGGGAAAGTGCATATAAAAATTGGAATGCCACTAAAAATTAATTGGTACTTTTACAGTTTAGTGCTTTTAATCGCTAAAATGTCATTTGAGCTTTCACACAAATTTTTATAATACATACACATACTCGTATACCATATTCAAAGCATATTAGCTACAGTTATTATCTTGTGGTTGACGCCTAAAGGCATACACGCACACACACAACGCAAGTAACTGCAATTTTCCAACACATGTCGTATGATATTCCTTTGTTAATTTTCAATTCATAACAAAAACAGCGCCGCCACTGATGCGTAAATGCCGTTACATATTTTGTATGTATTTGTGTGCGCGTGCCTACAAGTATGCTACGGTTATGATGTTTTATTTTTTTTACGCTTTGGCAAATCCACACATTCTAAGCGCTCCCATATGAACCAGCGCTGTGCGCCAAGTTGTCACACTCGCACACGTCGGCAGGGGCGAATGGATTAATGCGTGAGCAGCGATATGGAAAATTAATTTTTAAAAGGATCAATTGTGAAAAGTGAGTGAAGTGAACTACTCATATCAGCATTTCAAGCGTCGATTGGTAGCACGCATCATTTGCCAGGCGCACAAGCGCACGCACACGCACTTGTGTGTACCAACAATGGCGCACACAGGTATACTACATACAAGAATTTTATTTATGTATGTTTGAGTGTGTGCGTATCAGCGTAAAGGTTACTTATACGCATGGTAGCCTGCACACGTGTTCATAATTCATGGCTTGTAAAAAAAGCGGTTGTTTTTATACATTTTAATTAAATTGGTTGAAAATTAGAAAATTTTGTTTTTATATTAATTGAAGCAAATTAATTGCAAAATATTGGATTATGGAAAATTTATACCATAAAAATATTTATGTATATAAAATATTTATTAAACAAAATTTTAATTTATAAAAAAATTGATTTGAAATAAAATAAAAATTAAACATTAAATTAAAGCAAAAATAAAAAAAATTAAATAAAAAAATTATAAAAGTAATGAATATTGAAAAATAATAAATTAAACAAAATATTAAAAAAAAATTAAAATCATTAATAAGAAAATTAATTTGAAAAAAAATAAAATGAAAATTAATAATAGTCTAATATTAAAAAAATACATATATATTAAATTAAACAAAATATAAAATGTAATTGTAATTAATGTCAATATAAAAAAAAATTTAAATAAAATAACAAGCAAATTAAAAATAAAAAAATAAATTGGAAAAAATATGAAAAACTAAAGAAATTTTAAAATCATTAGTAAGAAAATTAAATACTTAAAAAATTGCGAATAAAAAATTAGTATTTAAAAGAGTACAAAAAAAAATTAAAAAATTGTGAAAAATTCTTAAAAAGCAATAATTTTAATCAAAAAATATTAAATAAGATTTAAATTAACTTAGTAAATTAAAATCAGAAAAAAATATTATTTTCTACTAAATACATGTATATATGTAATTAAATGCACCAAAAAGTACAAGAATATAAAAGGAAATAAAAAAAATTAAAAACTAACAAAAAATAAAATATTGAATAAATAAGTAAAAAATACGTAATTTGATATTCAACCCTAAACTAAAAAGAGATTCAAATATATTTATATAAATATCATAACGATTGAGCATGTAATAAAGTAGATACGAAATACGAAATATTAAATAAATAACTAAAATTTGAAAGTGATTTCAATAAATTTAATAGCCGCATAAACATTTCTTGTTTAAAAATAATAATAAATATCAATAAATCTGCGAAATTTATGACATTACCGTCCATAAACGTCATAAAATGGAGTAATTTCAAATCATTTACAAATTTTCAAGTTAGAAGAAAATATTGCATATACTCGATATGTATTTCATGTTTTATGAACTTTGGCACACACGGCTGCGAATTTTCACTAACCATAATAAATTCATTATAGGCCCACCAGACAAATGTCAAGTCTCAAGGAAAGCAATAAATATAACAAAAACCCTTTGGCAGCATGTATTTATATATATACATGTATATAGTACTATTTACATATATATATGCATATATGATACCTACATACATACATATGCCCATAAATAGGTTAAATTAAGCACACACATGGTTTCGCAGCACTATTTTGTGAAAATAAACACAGTTTCGTGACAACAACAACTGCAGCACTAACGAACAACTCCACAATGTTATTTTGTAACAAATTCCATTAAATATTTTCGTAAAAAAATATATTCACGCAAATTTATGTGTTTAAAATAATTAAGCAATATATAGCTATGTATTTATAAGTGTATATGTACAAAAAAAAGTAACACAAGGCAACGTACAAACACACAAGTTATCGAAGGAACGGCGGAACGAACAACGCGCCACGAAAGAAAAATTACAACTGAACTCCAAAGGACTTTGGCCATTGATTTTATATGCGCTCAGCAAAAGTTTCACTAAGGATAACAACGTACATATGTGGAAAGAGCGAGAGAGAGCACTGGCAGGCCGATTTGAGAGTGCCAAATGTTAAAAGTGAGCTTTTTTGGAGTTAAGTTTTTTGTTTATAAAAATAGTAATGAATTTAAAAATACTTATACTATTTGGCGCTCGCTGATTTTAATTATGGAAATATGTATGTGTATGATGTATATGAAACAATTGCGATGAGTTGATAATCATGCAGTGCTTTTTCTAAGTGCATTAATAGGAGGATATAAATTTTAGGTTTAGTAAAAAAAATCCTTTATTTTTGTATTGAATTGATGGTTTTTTTAGTCAGAATTTTTCTATAAAGTTATCGCTTAGCCGACAACTTGTAGATTTTTTGCAAGTAATTTCATAATGCCACTCTCATTTCACAGTCGAAATTTTCATAAAGTTCTCTTGAGGCATTTTTCATCAGCAAAATTATTCGCTATAGGCAGATGTCCATCTATAATAATCACTTGATACCAAGTCCAAATTAAAAGGTGGAGGCATAAGATTATCCCAATCAAACCTCGGAATATCTTGCGAATCTTTATCGATGTGTGAGCCCTTGCGTTCTCCTGATCGAACATATTTTTTCTCCTATTGGCCAAAGTTGGTTCGATTAATAGGTGGAAATTCGGTCCAAGAGTTTTTTTTTTGTATTAACTTGTGTATATTCTCTTATTTACATGGGACCGAACGGTTTTTGCACCTTGTTTAGCTTCTAGGCAATAGAAGCAATGTTCACATTATGGTTGCATTCGATGATTTCCACTATTTTATCGATATTTGACATCAAAGATCGCCAAATCGAACTCTGTTGGCTCCTTCTCTGCCAATATACCGACGAGGAAGTTGTGGGTGGGAAGAAGTGGTCGGAAAAAAGAGACAGTGAGTTTCTTTACAAATGGGTCAAAACTTTGGGAGAAAGGTTGGTAGAGGGGTTTACTGTCAGAAATTCTCTATCAACCCCAGCATCAGACTTCCGGGCTATTGCAGTGTCTTCCAAGCCGAGGTTGTAGCCATTGAGGTGGCAATGGAACTACTGCTCTGGAATGCCGTCTCCTTCAGCCATTGACCATTCACTCAAATAGCAGAGCGGCGATACTGGCCTTGAACTGATTAACAGTGCGTTCAGGGTTGGTCGAGGAGTGCCTAGCCTCGCTATCAATAGCATCGAGTATCTTTGTGATAAGACGGGGCATAGCGGAATCGCAGGAAATTGCAAAGCTGATGAGCTAGCAAATAAAGGCGCCCCAGAACCGCTATCGGTAGAATGGTAGAGGGTCGGTGCTCCCGTATTCTTTTGTGTTCTAAAACTAGATAGCTGTTCTTCGCGGAAGCTTGGCCAGTGCCGGGCCACCATCGATACATACGAAGCCATAAAAGCGTTTTGGCTCAAAATCGATCGCAAAAGATCTAGTGATCTTTTTGCCCTCAGTAAAGCTAGCCTCTCCCTTTCACATCTTTTCGAACACTACTTAGAACCTCTGGTTTATGTGGGAATATTAAAAGTTCGGTTACTTTTCTATAATATAGTACTTAATTTTGAACGTTTAGTTTATATGGCAGCTATGTGTATGCTATAGTGGTACGCTTAAACTACTCCGATCAAGTATACAAGTATATTATACATCGACCGACGGACAATTCGATTCATCTCGTCACCTGAACATTTATATACATATATATTGCATAGGGTGTCTGACGTTTTCTAAAAATTTCCTTAACAGTATATCTACAATCTTTCTACAACTCGCATTTCTCACTGGGTTATCATCGAAATTTTACGACCACAAAAAGCTTTTTATTGCATCGCCTTAAGCCAGCCACTCGAATAACGCGGACTGATGTTAAAGCTCATTAAATTTGCATTTTCATCAGCCGTTAGTTGATTAATTGTGGAAGTTTGAGATTTTCGCCACTCTTCGGTGTGTCTGACGTACGCGTAATTAGCGATGAGTCGCTTCGCGGGTAAATGGATACCGAAGACGCTGCTAATAATGCTGGGCGACTGTTACTTATTTAATTTATGCAATACGGGAGTTTGTGTTTGTGCATCTTAAAGAAACACAAATGAAAATAAAGGTCATTAAGAAGAAAAGATAAGAAAACTAAAAAGAACAATCATGGCAATAGTGTATAGAGAATAATAATAAAGTGCTCTTGTATTGAGAGGTGAGGCAATAAAGCAGCCGGTTGCTTAGATGTGCAAAACAGTTTGAGAGAAAACTCAGAATAATTATTCTTAACAGACTTACATTATTTTAAATCAAATGTATTTATTAAAAAAAGAATTATTATATTATATTATTAAAAAAAATTATTTATATTTTTTTTTTAAATCAGCTGCAAATATTAGTTTACCAAAATTTCGTGCATACTTTTTTCTACATTATTTTTATTGAAAAGTAATTTTTGAATATATATTTTTATAGAAAAAATTTCTAATTGAAAAAATAAATTTTAATTAAAAAAAATTTATTTAAAAAATGTAAAAACTAAAAATTAATTTTTTTTACATTTTTAATTTTAATTTTTTTACATGATATTTGTAGAAAAAAGGCTTTTGAAAAAACTTTAATAAAATTCAAATTTAAAAAAAAATACATTTATTAAAAAAATTTTTCATTTAAAATGTTTCAGAAATCAGTTGTAAATATTATAACAAATATTTGTTTACCACAATTTTATTTATACTTTTTTCCCCTTTATTTTTATTGAAAGTAAGTGTACTTTAATACATTTTTAATAGAAAAAATTTCGAATTAAAAAAAAAAAATTATATTAAAAAATTTAATTTAAAAAATCAAAATTAAAAATTAAAATTTTTTAAATATTATATTTGTAGAAAAACAAGTATTTAGAGAAACTTCAATAAAATTCAAATAAAACAAAATAAAAAAATTAATAAATTGGAATTTAAAAAATTAAATTTTTTTACTACTATATTTGTAAAAAAAATGTTTTTAGGAAAACTTCATTAAAATTCAATGGCCCATCAATTATTTATTCCAAGTAATTTGCTTTTTTTTATTTTTATTTACGTTTATTATATATTAGATTTTCAAATACTATCAAAACTTTTATTTCTTAAAATAACAGTTGTAAGCGATATGGCAACGTGCTTCACTTGTCTCTCATTCACAAATATTCATTCATTCGCTTGTTGGCAAATGACAACTTATGCTAACGGTAAATATGTGGTTCCATGGTGTAATGGTTAGCACTCAGGACTCTGAATCCTGCGATCCGAGTTCAAATCTCGGTGGAACCTAAGAAAAGTTTTTTTTTTATTTTTTTTTTTGTTAAATATTTAAATGCAATTTTTTGCTTTTTTATTAAAAATTTGCTTTTGTGTAAAATTATTCTATATTTTTAAATTTCAATAATTATATAAATATTCAATGGCTATGCATAGGTACGTATTTTAGAACTTTTTTATATACTACCTTATGTCATCTGCATGACTTCATAGCTTCGGCCGTAAGAAAGCGAATTTTTGGGAGTGCCTAATTTAAATTATATTAATCATGCGTGTGCTAATGCCGTTAATAAAAGTAGAATTAGTAGAGAATGATTTTGAAAATTGAGAATGGGGTAATTATTACATAAGTATGTACATACATATGTACATAAATTTGAAGAATAATCAATAAGGGTTTCAATTAAAATTTCATATGTCACAAAGTACAGTAATTAAAAAAAAATAATAATTTGTTTTTGCTCTCATGACTACTTGTTAAAATCCATTCAATACGGTTTATATAAGCAAAATAATATTCTAAATTTTTTTATCTATTTTCATATTTAATTTTATGGTTTATTTTGGTGGATTCAGAAAGGTCTTCAAAGCAGTAGAGTACCAAATCAATCATGTCACATAAAATAGTAAATTTAATAAATCTTAAAAAATATCGCTCAAAACTTAATATTCCGCTGAGAAGATTTATGTTAATTTGATTAAATTAAAGTAAAATTTTTTATTCAATAATAGTTATTAAGAACAGGTTTTTTTAAGGTTTTGGGGCTTAGATGGTTGAAATTAGTTTTGTTTTTATTTCAAAACAAATTATAATGGCGACTGTTACTTAAAATCCGAAATCCATATATTTTAATTTCTAAGAAATCTGGTAAAATTAATAAAATATACATATTTATAATATAATATTCTTTCAATAAATAAAACTCATGTTTTTCTTCCACCAAATACTTTAAACAACAATTTGTATACAGTTTAAAAAATATATAAAAGTTTTACTAATCACTCATTTCATACAATATGGCAACACCGCCAACTGGGTTTGATTGAGAGCGCATCGGAATACGTCGCTCTGCGCTCATTTGAAATCGCGTACACGAAATAAAGTAAACGCGAAAATTGTCGAAAGTAAATGAAAACAAATTTGCAAAGCAAAATAGAACCGAAAATATGGTGAGGGGAAAAGCGCGGTATAAGACGAACAATAAACAAAACAATATGCAGTTCCGTTTCCACACACACTCACACACATCCTCCCACACATACCACTAGCAACTTACCTTTGTCCCGGAAGAGTTGCTTGTACTGCGACAACTGCTGTTGCTCCAGCCATTCATCCACCGTGTTGGGCTCGTTGGGCGATGCGATATCCGCATATAACCATGTCGGATAGGTGCTCCACAACAATAGCACTAATTTCAGCAGCGAAACGGTGAACATCAATGTAAGGACAAGGGCCACAAGTAACTTCATCAGACGTTTTGACATAACTGTAAATATGACTGCAGCAAAGACCGACTGCCCACCACACAACAATACCACGTTATAATAAATAATGCACAATTATTTGCAAATCACATATGGGTTGGCACTTTGCACCTGATAGTGCACAGCAATTAAATTTTAATGCAACAGAAATGAGTGAGCAACGGACTCTCGTGTACTCGACACAGTCGCGGTCACATACCCACGCATGCAATTCTCCCCGTTATTGCTCCAGCTGTGCAGCGTATATTTTTAGATACAATTATAGGTTTATCTATGAAAACGTCAAAAGTAATGCATATAATTTGCATATGTAGAATTTTTGTTTCTTTTTTCAATTTCACTTGCGAATTCACTGGCAAAGCCAGCGAAATACTTCACTCACGCACAACTCACAGAGGCTACTGAAAACGGGGAAGTGAATGCTTAATTTACTTTTTGCCTGTCACATACACCTCTCGCTTTGCGCTTGCTGACTTTCTGCTCTACACATTAGTACTGAGTGGGTGGGTGAGCGCTTACTTTCGGTCAACATTATATTAGCACATGAGAAGAATGGGTGTTGATGAACGGAAAGCGTTTACAGCTCGAATCAAAACAAAAGCAAAAAATCCATTAGCATGTGCGGTTTGTGGAGAGAAGGAAAACGAGCGCAGCTGAGAAATCACAAGTCAAACGTCAACGTGCGCTGGCTGTCAACTTATTAACTTTTGGCTGCTCGAATATTTGTTGTTGCTTTTAAATGAGTCAAACAACAAAACAAGTACGTTATATTGACAAATTAATTATGTTATCAGCATAAACTTTGAACGAGATTACTTTGGTGTAAATAAATAGTATTATTATCGTAAAGTAAATGACTGGCGTTTAAGACGTGTGGAAATTATTGAAATAAAATTAATTTTTTATGGAACTACTGATAAAAACTTTCATGGTTTATTTTTAGCTCACACAGTGCTGCTGTAGAATTGAAATTACCCGCGGCTTGAATACTCTATTATTTATATTGTAAATTGATATGAAAAAATTTAAAAAATACAAAAAAAAAAACAAATGCAATAATTTAAAATATTGCAAATGAAGGAAAAATAATGAAATTTAGGTTAACCAAATTCATTTTTTAAAATATTTATAGAAAACTTGCAATTTCTAACCGTAAAATTAAAAACAATTTATAAAAAATTTAAGTTCATAGAATAAAGTGCTAACATTTTTGGTTTACTATAAAAAAATTGAATATGGTAAATTCAACAAAAACAATGAAATGTATTTTCTACAAATGTATGCAATTATTTATAGAAAAAAAATATTCCACACAAAAGAAAAAAATTTAAGTAACTTATAGCAAACTAAAATAAAAAGGATAAAGGGCTCAAAAAAAATTTAAATTATACGTAAATTACATTCAGTTTTAGTTTTAAACACACATTTTTTCAAAAAACGGCTGAACTTTCGCCCTGCTCTCACCAACAAGCAGTGCTAACAACACTGTCAACACTTAGCAAAGACGCAAACCTCATTTCACGTAGTAATTCTATTTTTACGTTCTGGCTTATAAATGAAATATAAACTATCTGGTAACGTAATTACTTATTTGTCATGCAACTGCAAATTTGTTTCTGAGTACATACAAATTATTTATTTTCGATTCGCATCCAAGAATATAAGTGTAAATAAAACCTTAATATTTTTGTATTCATTGTCTTTGAATAATAAATAAAATAAAAATAAAATTTCAGTTCATATTGAACGCTAAGGTTCCACCGAGATTTGAACTCGGGTCGCAGGATTCAGAGTCCTGAGTGCTAACCACTACACCATGGAACCTTGATGAGTGTCAGTCGCCAAGATACCAAGGGCAATTTTTGTTCAAAAGATGGCAGATGCGTTTGCTTGTTAGATAATATAAATGCAAATTATTAAAAAAAAAAAAATAAAATTATCAAAAAAATCTCAAATGGTAAGAAATTATTTAATTCTGTTATAGTGTACATACAGTGGTGGTCAAAACATTTGCAACAAAAACCAAATATTTGTTTCTATCATTTTTTTGTTGCTAAAGTAATTTTTTTGTTCTTTGTTTTTCTCTTTTTCCGAGCTTTAGTTATTGTATTTGTTAAATATGTAATGTTAAAATTGTTATTTTTAACCTATAACAAAAACAAAGCAATATTCCAGTGGAAAATATGAAATGCAAGTATTCAAAACATTGCAACTGATATTTGCTGTATATTTTTTTTTATTTAGCTACTTAACAAAAATCAAGCTATAACAATAATCGCATTCCACATAATTAAAGGAACTTCATGCGTTTTTATTTTACTAAGAGTTTGCATTCAGACTTTCGCGTTTCTAGAATTAACAAATTTTTCCGTGTTTGTGATCTTTGTAATATTTTCGGTTGAAAATGGGAGACAATAAATACAGTTCGGACTTTAAAGCAAAAATAAAAGAAGATTTTAGAAATGGACTTTCGCAAAAAGAAATATCGTTAAAATATTCCATACATAAATCAACGATTTGCCGTATTATTCGGACTGAGAACATCCACACAGTTCACAGAGGAGGTAGGCCTCATGCTACAACCGTAAGAGAAGACCGGCAAATAAAAAAATTCTTTACAAAATACCACAAAGCAGTTCCAAGAGAAGCTAAATTCGAAGTTCAACTCGACATCAGTCTCTCCACTATCAAAAGACGGGCCTTGGAGTTTGGTTTGCGTAGTTACAGATGTACGAAAAAGCCATTTGTGTCTGCAAAAAATAGAAAAGAGAGGTTGAGATTTGCTCGATCACACTTAAATTGGACTAAGCAGAAATGGAACTCAATTTCAACTCAGACAGCAAAGCTTATATTCGGCGTCCGCGAGGTGAAAAATATAACCCAAGGTACAAAACTGCTACAGTAAAACACGGAGGAGGTAATATTATGGTGTGGGGATGCTTTTCCGGTAATGTTATTGGTACAATTCATCGTATAACTGACACGATGACAGCTGTAAATTATAAGGACATTTTAACTAATGTCATGCTGCCATTTGCCGATTGGGAAATGCCACTTGTATGAACTTTCCAACACAATAACGACCCTAAGCACACGTCTAGGCTCGTAAAATCATGGTTAGAGGAAAATCATATAAAAACTATGGTATGGCCGGCACAGTCTCCCGATCTCAACCCGATTGAGAATATGTAGATGATGGTTAAACGCAAAATAGGCAGTGAAATATTCCGGAATGGTGATGAACTTTTCGCCAGATTGGAAAAGGAATGGAAAGCGATCCCTTACAGTTATACATTGAAAGTCTAGTAGCTTCAATGCCTAGAAGATGTGCTGAAGTTATTAAAAATAATGGCTATGCAACTAAATATTGAAAAAATTTTGGAATATTTTTAGAATACTTAAAAGTTGCAAATGTTTTGAACACATGAATTTTGACTTTGGTTTATTTAATGCCTTTTTACCGTTATTAGCAAATGAATTAATGCTTCAGTTTTTATGATTATTTGTATAAACAAGACCTCCAATAAAAAATATATATAGATAAAGGAATACTTTATCAAAAGTTAAAAAAATATGTATTAAAATAAAATAGTCATTCTGGTTGCAAATGTTTTGACCACCGCAGTAAATATATACGTATGTATGTATGACTACTGCAGAACCTTTGAAAATGGTTTAAAAATTGAAGATATTCGTAGTAGGTTTGGAACCCATTGAAAGCGAAAGATAATATAACGAAAATTAAAGGAAAAATAATTTACGGGCGATCTTAGGCCAGGCAAATACCTTAAGGTGTAAAAGCTCCACCTGAGGATCGGAATCCAAGCAATTTTATATATATGTACATACATTAGGGTGTTTTTTTTTATTGAACAATTAATTTTTTTCAATTTCCTTGAAAATACCCTAAAAAAAATTCCCTTAAAATTTTAGCTTTTGATATTAACATTAAGAACTGGACCAAGGCTTGTAAAAATTTTCCAAAGAAAATACCCTACAATCGTTAGTTTTTATCTTTAAATTCCTACAGATCAGGGATATTTTAAGGCACCGCTTTGACTTTAGACGCATATTTCTCAGAATTGTTCACTCTACAAAAGTGCCAGTGAAAAAGATCCGAAGTCAAAATCGCTATCATAAATACTTCTCGAGGTATTCAGTTTTTTAAGTAAGGCTGTATGCAATTTTCATAGATTTTTTAATACATACCATCTGTATTTCCAAGGAAATTTCGTGACGGGACTGAAAAACATAATAGTTAAAAAAAAAACACCCTAATGTACATACATATGTATACTATATTTAACTTATACACTGACCGACATATTCGGCATAAGATTTCTTAGAAAAACGAAAATCATTTTAAGTAGTATTTGTATATGTAGGTGTTGGGTATTATCGATCCGATCTATCAGTAAGTGAAGTATTGACCCGATGTTGATACAAAAAGTTACTATTGTCAGGAAAACATTCTCTCCGAATTTCAATTATATATCCCATACATTGACCTGTATTTTTGGTCAAAAGTCAACTAATGATACCGGGGTCCACATATTCGATACCTAGAGGCTTGAACAGTTTTAATTGGATTTCGAAAATGTTTGGCCATAAAGAAATAAATTGCAGTACCGATGCACAAACTCCTGATGAGAATGTGTAAACAATTTTATAGCGATTGCTCAATTTTTGCGCCCTATAGGACTTCCACCAACTGGGCGGAACAGCTCGCTTCACACCGCTCCACCAAACGGCCGATAAATTTCGTAATTTAACAGAACTCAACTCAAAAGCCTCTTAATTAAATTTTCATCAATTTAATGTAGAAGATTTTGTTTAATTTTTTTAATAAAATAGTAACTTCCGATTTTCAAGGTTCCACCGAGATTTGAACTCGGGTCGCAGGATTCAGAGTCCTGAGTGCTAACCACTACACCATGGAACCTCACAAACTCCTACTTTTGCTAGAATCTTCCAAATTTAGTTGGAAAATAATTTCTTGTTGATATCCATTCTCAGTTTAAACCAAAAAAAAAAGAATTTTTTTCTTTTATAAGTCACAGTAAAAGCTCTGTTTTTTCAAGATTTATAATCATCTAATTGTGGTTCAATTCTTTAGTGGCGTAGACAGCGCTTTCGCGGTTATATCCGAGTTTTCAACAGCGCTCTAGTCGTTCTTCCTTTGCGGTGTATATAGGTATTTAAGGAGGAACAAATTCGTATAACATTCCTTGATCCAATGTTTGTTCGCGTGCGTGTTAAATATCGGTGAATAGGAACTGCGGGATGAAAATATTCTCTATTAGTTCGAATGCATCTCAATACTAGAGTAAATGTCTTCAGCAGATAGGGAAATGTCATTGAATAGAATCAGACGGCTTAATATTATCAACCTTCAGGAACTTAGTAATTTGAAGAGCCTTTAAGATTTTCAAAAAGCAACACGTCATATTTAGCCATTCTTGAATTGTAGTAATAGAGTGATCTACTAAAAGTTTTAATTTAGATTCCAACGAACATTTTAGGTCAACTTTTAAGAGAAGATCTTTTGCATATCAGTTTTGAAGCCTTATCGAGCCAGTTAGGTGATGTGCGAAGGTCTAATATCCTAGCCAACTCGGCTATATTCGATTGGGTTGAACTGGTGTGGCCCATACAAGACAACCGACTGTTCTTTCTGATTAATTTCAGATTTTGTTCTATATAGTAATAATTCAATATGGTTATTGGAAAAATTCTCTAAAATTATACGAATTTTACAACTGAAAAATAAAATACACGGAATCCATCCGGAAACCAAAATTTTAGAATCATAAACCAATAATATAATATTTTAGGAAGTGTCTTTTAACAAATCAAGTAATTCAAGAATAAACACTCATTGAATATTTTTTGATAATTTTAAAAATCTTTCATAATGAAATCTTGCTTCTCTCATCCACATTTATCATTAAATCAAAACAGTAATTGCAATATTTGGATAAAGTATAAGAGTTTAAGGAACAATTGGGTCAGCTTAAATAATTTTTACTGTAAATTAAAATAAATCACATTGCTTTTGCAGGTTCCACCGAGATTTGAACTCGGGTCGCAGGATTCAGAGTCCTGAGTGCTAACCACTACACCATGGAACCGTTAGATACCGTTATGTTTTGACGTTTTTCAATTAGATTTTTAGCAAGGTTATTACCAGAAATCGTTCACTCTTTGCTTAATTCGTAAAGATTCAGAATTAAAAAATTTCTTAGTACGAGTATAATAAAGGGTTTCCTTAAATGTCTGCAATGTAACATTTAAAATTGATACGTTGCCATTTTAAAAGCCTTTCTGATATGGATTTTTATTCCTAATTGACTGAATGTGAAAACCTAAGATGGCTAAAATGAACAAAACTCTTCTTCGTGAAATGATATGGTTGTTGTTTGAGGCTAAAAATCGTCAGTCAAATCAATTTATTCGAAGATTATACAGTTGCCTAAGGTAATAATCCATGCCAAATTTCAGGAAGATATCTTGTCAAATGAAAAACTTTTCCTGGCAAGGACCTTTTTGATCTATTAGTTTGATCAACTCTACTATATCCTCTAGTGGTCTGATATCAGCTGCTTCTTTGGTAGAAAAAATTTCTGATCTGTATCTCAAAAAATAAACAAACAGTAAACTTTTTGAATCTAGCGCCCCCTGGTGGCCATCCATATGTCGACTGGTGCGTTAGAATCTACTATTTTTATCGATTATCCGGTGAGAATTTCATGACATTTCATCGATTGAGAGTGAAGTTATTGCGTTTTAAGTGTCAGTATGTTTGTGTTATCGGTGCGAAAAAGTGTTTCGATCAAAAAGCCAACATTAAATTATGTTTTAAAATTGGTAAAACTTTAACCGAAACGTTTCAATTGATGTAACAAGTTTATAGCGCTGATTGCCTATCCCGTAGCAGAGTGCACGAGTGGTTTCAATGTTTTCAAAGTGGTTGTGAGGACATAAATGACGATCAACATGTGGGCCAGTCAAAATCCGTGAGCACCAAAAATTAGCCGAAAGCATCATTGAAATTCATGGAAATGGAATTGAACAGCTCCAAAACATCGATTTATCGCATTTTGACCGAACATTTGGGCTTACGAAAGGTGTGTGCACGGTTCGTTCCAACATTCGAAGGACGATTATTTGACTAAAAATCACATTTTAACCATTAACCACTCCCCGTATTCACCTGTTATGGCACCGTGCGACTTCTTCCTTTTCTGAAAAATGCATTTTCCATGACCATTCAAAAGGTTTGCACCGGCATACTGGCCAACGAGCTAAAACACTCGTTCGACATGCTTCTGGATCGTCCAGAAAGCTGTATTGAAGCAGAAGGAGACTATTTTGAATAAAATAAATTGATTTTGCCGATAAAAACATTTGTTCTGTTTTTTTTTAAGTCCTGTTTACTTTGGTACACACCTTGTAGTTTCCGTATATTCAAACAGTCGTATAGACGAATATACCGACTAGAAAACAGGCAGAACAGGAGATGACTAAATCGACTGCACTCTTGACACTGGTTATTTATACGTTATACATATGTATATCCTTTACCTACAATGTTTACAAACTTCGAGGCAAACTTTATATACCAGATTCAAGGTAAAAACAAGACTTTTTGCATATGAATTATTTTACAAATAGAATTTCGAGAGTGATACCGTCTACTTGAAGATTAATTTAATATCATGCAGACTACGTATTTGAAACAAATTTTCGTCCATCACACTTGTTTTACGTCTCGTAATATTTGGAAAGTGGGTACACATGAGCTATAGTCGCCACTACTTCTCCATTCTTTCAGTTGACCTTCATATGGTCAAGTCCTTTGGTTCTTCAGTGAGATAAGTATGTACATACATATGTATATGAAATAAAATCAGTGAGTATACATATGTATTTTTCTTTCTATTCCAACATAAATGGATATTCAAAGCTAACGATATCGGTTCATATACTTCACTAGACCCAAATACCTTCCCTTAACGCTATAACTATATACAAATATACAAGTATATTAACTTCTGTCAGTCAAGTTGGGCTTATGGTGAATATTTCGGATATTAATAACTTGTATATACAACTGTGCCCAAAAAGGTGAGGTAAGGTGACATTTGAATTTAAACTCCGCGCGTCGAAGGATTTGGAGAAACATTTTTTTTTTAGGTTGGTAGTACTGTCAGTCACATTTATGTCAAATTTCATGTCAAAATATTCATTAGTGTTTAAAATACGTGTCGTTTTGTGAGCTGCTAAAAGTGAGTTTTTCGTTTTTTGCGATGTCGAAATTTGTTGAGCAAAGAATTTGCTTTAAATTTTGTTTACGGAATCAATTTTCTGCTGCGGATACGTTGAGGATGGTGCAGAAAGCCTTTGGTGATGAGGCTATGTCTAAAAAAAATGTTTACAAGTGGTATAGTGAGTTCCAAGCCGGCCGTGAACGTGTCGAAGACGAAGAGCGTCCAGGGCGACCATCAACCTCAACCGACGAAGCTCACGTTCAACAAATCAAAGAATTGGTGTGGAAAAACCGTCGATTAACAATTGGAGACCTTGCTGATGAAGTTGGCATATCAAAAGGCTCAGCCAATACCATTTTGAAGGATGTTTGGGGCCTCGAGCGCGTCAAATCTCGACAGGTACCAAAAACATTGAATATTTTGAAAAAAAGGCGTCGCGTTGAAGTGTGTGAAACGATGCTTTCCGACTACCAGGGTGTCATGAAATGTATTACAACTGGCGATGAGAATTGAATCTATGCTTACGACCCCGAAACAACCGATCAATCGAGCGAATATCGTGCCAAAAGAGAGCCGAGACCAAAAAATCGCGCCAAAGTCGCTCAAAAATCAAGGTCATGTTGACTGTTTTCTTCGATTATCGTGGTGTTGGGCGTTATGAATTCCTTCCAACCGGTCAAACAGTCAACAAGGAATATTATTTGAACGTTATGTGTCGTTTGCGTAACGCTGTCCGCCTAAAAAGCCCGGAATTGTGGAAAGAATATTCTTGGTTTTTACACCACGATAATGCACCATCCCATACTGCTCTCGTAATTCGTGATCATTTCGCAAAAAAAGACGGAACTGAGGGCCATCTCGGAAAGTGACTACAGCCAGTGTTTCGAAGATTGGAAAATCCGTTGGCATAAGTGCAACGGGAGGGGACTACTTTGAAGGGGATGAAATTGATTTGGAAAAATAAATAAAAAATTTTCAAAATAAATACAATGTCACCTTATTTTTTGGGCACATTATATCTTGCTTAAGTAATATCGAACAACTAATATTCGATTGCGTTCGAACTTAATTAAACCGAACTTTTTTACTTATTTTCATAAAAATAAAGTCAATTTTATATATATTTGCAATATTTTTTATTTATTTATTTTTAATTTCTGTATTATTTTAACAATTTCATATAGGGACATATTTGTTGTCAAATGAATATTCAAATGACAAACAAACAACAGCATACTTAAATCAAGACTAAAACTAATTAATATTTGCCAAAGTGCATTATCCGAAATCCATTATCCCTGGTCCATTAACAATCGAGCAATTAGTCCTCTAGTCCATCCGCCAACGTGTGTAGCTTTACACTAAGTGAATTAATAATAGCATATATTGTGACCAGTGGGAAAATGCAACCGAGCCGAGTCGCCGCCTGAGCGCCTCTGTACTCTAATAATCCTTTCTATAATTTCCGTATGAATTTCGCTAATCCCACAGCTCACTTACGCTCACTTACATAGGTACATAGTTGTAGTTGTACGCATACACTCCACACACAATGACCGGAGAACTATGCACTGCGATGCTGCTTAACCGTAGTATGGATAGCCAGAGTAGGCGTATGAGTAGGGTGAGGCATAGCCACCGTAGTAGAATTGTGGTACTGGTGCTGGTGCTGGCGCTGGATGAGGGCTGGCCACTGGCAGTGGTGCTGGACGTGCGACTGGTGATGGACCGGCGGCGGCGAAGGCGAAGAGGGCAGCGAAAAGGACAACGAACTGTAAGTGGCGGAGAAGAGGGATATTAGTAATAGTACTCGGTTGTACTAAGATAATTGTTCCATTCGCGGATTATTGAATTGTTAAGTGGCGCAGGATTAAATGCTTACGTAACACTGTTGTAATTTAAAGCAAAAGGAAAAAATAATAATACTATTAGCCAACTATTTACTTACAAGCTTGAACATTTTGTTAGTTAGTTGATTGCGTTTGGATTGCTCTTAGCAGAATGCTGGTTGTGTTGTGAATGTCTTTTGGCTTCAAATCACTGCTCTATTTATATGAACGATTTTACGGGCGCAATTGTGGGAGAACGCAGCGTGAATATATGCATAGTGTGAACATTAATATTATTGTATATACATATGTAAATATAAGTTAGAAATGTAGAATAAGTAGTTATTCGAAATTACTGTTTAGTTTCATTAGCATTCAATTGGTGTATTTTTTGTTTGTTAATTTTTCAATAGATTTTCGGTTAAGAACTATTTTGAATTCTTCATGGTATTAGTAGAATTCGCTTTTATGAGTGTGTGTTGGTTTTGCACTGATTTAATTTTTTTTTATTTTTTTTGTTGCGTAATGATTTTATTTATATTTAATTGATATTTATAATTAAATTTGAGTTGCTAGTATTTAATAATTATGTTAATATATATTTTGTCCATAGCTATGTTTTTGGTGATTTGTTGTTCAATTGAATGAATGTGTATATGCACAATAGTATTAGCCATTTAAAGCTATAATATTTTCTATATAATATTTTCTCATTTGTGGTAATTTGTGGATTCCATCCCAAAAGAACTACATCATCTCGGCGACCAAGTATGAATCAAGTCAATTTATGAAACTATATTCTTATATGAACTGGGCCACTTATGACGCCGCTGTATAGTAGGAAGTATCCACGACAGTTTTGCGTTGCCAAAAACTCCTCTCAATTTAGCGTTACACGATGCTTGTCGGTCTCAACGGATGCTATCTAGATTTTGTTAGGTGCACCTCCTCTTGATCTGATTGTCATACAGCGTGCTGTTGCATTTAGGTTAGAAGGTTTGAGTGTGTCATTACTGCAGAATGACTGGATTTTCGATGATGATGTGGTGAGGGAGGTATATTTAGGGAGCAGTAAGCTTCTAGATGATAGGATAAGGTGTAGGTGGTATGATCGTTGGGACAAGAGTCCTCTTGGTTCCAATTAGTACAATGTAGTTTGGTACCAATAATTTGTCATATCTATTCACATATGTACATATGTGCCTGGATTTCATATATAGAATGTCTTAGGTTGTCAAATATCTCCCCGTCTTTTTGTCTTTTGAATTTCGCGGATATTGTGTGATATCGCACCGTTAGACTTTTTCCTGTGGGGATGTGAAAAGTATAAAGTCTTTACGGACAATCCCGTTTGATTTCAGGCCTGGGATTAAAATATCACGCATGTCATTCGCCAGTTACCAGTCGAACTGCTCGAACGAATCATCGAAAACTGTACTCAACGGATGGACCATCTCAGGCATAGCTGCGGCCAACATTTGACAGAGATAATCTTAAAAAAATAAATGCCAAAGAATGTTCTTTCGAATGATAATAAACATTCGCCATTGAATTTGAAGTTTCTGTATTTTTTCTTTAAAAAAGTGTGGAGCCTCAAAATGGATCACTTTTTTCGGTATTAAACACGATAAAACCGGTACATATAGTAGATGAGTATAGGTATGAAATACTTAAAATGTCTCCTTCCTTATTATCAGCTTCCGTTTAATTGGTTTTAAATTAGTTATATTGGATGTTATGGATTTTCTTGTCTTAATGTTCTAAAGAAGGCATTGTAGATATGCATAGAGCAAAGAACCTCATATAGGTTTAGAGATGGAAGCAATCGATGTTAACGTTTTTTTTTATTTATTTTATTTATATTTATAAACATTCGTTTATTTACTACCTTTCTACGTGCTACCGGCTTCCATTATGCTACCAAAAATATTTTCCACGAATTTCCTTAAAAAATTAGAAAAAAGTTCTCCACATAAAATCTACGCTGTTGACCTTCACTCACATTCGGCATGGCACTGTTGGCTGCTTGAGCAATCAGCGTTCATTATTGAGTATTATCCCGCACCTTTTTCTATACAGTCTTCTATACTTAAGAACAATATATACAAATACAAAAATATAAATAAACTTTTAACTTTATTTACCTTTCTATACACGTAATCAACCACCCACACTCTATACATAAGCCACAGCCAAACAAAAATCGGAGAAATAAAATTTTAGAACCAAAACAAAAAGGAAAGAAAAGCAAAAGTGGAAAAAGTACGCCGTATGCATGACAATTTGCAAAGGGGCTTAGAAATTGGTTAAGTTGAGTGGATAAAAATGTCAGTATATACATATGAATGTATGTACATTTCGTAGGTATACATATATACAACTGTTTGTATATGTTGTATTGTATTTGGCTTAAAAAGCTGCAAAAGTATTCGAATATTTATAATTCCATACAGCTGCCTGCTCTTTGAATGAAATTCTAATTGTCATTTAATGAGTTAGCCGCTAAATAAATAAACTGTCAGTTTTTGTATGTAATGCTAAGAAGTTGACAAAAAATATTAAAAATACTAAGAAACCTAATTGACATCTTTGATTTTGAAAATAAACCAAAAGCAAATGCTCTAAATTTAAATTTTGAAATGGTATATGTATGTATGTATATTGATATATTTTACATATTATTTTATATTTCTAAATAAAAATTACGTTATCTGTATCACCCAAACTCATTGGCGTGCTAGTCATGACTTCTAAATGCTTGCGCAGCTAATTTTTTATATCACTAAAAATTCTAAAATATTTCATTTTGCATTCGAATTACTTTTGGAACATCAAACGTTATTTATATGAACTGCTGGAAATACCAGCTGGTCGCAAGCCCATACATATCCGGCATTAAATGATATATTGCTCGAAAATCAAACGATCATTTGATTTTTAAAACAGTTTTTGAGTCACCAACTATTCTGATAACGAATTTTTTAGTCATATTAGAATAGTTAACACATAATAAAAACAACAAAATTTTTCACGTCAAGATTTTGGCGACTAATCATATGTGACCTGGTCTACGAAAAGAGAGCTTAGGTGTCGAAAAAAAAAAAATTGAAAAAAAAATAAAAAAAATTGATTTTTTGACACCTAAGCCCCCTTTTCGTAGACCAGGTCACATATAATGTTTTCTTGAACGTCGCGTCTCTGTTATTATAATTAATATGAAAAATTAAGTAAAGTGTTACGCATTCACTGATAATTGTCTGAAAGTTTCCAAGTGAAATCTGTTAACTCAAGATGCGAAAAATTAATCTATTGGCGACTTCAAAGTATGAAATGGTTCTTAGTATGAACTATAGGCTTCCCCCAATTAAATACCCAAGACCTAATTCGTAACCTTCCGAAACCGTAATCATTGTCTCTTATTTCGCTCAACTGCATATGTCAATGTCGTCGTATATCTCGTACAGCTCGTCATTGCATCAACTGCAGTATTCGCTTTTGCCAATACGCAAAGTCCCAAAAATCTTAAGTAGAACCTTTTTCTCAAAAACTTGAAGCACCAATTCATCAGCTGTTGTCAGCGTCCATGCACCATATAGCAGGACGAGAATGATGGGCGACTTGTAATGTTAAGTATTTATTCGTCGAGAGGGACCTTTACATCTCAATTTCCTACTCACTCCGAAGTAGCACCTATTGGCAAGAGTTATTCTGTGTTGGATTTCGAGGCTTTTGTTTTTGTTGGTGTTAATTTTGGTGAGAGCCAGTCGCGACTGTGACGACTGTTTGTTTAATGACAGAAGATATTTCGTCTTGCCCTCGTTCACTACCAGACTCATTTGCTTCGCTTACTTATACAGTCTGGAGAAAGCAGAACTAACGGTGCGGTTGTTGAGGCCAATGATATCAAAATCATCGGCGTACACCAGCAGCTGTACACACTTATAAAAGATTGTGCCTTCTCGAGTCAGCTCTGCAGCTCAAATTATTTTCTACAGCAGTAGATTTAAGAAGTCGCACGATTTGGAGTCGCCTTGTCTGAGACATCGTTTGGTATCGAACGGCTCGGAGTGGTTCTTCCCGAGTTTGACGGAGCTTTTGGTGCTGCTCAACGTCAATTAACACAGCCGTATTAGTTTTGCGGGGATACCAAATTCAGATATCGCGGCATAAGGGCAGCTCCTTTTCGTGCTGTCAAAAACAGCTTTAAAATCGATGATCGACTGTGGTGGCGGTGTGTCGATCCTCTTCACGGTTTTTTTCAAGATTTGGCGCATGGTGAATATCTGGTCAGTTGTTGGTTTTCCAGGCCTAAAGCCACGCTGATAAGACTCAATCAGTTTGTGGACGATGGGACACGGTACGCTCGATGGAATTTTATATGCGATGTTTAGAATGTTTATCCCGCTGTAGTTGGCGCATTTTAATAACTCGGCCAACAATCCAGCGGGCCTCGCCGTAATCTTAAAATATCTACGAAGTCTGTTATTGACAGAAACTCTATATTTGCAAAAGTGATTACTTTAAGAAAAATATCAAAACCACGGTTTGAAGAATGTTTTGCCAATATCTAAAGAAAATAATATACAGTTATAAGTTCGTACAAATATCTAACGTTAGGGAAAAAATTCTGAACCTCAGGCTCCATTTTAAACAATGATCACATTGGATATTCTCAGTTGCACTTTTGGGTTTATTATTCAACTACTTTGAGGCGTGTTCCAATATCAAGTTTTGGCACCACAAAATCTTTGACAGTTTTATGAAACCTATCTGGTGGCACAAAAAGGAAAGTGTTCAGTGGAATTTACTACTTTTCAGTCTTCCTGTTACTTTTTGCATTCAGCCTTTAATAGCACAAGATTTGAGTATTCTACCTCTATAGAATGAGGTCCAATGAGCATGAGGCTCTTGGATATTTATTAGACAGTTGAGCTCATACATTTGTATAACGACATGATAATGAGGCACCAAAATAACTGTATCGGTCGACCCACATCTTCTCAATCATTAATATACGAGGTGTATTCAAAAAGTAACGCGAATTTTGTGTTTTTATTTAATTGTTTATTTATTCATGAATATCTATTCTGTCCCCTTCAAAGTAATCCCCATGAGATATTAGACACTTGTGCCAACGGTTTTTCCAATCTTCGTAGCACTTCAAAAAATTATTATTTTTTATCTTCTTCAGCTCCACCTTCGATGCCGTCTTTATCTCGTCAAGAGAAGCGTAACGTCGTCCTTTCATGGGCCTCTTTAGTTTAGGGAACAAGAAAAAGTCACAGGGGGCCAGATCTGGGGAATACGGTGGCTGCGGCATCATTAGCATGTTGTTTTTGGCCAAAAAGTCGCGCACAAGCAACGATGTGAGTGAGCAGGGGCGTTATCGTGGTGCAAAAGCCAATTTTTGTTCTTCCACAAATCCGGGCGTTTCTGGTGGATTGCTTCGCGCAAATTGCACATAACTTCCTTATTGACCGTTCTTCCCTGTGGCAAGAACTCATGATGCACCACGCCCCTGCAATCGAAGAAAGCTGTCAGTTACGATTCGCGATACTTTTTGAACACACCTCGTACATTTTTTCATCTTTTATGACTGGGTTATTTATTCTCTTACTTTTTTGTTAACAAACTTTTGGAAAAGCGCTCGTTATAGTTCTGTTTCCTGATGAAAGCTGACTATTGTGCCCAAAAATTTCAATTTTCCCTATATTTTGCTATTTGCACAATATAAATGCATACATATGTATATCAGACCTTTTCAAGAGTAGACCTATAAGTGATCAGTGAATATCTCTTACACTTCTTTTTCTAAAAATCTGTGTCTCAACAACACCATGTTGAGTCTGTCCGCTAATATCATTTTCTAGTAACCAAGGCGCTCAGTCTAAACTTTCATCTGCTTTTCAGTATCTTCATGTATGACCCTAACATATAGTATAATGCAGTACTGTCAAAATTTAAAAAAATATGATAACAATATAAATTAATCTAAGTTTGAAAAAAAAACGAAAGTCACACTTATTGCGCCGTTAAAATTTAAAAAGTTAGAACCAGTTTCTTCATAATTAGCGCTTCTAAATAGGTAATCATATCTCAACACTTATTTATAACACTTTTTTAATCACAGACCCAAAAAAAATGTGTCAAATATATAACAATGATATGACAGATTTTGTTTAAGAATTATTGTCACGACAAGCAGTTATGATGGACAATGCGCTTGCGCATTGTTGAGCACAGCTGTCACCCAGCATTGACGGCAGAACGAAAGGGAAGCCTTAAGAGGATTATGAAGAACACTAAATACCTGCGTTATTCCCGGAGATACGCTGATAATTGCAACAAAATTGAATAAAGTAATAAAAAGCATAAGCTTTGATGGGAATGTATATATAAAATGTGTTTTTGTACACATATTAATTTCCAAACAAAAATAAAATATTACGTCTTCTAGCAGTGGGTAATAACTACGACAGGCGACGCGTTTAGAATTGCAAATTTAATAACAATCAATAGAAATTTAAAAAAGTAGAAAAAGAAGCATAAGTACACTGCGAAAGTTTGGAACACTATGTGAAATGCTCAGCAGGCCTCAGAAGGCTGCGGGTGTGGAAGCCAAGCTTAAGTTGTCGTCTCGCTACGCTCATTTCCCTGCTAACGTTCTGTCATTGCTCATAATGAAGTAGCCAAGTTCTAAATGCTTATTATCATTATATTTTTTGCATATTAAAATATTGTTATTGCTTTCGTGTTGGTGTGTCGGTAAAGAAATGCCGAATCGGGTGTTCGATGACGAAATGTC
This sequence comes from Bactrocera zonata, assembly GCA_037783105.1. Taxonomy (NCBI): domain Eukaryota; kingdom Metazoa; phylum Arthropoda; class Insecta; order Diptera; family Tephritidae; genus Bactrocera; species Bactrocera zonata. The sequence continues at coordinate 329,792 of JBAWJQ010005310.1, read as the reverse complement.
AGACAGAATTATTTTTCAATGGAAATCTCTACTCAGAGTACGCGGGTATAAAAAGCGCTCAAGGCACTCAGTTTTAGCATTCCACTTGCAGTTCTCGCACTTGTAATACCTCAAAACAAAAACACTATCAAAATGATGAAATTGGTAAGTTTGCTACTGGTGGCGCACAATCCTTCTAATATTTAAATAAATTATCCTTTGCTTCATCTTACAGTTGCTTCTCGTTATTGCCGCTCTCTTCGCTGTGGCTATGGCTGTACCCGCGCCAGTGGCTGGTCCCAACCCTGAGCCCAACCCACAGTTCGTGTACGGTGCTTACCCATATGCATCATACGCATCATACCCATATGTCTACTATGGTTAGATATAAACGGAACTATCGATTTGATTCTTCTTCTATGTATTTTTGACTCGGTGATGGCATTGGTTCAATGATTTTTCTGTGAAACGCAATTGTGTTTTAAATGTTTGTCTTCGGTGTGTGGCTTGACATATATAATTTGTTTTCTGTTTACAATTTTAAATAAATTTTATTACATTTTTTATAAAACAAATGTTATTTTTTGTACTTTCAAATTTTCAAATGTGATTTTTTGAAACTCTGATAATCAGATCGAATAATTAATTGGTATGACCTGAGGCTAATTGAATTTTCCACACTCCATTCTAAACTGTAATCCATTTCGAAGTCCCCTGATTTTTTAAAGAAAAAACATATATCCTTTAAAATAATGGGAAATGTTTATTATTATTCGAAACATAGTTCTTTGGCATTTATTTTTGAAGATTATCTCTTTCAAATGTTGGTCGCGGCTACGACTCAGTTGGTTCATCCTTTGAGTTCAATTTGCGATGACGCGTTCGAGCATTTTTACTGGTAACTGGCGAACGACACGCTTCATTTTTTGCATCAAAGCCTGAATCGAAGCCTAATTGTCGGCATAGACTTTAGACTTTACATATCCTCATAGGAAGAGTCTAATGGTGTGACATGACACGATCTTGGTGGCCAATCGACCGGCTCAAAAGTTAAAATTATCTGACTACCCAAGAGTTCTCTCAATAAATCCATTGATTGATTAGATGTGTGGGAAGTGACGCAATCTTTTTGAAACTAAATGTCTCCGAGATCACCAGCTTCAATTTCAGGCATCAAATGGTCGGTTATCATGGCGCGATAACGATCGCCAATAACGGTTAAGTTCTCACCAGCATCATTTTTGAAGAAATATGGACCAATATTTCCACCGGCCCACAAACCACGCCAAACGGTTGCGTTTTCTAGATGAAATAGCAGCTATTGAATATCTTCAGGTTCCTCTTCGTCCCAAATGCGGTAATTTTGCATGCTTTCATACTCATGAGGCTAATCGCTGAAGAAAATTTGGCTCGAAAACGTTGGAGCTTCAGTTCTTGTATGCTTTCACTGCGTGCTGGTCGTGGTCTATTCGGTCGAATATTATCCATATCGCGTGATCTGACAAAAAAAGGCTATTGAAAAAATTACCTCTACTCTGATCACCCGTTATGTTACGTAAAGGATTGTCAGCCATTTGTTATCATGCGGTTGTATGTTCATTAAACTATCACCCCTCTTTTGAGATTTCCAAGTAAGACAAGGTTCCGCGGCTAACATATTTGTTCAGATAGTTCTTTCTACGGTTTTTGAATTCAGTTATAGCTTAAGGAGCGAATATCGTAACTCGCCTTGAATTTTTTTTTAGAAAGTGTCAAAATTTTGTCACTTCACCATGAAAATTGATATAGAGCAATCTTAAAAAGTGCCGTGACAAATAAACATTTTTTTTTTGGTATTTTTATGATTTTAGTTCATTTTATGAAACAAAATTTTGTCATTTTTGTGTACTTGTTTTCGTAACACGTTTAAGAATTAACACTTAAATAAATTAAGCCAACTTCCACCTATTCATTAAATATTTGAAATCAGTTAAATTCCATCCGACGCAATGCATATGAGCACCAACTCCATACCGCCGATGAGCGACACCATTCGGGACCTTTGTGCGAAATTACTGAAAGAGCGTCAACGCCGCGATACGTCGGTGGGACAGAAAAAGAAACGCACCGTACGCAGCGCAATTATAACGGACGACGCACCACCGCTCATTATCAAAAGTCTCGTGGACGTACAACCGTCAACGCGAAATGAGTCTCAGCCTACGAACGGTAGTCGACGTGTTGAGACCTCATTGGATCACATCATACAGCAGCTGCAACGCGGCAAATGGCCGTCGGACGTGGTGTTGCTCATCACGCCCGCCAGTAGACACAATAATCTCTACAAATTGCATGTGATCGATCGCAACAATGAGGGACACCTCGGTATGACCAGTATCACCAAGCAGGAGTTGGCTGAATTGCGGGCGAGTAATGTTTTCGAGAAGTACGCAACCATTGTGGGTAACAAATACATCGACTTGAAGACGGTCACACTGAATTCGGCCATCATAGCGAATATTATGAAGAATCTAAATGGTGATTGTTGTCAGCAACCGATTTGCGAGCTGCCATTGGCGGTGCCTTTGCCGCAGCATGAAACCAAAGAGCTGGTGGCGCGTAAAAGTAGCTCGGACGTTGAGCAAGAATTAGATGAACCAGTGGCACCACGTGCTCGTCGTCGCTGCACGCAATCACGTGACGTTAGCCAATATCATGCAGAGAGTGGCGTACGTCTAATGACACTAATCGAACGCATAAATGATGCCATAGAACCTTCTCATACAGATCTACACAATTTCTTCGATCTCGCTGAAACATACAAATTCAAAATCTATATACGTCCAGAGCTATGCTGGAAGCCACCACCACAAGCTTCGGCGTTACAGAAAGAAAACGATACCGATTTCGTGCGTTTCAATATCGAGTGTTTCATGCTCTTCGATAATTATGTTTGCACCATTGCGCTTAACTCATTACAGTTACATCGACAGTTGAAATTGCATCCAGCGATCTTGCCGCGGTTGCACGTGATCGAAGATGTCTGTGAAATAACACCATTGCCCAAGTGGTTGGTTACGCTTTTGCGCACACTGGCGGAATGGTTTGGACTGGAGATGTTTTATGATGCTTTTGGAGAATTTGTTTTTGACTTATGTAAGCAGATCACTTGACGTGAGCCGATTAGGAAGGGATGTTAGAGACGGGTGTAAAATTAACTATTAAATAATCTAAGAAATCTTTAAAAAAAACAAAATATATTTATAATTTTGTAGAAATTCGTCTACATAATAGCCTTATCAGTTATAATGGTTAAGATATAGCCTATCATAAAGAGTGTTCTGTCTCATAAATCTATGAGACTATTATATTCAATATGATAAAACAGCAACTTGTATTTTTTTTAGATGAAGGAAGTGCTAATGTAAAGTAACCGATCTAATCATTTTTATCATATTTGCCTCAATTGTTTTTCCGAAAAGCAGTTTTTGTGACTGCTACAACATTTATTAGATTCTCCAGAGAAAAAAGTGCCCAATAAATAAGGTGACATTTGAATTTAAACTGCGCGCATCGAAGGAATTGAAGAAATATTTTTTTTTTTAGATTGGTAGTACTGTCTGTCACATTTATGTCAAATTTCATGTCAAAATATTCATTAGTGCTTGAGATACGTGTCATTTTGTGAGCTGCTAAAATTGATTTTTCGTTTTTTGCGATGTCGAAATTTGTTGAGCAAAGAATTTGCGTTAAATTTTGTTTACGGAATCAATTTTCTGCTGCAGATACGTTGAGGATGGTGCAGAAAGCCTTTGGTGATGAGGCTTTGTCTAAAAAAATGTTTACAAGTGGTATAGTGTGTTCCAAGCCGCCCGTGAACGTGCCGAAAACGGAGAGCGTCCAGGGCGACCATCAACCTCGAAGCTCACGTTCAACAAATCAAAGATTTGGTGTTGAAAAACCGTCAATTAACAATTAGAGATCTTGCTGATGATGTTGGCATATCGAAAGGCTCAGCCAATACCATTTTTAAGGATGTTTTGGGCCTCAAGCGCGTCAAATCTCGACTGGTACCGAAAACATTGAATTTTTTGGAAAAAAGGCGTCGCGTTGAAGTGTGTGAACGATGCTTTCCGACTACCAGGGTGCCATGAAATGCATTATAACTGGCGCTATCCACCTAAAAAGGCCGGAATTGTGGAAAAACAATTCTTGGTTTTTACACCACTATAATGCACCATCTCATACTGCCCAGGTAATTCGTGATCATTTCGCCAAAAACTCAACCCATATCGGTCCGTAACCACCGTATTCACCTGATCTGGCGCCGTGCGACTTCTGGCTGTTCACCAAGCTCAAAAGTCCGCTCCGGGGACACCGTTTCTATACGATAGAGGAGATTCAAGCCGCAGCGAAGATGGAACTGAAGGCCATCTCGGAAAGTGACTACAACCAGTGTTTCGAAGATTGGAAAATCCGTTGGCATAAGTGTATTGCATCGGGAGGGGATTACTTTGAAGGGGATGAAATTGATTTGGAAGAATAAATAAAGAATTTTCAAAATAAATACAATGTCACCTTATTTTGGGCACAATAGTAGATCTATTTTTTGTTCATTGGCTATCTCTTAATAGGTGGTCTACGCTTCCAAAATATCGACAGTTCGGTGGATATACATAACTTTTACTATAATGAAATATTTCGGCAGTGTTACCTTCGGGGAACCTGGAGACATAGCCGACACTGACATTGACCGTCTGAACAAATTGTGTTTGGCTCGAGGTGCTTTGTAAGGGTCTGTATATTTTATAGGAGTTTCAGAACGGACCGCTGTTCTAAGCTGTCCAACTGAGATTCCTGATAGGATCGACTTAACTCTTCCAAATACTTTCGTCTATCTGTGAGTGCTCGATCCATTGGTTAAATCCTTAGACATCTTCCAACACTCTGCCTTTTTTACTGTCATGCATTTCGGGCTCTTCCCTTCTTTGAAGAAGTCCTACTTCTTTCCGGAATATGAACAAAGGACAAGTACTGAGCTATAATGGTCTCTTTATACAATTTTATCGAACTCATTTGAGATATCAAAAGTTTTTTCTTTCAAATATATAACTATAATTCAATGACTTCCATTTGATGTATGTCTCTAGGCTACAAACATTTATGGCAATAGAAAATAGTAAAACTGTTTCCAAAATATTTTTTGCAAATTCAATATTTTTTATTAACAAAATTCTTAAACGAAACAAAAAGTTAAAAATCAAAACAAGCGACACCCTTAATTTATATCACTGTTGTCCAAATATGAAATTGTTATTGTGGGAAATCATTACACCGTAGTCACAGCCGTGTTCAGAAAACGTAAAAGAATATCTCATCGAAATCTCAAAGGTCTACTAGTTCGACTAACCATAGTACACATAAGGATATGAGGCCACAGCTGGGTATGAGCCATATACATATTGTGGGTTGGGCTCAGGGTTGGGACCAGCCACTGGTGAGGGTACAGCCATTGCAACAGCGAAGAGGGCGGCAATAACGAGGATCAACTGTGAGATGAAGAGAATTATAATTTAATTATAAATAAGAAAGGTTGTCCTCCTCCAACACCAAACTTACCAATTTCATCATTTTGATAGTGGTTTTTGCTTTGAGTTATTACAAGTGCGAGAACTGCAAGTGGAATGTTGACTGCGCATGCCCAAAAGGCTATTTATACCAAATTAGCCATATCCATTCTTATATGGATATAAATACATACACATAAACTGTCTGACATTTCGTCATCGTCTCTAAATTTGGCACTTTTATTTCAAAGCACAGGCAGCCACAACAGCAAAAGTAGTCAAAAATAATAATAATAACTATATCAATTAAATCGACCGCAATTGCTTCGCGAATTCCAAATTTCATTATCAGCAATGACATAACAATACACGAATAAGACGCAGTAGCGCCAAATAGTTAAGCTTCTTCGTTACCCCACCGCTGATTTTATGAGTAGCTCTACAGCGGGTAGCGAGAATACTTTCGTTCGGTTTACTTGACTTTTTCTAATTTCATATGCTACGTGCGGTGCGTCTCTTAAGTTTTAAATTTATACAAATACAAATTTATTTATGTTTATGTACCTATGAGTATTCGGTTATAAAAATAAAAGAGTACTGATATATGTATGTACATACATATATAATAAAAACTATAGAATATGTTAATAACTAGTGACCATTTTAAAATCATTACTTTATGGTGTTTGTTTTGATGTATTCCTAAACGTAATCATATTATTGAGTTTTAGTAGTTTTTATATGGGAAAATTCATTAGTTCATAGTTTCTAAGGTAATTTTTTATCGATCCTATTACTATAAGAAGTTTCGGTTAAGATACAATTGGAATCCCATCTTATGATATGTAGAGTTACAAAGCTCCTGTAGTACCTCACAGAATTTATGTATTCAGAAATCGCCAGATATCTGTTCTCAAACTTACTAAGGTGTTTCCGGCACTAATTTTTCAGCTATTCAAACTCTCCACATTTAGACCGAGTTTTCGGATAGAGATCATATCTAAGTGTCGTTTCGACCATTTTTAATATGTTATGATCTGTAATTTTATTTCACGCAGCACGTGCAACAACCGAATTATTGCCAGACAAGTTTGGGGATTCGATTATCGATCGACTTCAAGAAATTGTGACATTGAATGGCCTCTAAGAAGTTGTGATTTAAGGGGGTATTCTAGTCTAGAAGCATGAATTTCAGGTAATTTTTAAAGTGTCGTTGTTTATTAATTTTTGAAGAATATAGAAAAAAATTAAAAACTAAAAAAGTAAAAAATTTCAAAAATTATGAGCTGATGAAGTGGGGGCTCTCTAAAAATTTCCACGTGACCATGCCCATGATTTCAACCCTCCTAGTTATCTGAAACCAAAAAAAAAGATTATTAATCTAGAATAATGTCATAATGGTCGGAACTACGAAAAAGTTGGAAACATTTTTTTTCACAAAATGGCGACTGTCTGAAAAAAAAAATTTTTTTTTATCACTTTTTCTGACTATTTCGAATTTTTTAAAAATAATAAAAATAAAAATTTGGGGATGGGGCTAGTTCCAACCATAGACAAGCCTATAAAGAAGACTCTATAAAAATTTCAAGTAAATCGGTCCTGAGAGATCGTGGGCATCGTTCCGAAAAAGTCAGTTTTGAGAAAAACGCGTTTAAAGTTTCGCGTTCTGGCCGAACCAGTTTGGACGCCGGGTCAGAAAAATACCTATATCTCCGAAAATAATTTGAATTTTGAAAAATCCTCTTATACACATATTCTTGAATAGTTAAACTTTGAAAATATAAAAAAAAAATTTAGATTTTTTTAAATTTCTAGACTAGAATACCCCCTTACCACCATTAGGTTACTTATTATGCGTTTATTTGAAGTCATTTTTCTTTAGCAATAAACCAGACTGTCGTCAAGCTTTAGAAGTCAATATTGGACATACAATTTAATTTAGTGTAAAAAGTACTCGAAAATTGGGTTCAGCGAATTCGTTCCTGCGTATTCAACATTAGAATTTCGAGAACAATTAGAAATTATTTTTTTTTAAGAAATCGTTGTCACTCTGTATTTTCCGGTCCCGGTCAATAGATTTAACGGTTTCTTTCTTAAGTCGTTATTTATTTTAAAACTTCCTCACAATTTTTGTGTTCACCATCTTTTATCAAGTCTATAATACATTATCTTTAGTCTTTTTACTTCATAATATCAATCTGAAAACAACAAATTCTACTTTGCACAAAGGTTTATCTACTATAAATTTGTCAATCGTGAAGATTCGGGTTGTTAACTCGGAACAATAGACTTAAAAAAAAACTCCAGACAAAAATTCTGACGAAACAGGTTCTCCTAGGAAAACTATAAATATAAAGCAGTTTTCAGAACAAATAATTTGGAAAAGACGCATGTGTCCTATTATTTTTCCAGTGCAGTGAAGTGTGTGTGTTAATAATTTACAAGTAGAATAATCCAAAGTGTTCAAGTACGAATTTTTTATAAATTCTTCTTTATATTTTTCTCAGTGCTTAGACTCGTTTTGAATACCAATTAAATCGAATATTCTCAAAAATTCCAGTTTCGTTTGATAATTGATAAGATACACTGATAAAATACTTTGAAAAAATCAGCAGAATTGAAATTCCACATACAAAATTAACAGACTCAAAAACAAAAATTCGGCGTTTCCAGCAATTCTTCTCATACCTTTTACAAACATACAGAAATTCAATATTCTTCCGATAAGGAATATACATAAGTAATCAAGAAACTTCTTTGGAAAACTTTAAGTTTAGTTTGCACTAACTGAGGCTGCATTAGGGTTAATCATACCATGGGGACCCCGCATGATTACAGCGTAGTCTTGTCAATGCGGGACAAGTGCACAAGAGATGCTCCATTGTTTCTCTGGTGCCTTGCTCTAGACGTTTCTTGCGGTCTACAGTCTGTCAGCTCCATACTGCCTGCGTGTGTCGCCACCAGACAGTGATCAGTTAGTATTCCAATCATATTCTTACAGTCTTTTCTATCGAGTAACAATAGAAATTTTGTCTACTTCCGACCTACCGTTCAGTAATTTAACCATTACTTGTTTCCAATTTCTCTTAAGATATTTAATAATATTAAAAGTTACCAAATAATATTGAATATACTGCAAGTTAACTTCCATTTAGTTAATTGGAGGTCTATTTAGGATTTTGGAAATTATTCGAAGTACGAAAAATTTGTTCACAAGAAGAGTGACGAGCTTACACGATTCACGATTTTGATGCTGTTAAAATATACATGTGTGTGTAAAGAAACCGTTATATTTTTAACGGAAATTTTACGGAATCTGTTTTTAAAACGACCGAGTTTTTCTAATGTGAAGGCAAAAAACCTATAATAGTGATCTTCAAAGCGATTTCAAAATAATCGTTCCCCAATTGACATTTTTCGTGATTTTTTGTTGAAAATTAAAGATAAAAAACGCTCGAAGTAATGAAAATATTGCTGCCCTTCAGGCAAGTGCTGCTGAAGACCGCAATTTGTCGGCCGAGATTTTCTACTCTGCAGTCAAAAAGCCTATTGTAGAGATCTTTAAAGCATTTCAGACAGCAGCAAAGGTGTCTAGATCGCTTTGTGGTATAATAATAGTAGAATAATAGTGATATTCTCAGCTTTATGTATTCAGATTATTGCTTTGCGATGTTAACCCTATTATTCAATAGGTTTTAGTCAAAAATTTGTATAAAAATTTGTATTTCTTAGAGTTCGGAAACGGTGTAATTAAGCAACATGTTTCATATTGACAACAGCATGTCCATACGGCCTTCCAAAGGAAAGCCGCTTTAACATTCATATTAATATTTTGCATATGTGTGTATATGTACTTAGTACAAGTAATCCAAAATTTATGTTCCACTTGAATCAATAAAATATGATAAAAGGTCGAAATGTCAAGTGGCTGCAAATGAGCTTATATTTACAGCAAAGCACAAAAGCTTATTAGTAATAGCACACATAGCTGTATAAATGCAACTATATATACATATATACCATATCTATATCTATATATATATGTATATGTATATGTATGTACTTTTATATATGAATATGTATACGATGTATTCATTTAAATTACTAATTAGAAATTACCCCAAATATTTAGAAGCAACTTCATATATCAAAATCTCACAGATGAATCCATATAGTTACGTAGATATGTACTTATGTATGTGTGAGTGGAAAATGTTGAAATTTGAATTTTTGGCATTTGCCTAACCATACTTTTAATCCACACATGAAATCAAATGATTATAAATGTGCTAATGGCTCGTTTCGCGTCAGGATTTTTGGGTGCAAGAATGAATATATTAAATGCGATGGTATTTTGAGTATTTTTAAATCGCTATAATTCAATGGCAGTGATTTTAAGAGCAGCTATTAATTTGTATTACTGTTTTAATATGAGTTTCTTAAAGGATTTTTGTTCTAGTTCTTTATTACCTTCAGTTACATATTGTTTAAAGCTTTGCAAAATGACTATATCTATATACTTACAGGAATATTTTTATATAGACCTATAGACAGGCCTAGTATGACAGACTAAAAATGTCGGTTTTAGGAATTAAAAAAGTACTACATCGATTGTTTCGAAATTTTTAGAATACGCTTGAAAAAAAATAAAATTTTTGTAAGTTATAAGAGATTTTCAACATCAGCAAAAAATGTCCTCCTTTGCTGTTGTGATTGCGGCCTTTTCCGTGGATGAAATCTAAAAATGAAAAATTTTCGTTAAACTAGAAGATATTCTCCGTACAATAACTTACAATCGAAATACTCAAATTAACCAAACGGCTGAGTTTAAAAAAGTTCAAAACTAGAGATCGGATCATTTGTCCTCGAGTTAACTCTGCAGCAAATTTGAAAAATACTGTAGGGCGGATTGAACTGAGCGGCAACTCTTCAATTGGCTGCAACTCAAAAAATAGTTGAGATATCAATTTTAGAATTTAGTATGTTATTTCTTAAGGTATAAACTACCAAAATATGAAAAAAAATCACAAAAAACGTTTTTTTGAAAACTTGACACTAGATGTGCCCCTTAATATAGGAACTTTTAGCTACTTAAGGAAGTATAAATGATGATCAGAACTGCACCTTAATTAAACCAAATGAAATCTTGCATAATTTATTATTTATTTAAAATTTCAATATTCCATTTAACACATATAGAGATATCTATTTCGAAGATCTGTGACACATTGAATTTGGCGTTTCTGTTTCTAACCACGTTAATGGATTCTTATTTAATGCCTATGCGATATTATACTATAAACAGACTCTTTGTTTAAGCAGTCTAGAACATTCAAAGAATCATTTGAGAGAGACCCAAGCTCATTGTGCTTCCAAGTGGTAACCAATTGAGCCATATTCTGCAACTCACTGAATTTAATAAAGTATACGATTATTCCACTCCAATCTACAGGGTTTGTCCGGAAAGTAATAGGACTGACATTCTTTCGCCACGACTGTACCTAGAGAGTCAAACAAACATTTTCGCGGGACGTGTTTCTGTGAGTGGTGCAAGCCGAAAATGCAGCGTTCGTTAGAGCAGAGGTACGCGATTAAATTCTATATGGAATTCGGTAAATCTGCAACAGAGACGTTTGATATGGTCAAGCGGGCTTACCCAGATATTGCTTTAGGAAGAACTGGTGCGGCCTTTGGAGGGCCGGGAAGAGGTCGCTGATGAAGGCCAGAAGAATGAGCAAATGTAAAATGAAAACCATGCTTATTGTCTTTTTTGACATCAAAGGCATCGTCCACCATGAATTTGAACCGTCAACGCAAGTTTTCGTGGAAGTCTTCAAGTGACTCAAACAAAGGGCCCATCGAGTCCGACAAGACATCCTAGCCGATTGGAAGTTGCACCACGACAACGCCCCGGCTCACACCACCTTTCTTGTGAACAGCAATTCTCAAAGGTTACTGAACCTAACCAAGGCCGGCATTCCAAGCCCTACAGCCTAGATGTGGCCCCCAGACTTTTTTGTTTCCTTGCCTGAAAAGGCCGATGGCTCTCAAGGCTATTCCGGAGAATGCCTTCAATGCTTGGAAATCTGCATCGACGCAAAAGGAGCCTATTTTGAAAGTTTTTAAAGAATTGTAACGATTGGTTCAAATTTTTTTTTTAAATCCTATTAATTTCCGGACAAACCCTGTATACCGTCTATTCCGCCTCAACTGGCTCAAGGCTATGCATTCGCTAAGGAAATTTTTTAGCATCTCATTATTCTACACACACGCTCTGCATTCTGTCGATTCCAATTTAATATAATATAATGCCATCTTACCTATAAGTAGGAAAAAGCTTTCTGGTTTTTCCTATACTACTTTTGTAGAATGCTCAATATTATTAGTATTCCAAGGCCAGAGGCGTCTTGCTAGAGTCTAATGCTTCAAGTAATCTTTGAAGGAGCTGAATGGTTTAGGGTAGCATAAGGTAATTGTTTTCCTTATTACCTCCGACCAACTGTCTGCCTTTTCATTTCCACCTATTCTCATATGACTGGGTACTACATATGATGGTTTTTAACTAGTTTTCCATTGAAAGCTCAATAACCTTAATAACCATACACAGTGAGAGGTCCACAGGTACTCGAGAATTATGGTCTACTACTGTTATGAAATTGAATTGAATTTTTAATTTATAATTCGCGTATTTTTCGAATCTACGCTAAATTTAACGCATTTGCCTGATTTACCTTCGTGTAACTCCTGGCTATTCAGCAAATTCACGTGATAACTCCGAGGACACCGTTTTGATCACAATAGGGTCATATACATATGTATAACAGCTGAATCGAAGAAGGCTCTGATGGCCATCACGACGGAGAATTTTTCAAGTGCTATGATGACTGGAAAATTCGTTGGCATTAGTGTATTGCAGCGGAAGGGGATATCTTTGAAGGAGATGAAATGGACAAAATTCATCTTTCAATTTGATTACAGTGGTATATTCATTTTTACAAGTCAGTCATTAGACTTTGCTGGCAAGTCTCTTTTTTTTAAATATTCACATAGTTCTTTTTAATAAAGCCAAAAGTAGATATTAATTTTTCTTTATTTCTTTGAATAGATTGCAAAATAATAACTTTTTGAAGGCTCTAGACTGACATAACTTCTAATGGAGACCATATTCAGAACCTATTTATGAAATTGGCGATTAAAGATTTGGTTATTTCTGTGATTATTTCTATGAGAGCTTAAGATATGCATATGTAATAGAAATATATTAATGGTAGTTGTACTCGTGGTTGTAACTCATTTTAAAGCTTTCCAAAACAAAAGGAGAGGAAAAGAGTACAACTTTAAAAAGCTTGGAAGGGACTATCTTGTAGAGTTCAAGCTCGGCTTAATAATAAAGCTTCGCTTGATTTGTGGTAACAGACTAGGATATTCCATAATAAAACTTTCAAAAAGAAGCTTTTGCGAAATGCAATCCAACAGTTTATAGCCAAACCTTGAGATTATGGCTATAAAACATTATCTAATTGCACATACATTCCATTTTAATTTATCTTTATAGAAATACTAACTGTTATACGCCTTCTATAACATTATCCTTGCTATAAAACAGGAAGCTTTCGAATTTCAACAATGCTAGACATCTCACGCTCAGAGCATTGTAAGCGCGCACACACTACAACTTTCCCTTATGCCGTGCTCGGCGCCCACACGCTCGTACGCATATCCTGTATGCCTTAGGCAACATGTTGCCAGCAACACGCTACGACACCAGACGCTCTCACACCGACTGGTTCGTGCACTGGCGCCGCATGACATCACTTCGAGACTCGTAAAGTTGACACGGAGCACACTGGCGTCGTGCAACATGCTCGATACGATGCTGATGATGCCACCACACAAACACATACACACATACGCGACCACGCATACGCCCATACCCGAATGGATAGCGGTGGCATAAAGTGTGTCAACATGTTTAACGAGCTGCATGAACTACATTTCATTTGTTCAAAATAAAGGATACGACAGGATGCGAAGTAACTTCAGTGCAATTTCTGATACAGCCGAGATTTGAACGCGCCGCTCTACTGATAGCGAATGCCACAACGGTAAAACGGATAACGGCAATTGTATCATATACGCATACGATGTGTGTGTGTGCTTTAGTTGGGCTGTCAGTGCGTTGACAGCGTGTTGGTAGCGGTGCATTGACGCTCTTACTTAATTTTCGTTTCGGTTATTCAACTGCACCGCATTTGTTATTGTTGGCGCGCTTTGGTGGAGCATCGTGCTGCCGAATCGCTTTGCCGCTCGTGCGAATCCTTCGCCGCTTGTTGTGTCATATGAAGCAAAAATCTCAATTCGTGCGTGTTGATCGTTGATGGCCATCAACAACATTCGCATCCTTGGTTTGGTGGCTTTGTCGTTTGTTTGGCAGCAGGAACAATTCAGTCATCATTGTGCAGTGGCGGCGTTTTGACGCGTTCTCCTCTACTTCTGCTGCTTCGCACTAACCAATACTTGTCGTCCAATACAACAAAAACTCTCGAAGGCTAATACGAATTAACGAGTGTGCAGTGGCAAAGCCGTAAAAGGATAATCGGTTGAAAATTCAAAGATTCGCAAGCAAAAAAAAAAACAAAATTGTGAAGCAGCGAAATTTGAAATACTTGCGCCAGTGTACGTCGCCTGCTGGTCGTTCGTATTGAAACGAGTATTCGTGCGTGTGCGTGCCCGCGAGTGTATGCTTTGTTTTGTGGCTGCTGACTACTAACGAACTCGTTTATAACAGGAAATTCATGTTTCAAGGATAGGTTGGCGGCAATTTTGAAAATGTTGTCATCGGTGGCGGCATGCCGCTGTGGGCGTTGTTGCTGCCAGTGTGACCTACAGCACGCAATTTTTTTGCTGTCGGCATTGGTGAACCGTGTGTGGTTGTAGTGTGTGTGCAGCTTGGCCACTTGGTGATGAACGGTGTCTTTTTTGCGTTTTTTGTGGCTAGCGATATCTTCTTGGCAATTATATGTTGGCTTGGCAAAAGCTTCCGAATGATGTCATGCGTGTGATAGTGCGCAAAATATTTATGCGAAAATTGTATATTTAAAGCATAGCGAATTACGTATGTGAATGTGAATGACAACGACAGCAGTGCTTATAAATTAATATTTGCAAATATGTTTGTATATAGATAAAAACTATTAAAAGTGAGTTGAATATACAAAACAAGTTTGCAAGTAAAAAAATTATAAAAATTAAAATTATTGATTTGAAGTCAAAGAAAAAAGTACAAACATAAAAATTGGTTAAAATGAGATAAAAATTAACAAAAAAACAAAAAAATGAAATCTAATTATTTTTAATAATATGTAAATGGTAAAATGATTTCGAAAATGAAAACAGTTGAGATAAATAAATTAAAATATAATAATATAAAACAAGAAAAAAAACTTAAATAAAATAAGAATTGAAAAAAAAATAAATAAAAACAAAACGAAATAAAATAAAGTGAGAAAAAAAAATAAAATAAACTAAGGTAGAGTAAATAAAAATAACGTATAATAAAATATAGTAAAGTAAAATTTAAAAAAATGAGAAAAAGGAAAAATAAAATAATATTAAATAAAATAAAAGATGGTAATATAAAGTAAAATATAATAAAAATGAAATAAAATAAAAAATAAATAAATAAAATGAAATAAAATAAAATAAATTAAATTAAAATAAAATAATTTAAAACTAAAAGATTTGAGTAAATTAATACTAAATTTAAATAAAATAAAGTAAACTAAAATATAAACTAAAACAAAATGAAAAAACTAAAACTGAAATTATAGTAAAATATAATAAACACTCAAATTCAAAATAAAATGAAATAAAATAAAATTAAATTAATTAAAGTAAAGAGAAATATAATTAAAAATAGATTAAACTAAAATATAAAATAAGCTGAAATATTATAAAAACTAAATAAAATCAAATTAACTAATTAAACTAAAATAAAAAAATAGTATATGTAAAAATAAAGTAGAGTGAAATATAATAAAAATTAAAAGTAAAATAAAATTAAAATAAATTAAATTAGGTAAGGAAAAACACAATTGACAATACGTTAAAATAAAATAAGCCGAAATACAATAAAAATAAATAAAATCAAATTAACTAAATAAACTAAAATAAAAAAACAATAATATAAACAAAAATAAAGTAAAGTAAAATATAATAAAAATTAAAAATAAAACGAAATAAAATTAAATTAAGTTAGGTAAAGAAAAATATAATTAAAATAAGTTAAAATAGAAAAATAAAATAAATAGAAATAAAATAAAAATTGGAATCAGATCAAATAAAGTAATTAAGCTAAAATAAAATAAAAAACAATAAAATAAGATAAGAAGGAAAAAATAAAAAAAATATTGTACAGTAAAAAAAATAAAATGAACAAAATTGAAATAAAATAAATTATTTTAATTCTTTCTACACACTTTGTTTGATATAAAAAGATTTTGTGAAGTTTAAAATAAAACAAAACAAAGAAAAAAATATACATATATAAAATAAAAATAAAATACTAAATAACATAAAAATAATAAAATAAGAAAAAAAAACTAATATAAAGACAATTAAAGAAAAAAATAAAAAAATATAGTACAGTAAAAAAAAAAATAAAAATAAAATGAACAATATTTAAATAAAATAAATTGGTTTCATTCTTTCTAGCCACTTTGTTTGATATAAAAAATTTTTGTCAAGATATCTTGTCAAATAAAAAGTTTTCACTACAAAAACTTGATTTTGATCGTTCAGTTTGTATGGCAGCTATATTCTATAGTGGGCCGATCTGAACAATATGTTCGAAGATTGTAGTGTTGCCACAGACAATGATCCATGCCAAATTTCGTGAAGATATCTTACCAACTGAAAGAGTTTTTCACACAAGAACATAATTTTGATTGTTCAGTTTGTATGGTAGCTATATTCTATAGTGGTCCGATATGAACAATATATTCGAAGATTGTAGTGTTGCCATACACAATGATTCAAGCGAAATTTCTTGAGGATATCTTGTCAACTAAAAGAGTTTTTCACTTTTCAGATATCATAGCATTGATTAGAGCAATGGTCGAAAGTATGTCGATTTCGTGAAGATATCTTGTTACAATTTTTTTTTTTCATGCCAGAACTATGCTACAGTCCTATCTGAACAATATATTCAAAGATTGTAGCTTTGTCCTGAGCAATAATCCATGCCGATTTTCGTAAAGATATCCTCTCAAATGAAAATGTTTTCCATACAAGCAATTGATACAGATTGTTTAGTTTCTATGGCAGCGGTATGCTGTAGTGGTCTGATACCGGCGGGTCTGACAAATAAGCAGCTTCTTGGGCAGAAAAAGATCAATATCTCATATGATGTATGTACAGACGGACAGACGAACGTGGCGAAATCGGCTATATATCATATCATACGAACTGATCGATCAAAATCAAGTTCATAAATGGAAATTTTTTTAATTTTTAATAATAATTTAATTTAAATTTAATTTTTAATTTAATAATTAATAACATAGTTTCGGTGCAGCCGAAGTTAAGGATTTTTTTTTTGATATTGAAATACAGCGAATGGGAAAAAATAATTTAAAATTGATTTTGATTCAAATTGAATTAAATATAAAGAGGCTTAAGTGCATTTAATTCAATTTATTAAAAAAATTAATTTAATTAAAAACAAAAGCTTAAATTACACAAAATATATATTGCAGAAATTATATAGTAAATATATTTAAAAACATTAATATTAAAAAATGGAGATATAAATAAAAGTGTATGAGATTAAAAAAGATTAGTTGCAACAAATAAAAAGAATGGATAAGGAAGAAAAAATAATGAAATAAAATGATATTAAACAACGTTAACACTTAATCCGTACAAAAGTGTATGATTTAACATATAAACAGGCTCAATAAACTTCCTTAAAATACTACAACAACACATTAACGCTAATAGCAGCTAATTCTATACAAAACAGTCCTTACAACTGCACATTCATGCCAACACTGTGGGCTATGCAACACATACAAA
The DNA here is from genome assembly GCA_037783105.1 of Bactrocera zonata. NCBI lineage: Eukaryota > Metazoa > Arthropoda > Insecta > Diptera > Tephritidae > Bactrocera > Bactrocera zonata. The sequence continues at coordinate 312,192 of JBAWJQ010005310.1, read as the reverse complement.
ATGGATTTAATTACCCATAAAGGATTACGTTAACATTAAAAAGGATAATTTAGCAGCACATCAGCGGCCAGCAGACTCTGTGACAACAGCAGACGCCTAAATACAGTTACGCATAATTTTAGTGGATTACGAGCAGTATATTCAATGTGACAGCAACAACAACCATCAACTAACAACGCACATAAAATAAGTGGCTTAAATAACATTATAAAGGGCTCTCGTGCATGCGGACGTGCGTGTGTATGTGTGTGTGACGTGCTAACAAAACAGCAACCACAATAACACGAATTCGCAATGGATTTATTATTTCTATTACATTTACTCATTCTACTCGTCAGTCAAAATGGTAATATACGAACTACTATATACCATATACAATGATTACAGAAACTCACACATGCAGCGATACATTTGCACACATACTAATCCAACTCGGACATTCATGCTAATTATATAATATATTTTCTGGCATTTAGCGTTTTATCTTAATTTGTATATTTTATTTCTGGTCCACTTCTAGTATATTTGCAATGCAAGCATTTGTTTTTGGTGTTTACTTTTTTCCCTTTATCCTTTTGTCCTTCCGGCCTTGCGGCTGTCAAGGCTTAACGCTTGCATAATGGGGAAATGTCAAGAGTTGTCATGTGATGAAATTGTTTCAAGCTCTTCAAATAGTTGGACTTGTGAATCATGCCAGCGTATAATGGTAGTTACTGTGGTGGAAAATGAAAAATGTGCATGTGTATGAAGTGAAGTGTCATTACCCATTTGTGGTTAACCTGTCCGTAGAAAGAGAGAAAGGAAAAGAAAGGAGTTCAAAATCAGAAAAATGGTTCTAAGAGAGTTTATCGCGAAGAAACATTGAAAATTTTACCTGGGCGTATCGACTTCGATGAAGTCGAGGAAGCCTAATTATATTCGTCTAAAAATGGATATATTAAATATGGGCTGAGATTTATAAAAATATACATAGATTGGGTCGAAAAAGTTTTTTCGTATTTCTAATCAAATTTCTACTTATTTTTTTTTTTATTTTTAATGAATTTTAATCAACCAAATCAAATATGTACCATTTTGGTCGACCACTTTTTGCCACTTTTCCGCTAGAGACATTATTCCATCAGTGTGAGACTTTTTTTCTGGTTTCTCGGCGAAAAACTGCGACAACTAATTTTCACAGGCTTCTCCTGAAGCCAACTTTACTCCATTAAGGCAGTTGTGCATTGACCGAAACAAATGGCAGTCCGATGGTGCAAGGTCAGAGCACTTCCCAGCCAAGCTCTCCCAGTTTTTCCTGAGTCATCAAAGATGTGTGTGGTCTAGCGTTATCCTGTTGGAGGACGAAGCCCTTTCTGTTGATCAGTTCTGACCGTTTTTTCGATACTTCAATCTCATCACTTGTTGACGGTAAAATGTGGAATCAATCGTGTGACCAGGCTAGAGCAGGTCATAGTGGATGATTCCTTTCCAATCCCTCCAAACACTCAGCATAACCTTTCGAGGCGTCACTCCGGTCTATTAAATTTTTCACAGACAATTCATGTAGTGCCCAAACATCGAGCTAGAAGAGTACACTGTCGCGAACTACAGTTTTAGTTTTTTTCCTGAACAATGAGCTTATTCCAAGGGGAGATAGCTGCTATAAAGGTAGAATAGATCTACTGCTCCGGTGCGCAGCTTCCTTTAGAGCGATGACTATCTACTCCGATAGTAGGGCTGCGACATTAGCCTCGAGTCCTCCAGCTGTGTGCTCTAGACTAGTGAAACGATGTCTAGACTTTTTATGTTTATTATCACAATTATATAATTAGACTGGTTTGGATGCCCGGCTATAGCAGGAAGTTGGCTGATGGGCTTGCTGGGCAGGTACTTCATTCACGACAACTCCGGAATGGGGATGGGTGGAAGCTCTGTTGGCATCTTCTGGTTCACTGCTGAACTGTTGGGCCTCAGACCCTGGTCGACCACCAACAGCTCTGCAGTCGCAATGTAATTTTGGTCCAAGGTAATGCGTAAGAGGTATATGGAACTCTTCGCACTCAAAAAAGTTCGTATCTCAATGGTTGTATGAATTGTAACTGGACACTGTACGATTGGGATTCATGTAGTAAAAGTGAATATGTTACCGGATGCCAGCTGCATCAACTGTTTGGAAGAAGATGAGATAGAATAATCTCGACAATTCCTCTTTGAATGTCTTGTTTTTACTAGATCTATGCAAAACGCCTCGGATCTCACCTTTTTAGACATCCGGCTGAAATAGTGAAAGTATAAAGAAAACACCTAAGCAAATTTGTGCTGGGTTCTGGGCGGTTTTGTCGATAGCAAAATGTGTATCTTGGATATATTTTCAAAAACTTTTAGAGTTGAGTTTTACGATGGCTACAAACTAACCAACGAACTTTAAAAAGCAATTATAGGAGTACCTAACAATTCTAATAGTTATAACAATTTTTGTTTCGTTTACTAACTTTTTGCAGATTTCCTACCCAAGGATTCTTAATTGACTGACATAAATTTGAATTTAGTTGGTTAAATGAACGAGTTTTTAAGTTATGTACTGTACTATAATGACTGCACAGCTCAAAATCTTTTGACCATCATGAAGGTCTTTTCACTTGGCATATTCTGAGCTCAGCGCACGACTATATCCTGCGAAGCCTTAAATTTATATATGTAGAACCCAAATTTGAACAGAAGTCCTTTTTTCTACACCGACAAGGTGACTATTGTTGGATAGACGTGACCAACAGTCCATCTGTCTGTATATGTATATGTTAACTAGTCCCTCAGTTTATATGCTATAGCAGAATTTTAGTTAGGGAAACTTGAATCTGTGAAGGGTATTATAGCTCAACATAGCATTACAAAACCAAAAAAGAATAGCAACTTACGTTGTAATGAATTTCGGAGCTTCGGAAACTCTTCAAATATCGTTGTGCGATACAATGCCCTCCTCTTAAATCAACTGAGATCAAATTAAAGTCGATATTGCAAAAAACGTTAACAATGGTTAGCTAGTCTTTTAGGTAAATAGCTTTGTTTGAACGTAGTCAAAAGAGCTGCTGAGACCAAAGGGAAATGGGAATTGCCAAATTCATATTTTGTTTTCCATCCTGTATGATTTTGTACAAAAATAGTGAGATATCGTTTGAAGTTCTGCTGTTGATATACTACTGTAGCCAAAAAATAAGGTGACATTTGAATTTAAACTGCGCGCGTCGAAGGATTTGGAGAATTACTTTTTTTTAGGTCGGTAGTAATGTCAGTCACATTTATGTCAAATTTCATGTCAAAATATTCATTGAGGATGGTGCAGAAAGCCTTTGGTGACGAAGCTATGTCTAAAGAAATGTTTACAAGTGGTATAGTGAATTTCAAGCCGGCCGTGAACGTGTCGAAGACGAATATCGTGCCAAAAGAGAGCCGAGACCAAAAAAATCGCGCCAAAGTCGCCAAAAATCAAGGTCATGTTGACTGTTTTCTTCGATTATCGTGGTGTTATGCATTATGAATACCTTCCAACCGGTCAAACAGTCAACAAGGAATATTATTTGAACGTTAAGCGTCGTTTGCGTAATGCTATCCACCTAAAAAGGCCACAATTGTGGAAAGACAATTCTTGGTTTTTACACCACGATAATGCACCATCCCATAATGCCCTCGTAATTCGTGATCATTTCGCCAAAAACTCAACTCATATCGTTCCGCAACCTTCGTATTCACCTGATCTGGCGCCGTGCAACTTCTGGCTGTTCACCAAGCTCAAAAGACCGCTCCGGGGACACCGTTTTTATACGATAGAGGAGATTCAAGCCGCAGCGTAGACGGAACTGAAGGCCACCCCGGAAAGTGACTACAACCAGTGTTTCGAAGACTGGAAAATCCGTTGGCATAAGTGCATTGCATCGGGAGGGGATTACTTTGAAGGGGATGAAATTGATTTGGAAGAATAAATAAAGAATTTTCAAAATAAATACAATGTCACCTTATTTTTTGGTCACAGTAGTATATACTGCTTGAGGTTTGACTATCGTATGCTCTGAAACATAGTCTAATATAAGCAAAATATGGAATTATTGAATGTGATTTCAAAGAGAATATCGAATAGAAATGAAGCCTTATTGAGAAAGAAGCTTTGTTGAGAAAAGTTGATTTTTGATAATAGCCAGAATAGGGTCTGATTGTTAATGCTAAGCAAATTAAATCCACAACGAAAGAATTGAACTTCCGATAAGTGTGAATGTATAAAACGGAGGAAAATTCACAGACTTTGAATCAGATATAAGTTTTTCAGTTTTCTATTGTAGAAAATGTGATGTCGGAATAGGCTTTTTCCTGTATAGCTTTCAATGCCTTCTTCTATTCGGTTTTATCTCTTCAAAATCACGTCAAAATGGCTTTCCCGCATTGTTCTTTCGAGTTTCTTAAATAATCAGGAAACCAAATCAGTATCAGAATGTCATCACATCATGATAGTTACTTCACTTATTATGAAGTTACTTCACCTTACTTTTATATATTCATATACTATGGCAAAGTACCCAAAGCTCGATTATGTCAGAGCTGAATCCCCCCACACATATTAATTTGGAGTGCTGATCTGCTAATTGAAACATTGCATTATTGTCCACAACATTTGTTGAATGAGCAATACTGTTTACGCGGCTATAAAGTACCTGAAGAATAACACATTAGTTAATTGTACTCTTCAATAAGCAAATAAGTGTGCCTTAAACATTACGAAAACTTTGAACAAATCTAAAAGATTCTGTTTTTCGCGCGTAAAAAAGTCACGCCATCAATATTGTACAACATTCGTTATAAAGGGTGATTTTTTAAGAGCTTGATAACTTTTTAAAAAAAAAAAACGCATAAAATTTGCAAAATCTCATCGGTTCTTTATTTGAAACGTTAGATTGGTTCATGACATTTACTTTTTGAAGATAATTTCATTTAAATGTTGACCGCGGCTGCGTCTTAGGTGGTCCATTCGGAAAGTCCAATTTTGGGCAACTTTTTCGAGCATTTCGGCCGGAATAGCCCGAATTTCTTCGGAAATGTTGTCTTCCAAAGCTGGAATAGTTGCTGGCTTATTTCTGTAGACTTTAGACTTGACGTAGCCCCACAAAAAATAGTCTAAAGGCGTTAAATCGCATGATCTTGGTGGCCAACTTACGGGTCCATTTCTTGAGATGAATTGTTGTCCGAAGTTTTCCCTCAAAATGGCCATAGAATCGCGAGCTGTGTGGCATGTAGCGCCATCTTGTTGAAACCACATGTCAACCAAGTTCAGTTCTTCCATTTTTGGCAACAAAAAGTTTGTTAGCATCGAACGATAGCGATCGCCATTCACCGTAACGTTGCGTCCAACAGCATCTTTGAAAAAATACGGTCCAATGATTCCACCAGCGTACAAACCACACCAAACAGTGCATTTTTCGGGATGCATGGGCAGTTCTTGAACGGCTTCTGGTTGCTCTTCACCCCAAATGCGGCAATTTTGCTTATTTACGTAGCCATTCAACCAGAAATGAGCCTCATCGCTCATCGGACACGGACGCGAAACACATTTCGAACCGAACACTGATTTTGGTAATAAAATTCAATGATTTGCAAGCGTTGCTCGTTAGTAAGTCTATTCATGATGAAATGTCAAAGCATACTGAGCATCTTTCTCTTTGACACCATGTCTGACATCCCACGTGATCTGTCAAATACTACTGCATGAAAATCCTAACCTCAAAAAAATCACCCGTTATATTCAGAGTGAATTTGTTTTCAATACTCGTAAATGACGCAATGCGCTAAAATGTTGCACTTGTTCCGAGCATTAACTGCTGCAGAAACAGACGCCAAATTGCTGCAACAAACTGTAGCCAGCAACCTGCAGAAACACACGCAAACTTACAAATAGACTTGTTTGAAATTGATGTGCCATAAATACAAGTGAAAAGAAATCGTAAAACAATATTATGCCCAAGCGTATTGAGTATTCGTTATTAAAAAGTGAAGTAAAAACAATTTTCGGCATAAAAAGTTGCTAACACAGGAGATGAAAATCGAAGGTAGTAAATTTACAATGTCCATTATGACATGCATATTAAACTAAAAAGAAGGAACAACTATCAGAAAAGAGTATTTTTGCGTGTAGTATTATGGGAGGGTTGCCTTTCATATTATGGGATTAGAGAACAAAAACAAATGTTAATCATCGAAAACTGATTTATTATTTTTGAAACATATAGTCTATTAAGATCTATACACAGTCGTTTGAATCAATTGTCGCGGCACTTTTGCCACTCTGATTGAGGTATCTTCAAAACAACAGCCTGAACGCATTAACCGCCTCTTCAGACCTCGTAAAATTTGACCTCTTAGTTTATTTTTTACGTGGGAGAACAGCAAGCACTCATTCGGTGCCAAGTCAGGACTACAGGTATATGGTGGATGACTCATCAAAGCGACGTTTTGAATGCTCAAAGAGGGAATTGTTTTAGTTGAGATGTGAGAGCTCGCATTGTAGTGGTGAAGAGCGATTCATATGCTTCGTACTCGAACAACGTTTCTTGGTTTCGACTCATCTGGAAACACCCGTACAGTCGACCACTGTTTATTTTCGACCTTTTAAGCGTAAATCCACGATTTATTACTTGTCACGATGTTATAGGCAGTTTGGCAGCACTTTTATCGGATTTTTTCACAATTCTCTCGACCAATCGTTTTCAGCGTTTTTGAGCGCTGCATTTTCATCCAGAAATCATCTTCAGCAATGAGGCTCATTTCTGGCTGAATGGCTTCGTCAGTAAGCAAAATATGCGTTATTGGTCAGGAAGCAATAAACAAGTACTCCATGAGTCACCATTGCATCAAAAAAAAAAAAATTACGGTTTGGAGAGGTTTATGTGCCGGCGGCGTCACTGGGCCGTACTTCTTCCGTGATGATCAAAACCGGCACGTTACTGTGAATGGGAATCGCTGCCGCTCAATGATAACCGAATATTTTTGGCCCGAATTGGATGATACGTCTTTAGGCAATATGTGGTTCCGCAAGGATGGCGCCACAAGCCATACAGCGAATTTCGCAATCGATTTATTGAAAACCATGTTTGGTGAACGTGTTATCTCACGAAGTGGCCCCGTCAATTGGTCGCCTTGGTCGTGAGATTTAACGCCGCTAGACAATTTCCTCTAGGACTCTGTCAATTCTATGGTCGATTGATGAACTTTGTATGGATATCGAACGTGAAATTGTAACAGCATTGGCTGATTTATGCTTGAAAACCGTCGAAAATTGGGTTCAGAGTCTGCAGGTGTGCCATGCAAAATAAACCAAGTTTCATACATAATGGTATCGAATGTACTTTCACAGGAATAAAGAATTTCATTGATATCTCCAACCGTTGTTTTTTATTTAAAAAAACTTGTGTACCGATCTTGTTGAAAAAGCCGTTACTTACAGTTAAGAGAAAAATATTTTCCAGCCGAGTTTTTAGTCTCTGGCCGGAAAAAAATCAGGGAGAGTTCGATTAGGCAGACCCAACTTTAGTGGGAATCTATACTCTATTTGTCAGACAATATTTTCTATCATAATAGGGTTTTGAGAACCAGAATGATTCCTGTTTAATGTTAGGATGAGGACTGTAACCCTTTAGTAACATGACTAAAACTAGGACACAGCAAGTACAAACACTATTTTTGTTATAAAATATAGAAGAAGGACCAGAGAGCATCTGCAGGAAATGTTCATTAAAAAATAAAAATATATTAACCATTATTTTAAATTTTCTAATAAAAAGCTTCTTATAAAAATTCATTGAACATTTTTTTTATTTCCATATTTAGTTTTGAAATTTTATTTCTATAACTTATTTATTTATTTATTTTTTTTTTACTTTAAAATATATTGTAATATTATATTTTTATGGAAGCATTTTCGCTACTTAAATTTTCTAACACCTTTCTTTTTCTCTCTCTTTGCAGTTGCTGTTCTCGGCCAATTGGAGGGCAGTTGGCTAACCCTGGCACCCTCAACACCTTCTATCACACATTTTGTAAATGATTCCTTCATTATATTCTGTAAAACAGTACAAAAGGATGCGAATGCGAAATGGAAAGACCCTAAAGGGGTGCCCAAGGAAAATACAAAAGGGCGTGTGCATATCGAAAAGAAAACTGGTTGGTATCGTAACGCATTTATTTTCGATTTAACCACCATTTACTTACCGCAAACAAAATTTATTTAAAAAACAATCATAATTACTCCTAACAATTTTTTTTACTATATGTATTTATATTTTTTTCCTCCACAATGCGACTCTGCACTCACTTGAAGTCGTGCAATTAAATAAGTACGTGCAACTGACCAACAAATTATGTGCCATGTTAACCATAGAAATATACGAGTTTACGCTAATGCGGTGTCCTCCCATCGTTAGCGGTACTTTTTGCTTCTGTCATTTCCCCGCATAACTTTGGCGTATGGGTTGATGCTCGCTCAGCCTTGTCACTTTCTGTTCTTTGCCACTGACATTTGCGGCATTATGCAAAAGCATCAACGCCCTTTCACAACAACAAAGTCACACAGCTCCTATGCCAATTACTGTTGCTCAGCTATGCTTCCGTATATCCTCTATGTGGCAGTGGTGTAGTAAAAATTTTTGGAGGCTTTCTGATTTGATCTTTTGTTAAAAAGTATTTTTGGCGTTGAAAGATAGATATAGAAACAGTAACGGTGCGGATAGAATCCTTTCTATGCACAAAGTGAAAAAAATATCTGATTGTATTCGAAGCTTATAAGAAAAGTCCCTTGTTTTTGAGTTTGATTTGAACTTATTCGTGAGGTCTTAACGATATCAGAACCTGTCATTTTATCGAAATTATTTCTGCGTTATTATCCTCGACGTGGACAATCAACCGCCTTAACCAAAATTACCCTAAATGGTTCCTAGGCTATTCCATTCTTGAGTGATTGGTTGTTCTTTTGATTTTTTAGTAGGATGTACTCTTTTTAGGGAAAGGTAGTTATGAATATCTGAAACTTTATTATTATAGTTTTTATACGGGTTAGCCTGGATTCAATTCGAATTTGTGGCGTATTTAACGAGAGTAGACACGTATTATAGGCATTTACCTAATAATAAATATGTCTAAAATATTAGCTTTGTATATCTTAGGCCAAAAGTAATCCCAGTTATGTAGATTCTCATCAGATTCTTCGTTTAGATCCCCAATTGGATCGGTTATCCGATATTGCATCTAGGAATGAACTTCCAATATCATGTTAAAATTCCAAGTATAATTTACTTTGTTTTTGCTATTGCCAAAATACTATCTTGTTCACAAAGTTAGACACGATCAGACAATTAGAAGAACGAAAATCCGCAAATATGGAATTTAAAACTGATCGCTTCAGTAGTTAAAACTGACGATGCGATGAATGAGATTTAATGTGCGACCGATCGGTCCACATACCGGCAATTTTGGTTGGTTGGCTGAAAAGGGAGATGCGTGCACCGGACCGCAGGCAGCCGTACTTAGGCCATCATTAGGCCCTTTGTGCTTGAGGGTACTTGTAACCCAATGAAGCCTTATCCAGCAAGTCAATGGATCTTAAGTTGGAACATTGGGAGTTGTGGAATATGTCTTTTACGGCTGAAACTGGACGTCTCATCATCCTCCGCGCATAGTCTGCATTCCGCTGACTCCACTTTTACCATTTTCTAAAGTTGGGATCTTAAAAAAATTGATTTGGGATGGCCCTTACATTGTTACTAAGCTCTGTTTTGCCTAGGAATAGGAGCTTTTTGGTCTGTGCACCATCAACATTACCCCAAAGCAACTTTATGATATGGTGTTGCTTGTGTCCCAAGACCTGAGATGTTTCTCTAGGGTCCATTGACTTAAAAAGTCCTTGAAGGAGCTGAATGGCCTAGGGCAGCCTAGGGGAATTGTGTCTCCAGATACCCCCAAGCGTACCAGTTCGTCTGCCTTATCATTTTCTTCTATTCCTTTAGCAGTGGGTACCCAGATCGAGTTACCTACCCATAGTCTTTCTTGCATAACCTAATCCATTGAAACTTATTATTGGCTCTGCGGATACCGGCACTAAAAGGTTTATAGACTTACTAGAGCAGAATCTTACTTTGGCTTTTTTTGTTATGCCCACATTTCGGCGCTAAAGTCAGAATTGTAGTCATTTAGTTTGAAACTATGGATTATTACAGAAGAAGATCCCTCCTGTTCCTATTTCACCCTTTGATCCCTCGGTGAATATATAGACTTCGTTGTTGGAACTGTCGATCACAAACCCACTGATCTATTATTTTCTATTGATGGATAAAAACGTTGTGTTTACTTCTTCATGAGTCTCCCTTTCTCGGTCACATTGCTAAATTAAAAAGTTCGAGTAAGATACCATCCCGTGATGACGCCGAATTTGATACCAAAGGGGTATAATCATGAGCTGGCTAGACGTAAGCATTGTCCATACCTCACTTGTATATGTATTGGCCGGATATCAAGGATAACCTTCAGAGCCTCAGTTAGCCCGTAATCCTTAAAAGCAGGCGTGTTGCATCGGTTCCAGGGGTTTAATACGGCGCTCGATAATTTTACCACCATACCACCGCACAATATGTGTTTGCAAACCCCACTTCAAGAGAATGGCTGTTCTGCAGGAATTCCAGATTTGAAAGGCTTTTGGAGCCCTGCTCTCAATATGTCCTCTGCAGCTTAGTTTTTTTATCTAGAATAGCTTTGAGATATTTGACAGAGCTCGAGAGTACATACAATAATTCTACCTCTTGAAGAGAGGGGATTGATTTTGAAATTACCAAGGTTATTTCTTGTCGGATTCCCTGGACTCAATTTGTCTTGAACTATGGTAACCTAAAGACCAAAAAAAAAAGATTAGTCGGAGTCACATAATATTTCAAGGACAAGTCTTGTAGAATATTGTGTCAATATTCAATTTGGGTTCGCGAAATACCTTGTAAAACATGTGTATAGACACAGGCAGACCGGCTACCTTAGTATTTGCTCCTAAGTAGTTACGCCACTGTCTTGTGCCACTGACATGCTGACATTACGAGTGAAGAGCCAGAACAGTGAGATCGCACGTCCAGCCAAGCGAAAGACGTCCAACGAACCACAACACAGCTGTAATACGAAAAATGCAAATTCTCCAAGAGAAAATAAACCAAAAAGACTTATCCTTTCATAAATCCCGCTTACATGTGTCCATAGGCACACAGCATTTATGCACATGTCAACATACGTACATATACATATATGCATACCGTTGCATGTGTTTGTGTAATTAACTTTTGTGTGCGCGCGTGTCTGTGCGTCTTCATGCTTAATGCTTGTTGCTGTTGGCAACTTTTCGGCTTACAGGAATATAAAGTAAAAATTTTCGCTTTCAATTCATTTATTCATACATTACATATATCCCTTCCCCCACCACTACCACACCGGCCGGGTAGTTTATGCGACACTACTGATTTGTATGTAATATTTCTTGTTCTACATCTTCTCTTCGTCTTCTTCTTCTTCCACCATTTTTCTTCTTCTCGTCATCTTTGTTTCGTTTTTGTTTAATGGCATGCATGCAGGATTTTTGGCGTTGGTCTTCGAGCACATTGCGCTGACGGACAAGGGCAACTGGACATGTGAGGCCACGCTGACTAACAACAACAATAACAACGAAGCCACATCAGCGGCATCAACGCCGGATGCTGGCAGCACCGCAACACTGGCCAGCGGTGAGGCGAGGAAGTCCTTTGAGCTGCTCGTAAATCGTACGTTCACTTCCGTGCAGGTTTATCTTGTGTAATTTATACAAGCTCACACATATTTGCATACATACACATAAATACATATATTTTTTCTATAAACATATATACATGTTTATATGTTTGTTCTGGCACGCCCCTAAAATGCTCACACTTATTATTACCGAATTCCAAGCGTCCAAGTGTAGGCAATAATCTAAACAATTTTGCAATCAACACTACACAGTCACACGTACATATATACATATATATATATATATATATATATATATATATATATATATATATATATACATACACACCTTTATTGTAACCTTAACAAACATTAAAGGCATACAAACGCTTAGAAATCGTTTATATATACATTTATGTATATGCACAAATATATATGTATATATAAAGGTATCTTTGCCCTATAAATTGCCTCTGTTTATCCTCCTTTTATTTGATTTTCTATTTTTCTAAACATTTGCTTACACATCGCTTCGTAATTCCTTCGCACGGTCGACTAACTTCGTTACCATTTCGTATAACCTTAATGTTGGTTACTCATACGCCCCCACTTACCGGCTCGTAAACGCTTTGTTGTGGTATTGTGGATATCCGCCTGACTCATTGTGGCTAATGTGAATGGATTCCAACAACAAAAATAACACAACAACCAAAATAACAATGACAAAAAAAAATAAATAAAAAATGCCAAAAATAAAATAAAATTTGGCTACTCATCTGCGTGCCACCTCATCGTGCTCCACAACAACAAACAATAAACGGCGCCTAACAATGCAACCGAAAAACGTAGAGAAAATTTCCTTTGACAAAACGGAGCTGGTGCAGTCGGCGGGTGAGGGTCGTGACGCCACGGTCAAGTGTTTTGTTAAAGGTGATCCCCGTCCGGACGTGTCCTGGCTATACAATGGCGAATATATAAACAGTAAGTAGGCATGCAATGACACGTGTTGCAATAAAATTAAATTAACTATTGCCATTGAAAGCAAATGGTGAATAAAATGCTCTTACAATCCAATATAGTATGTGTGTAGATGCCACGTGTTATTAAGTATATGTTTAAAGCAAGTTAACGATGTAATAAAATTTGTTCGAAAATAGTTTTATGATTACTCTAGATTAGCTGCCTGCTGGTGTGAATAATTATTTGTGTATAATTTAAGTGGTACTTTTTGGGAAAAGTTGGGTCGGTACTTGAGCTAGCTTTTTGTAATTGTAATATTGCCGGTGGAGATCTTGATCTTAAAATAAGTTAATAGCAGTTTGTACATTACAGTTTAGCGTTTTTGCGTAGCTTTTTTTTCAAATTAGTTATTTCATGTGCTTCTGGTTATATCGAAAAGCCCTAGGTTGAATTTTGTCCAAGCATTGAGCCAAATATACAGATTAATTTTTTTCCTGTTTGCTGGGAAGCTCTTTACATTTTTGGTCTTGTCTACGGCTAATTTCGAAGCTTCACATACGGGTTCTTCGTGTTTTTGTAGAAGGAATTTGCTTCGTAGCATTTACGACTGTGAAGCAAATTGTTACTAGCGACGAAAAGTGTGTTGTTTGTTGGTGCGATTTCAAAGGGATCGTTTATTTTGAGCTTTTGGCTGTAATACCACGAAGTGGTGAAGTTTATTGTGATCAGCTGGACAAATTTAGTGATGCACTCAAACAAAAGAGGCCAGATTTGATCATTAGACAAGGTGTAGTGTTCCACCAGGATAATGCGAGTCTCCATACAAGTTTGTTGACACGCCAAAAGCTTTTGAGGCTTGAATGTGATGTGCTACTACACCTGGCATATTCTGTAGACTTGGCACCTTCAGACTATTACTTTATCCGGTTTCAGCAAAATATCCGAAAGATGGCTAAAGGTATTGGATCAAAATAGATATAAATGATTTCATAAAATGTTATGCATAATAAAAAAGTGTTTAAATTGCACTAAAGAATAAAATTCTCAGTGAGCGACCCAATATGTATATTGGTAAAAAAGGCTTTGGCATTTAGATATAACCAAATTAATACATTTTCGAAAAATCTAGAACTGTTTGTGAAAAGTAATAACAGAAATATATTTAAACAACAATTTTCTCTCTAACTTAGCTGAGGTTTCTCTGCTGATACTGGCGATTCCAGCGCGCAATATAAGTTTAGCTACATTTTCTGTCGGAAGACTCCTGTCAATTTCAATTGACTTATCGACACTACACTTTGTATAGGACAACACCGTCGCTAAATGTAATGAACAGCCAACAAGAATATTTTTAGATTTTTTCCTTCCTTTTCCGTCGTCCATTTTCTAAAATTTCATTATTCATATCTTTTGGATACCTCCACTCAGAGCCGCTATCCATATAACGGCATTACATATAGGATTTCTCCTGAATTTTCTATGGGAATCATAAGTTATTGTGGATCTTAAATTTTTCAAATTTTAAATGACATGCAATCCAGAATATTCTGTTAGATAACATTTCTTTTAGTTCACTTTGAGTTTTGTTATTTATGAAAAAGTTATATTTTCGAAAATTTTAAAATATTTATGAATTAACTATATTTTCTAAAACTTTGAAAATACTGTGTAACATAAAGATTGAAATTGAATGTGGCTCGACCCGATCAGAAGATCTTCTGGTTAAATGCTGAGAAATAATATGTATTTCTTAGAAAAATCTTAGTAGGCACACAGAATTGTTTGGTTTGAGGTTTTGATTATCCGAAAGCCGTTACAATTCTGTTTAACATTCTGTAACATACTATGTATGCTCGGAAACTCAAAGTTTTTGTTCAGGGCCTAGCAGATTTGAACAGTTTCTTCTGCCATGACCCAGAGCTCGTAGAAGTTCTTAGTCAAATTCAATAATATATTTTTTCTTATCCCAAAAACTGTTGTGTTATGTTATATTGGATACTTTAAGAAAGAAGAAGGAACAACAAATGATTGACACATACATACATATGCAATGTTCTGAAAAGCATTCACTTGAAAGATTCAATAGCTAAAAAATTAAGAAATTATAATAAGAGAGAACTGAAAATGAAATTTTTTGAACAATATGAAAATTTTCAAACTAAAAACTGTTTTTCGAAATTCAGTTATGATTAAAAATATATTTATATTCATTATAAGCGAGGTTTTTAAGTAAAGTTGAATAAAAAAAATATTTTTTTGGAAATGTATTAAAACTTTGAATGTATTTTTAAGTGATAAAGTAAAGTAAATATGCATATTAGGGTGGGTCAAATTTTTTTTTTACACACTTCAATCGCTAATATTTTTAAAACAGTTAATAAGTATATTGAAAATACAATTTTTTTAATATTTTGAAAATTTTCGAACTAAGCAAATTTTTAGAAATCCAGTTATGAGTAAAAATATATTTACATATATTATAAGTGAGGTATTTTTAAGTAAGTTTGATTAAAAAAATAGTTTTGTATTAAAACTTGTAATGTATTTTCTAAGTGTTAATACAATATAAATATATTAAGGTGAGTGAAAAAAATATCTACAAAATATATGAAACGATGTATTTTTGCAAGTAGTTATTTGGAAGTAATATATACATTTTTCTCTCTGATAAAAGAAAAATATATAAATTATAAGACGGAGGACTTTCCCGTTACAACTAAGAGCTTATACTTGGAGAGATTTTCGAAGACGAGTTTGAACTTATTTTTCAAAGTACCAAGCGAAAAAGAAAATATATTTTTTCGAACCACCCTAGTATGAACATATTTTTCGAAAATCTAAACTTAATATATAAACTTGATTTGTAAATTTTTTTTAACATAATAATTTTTTTTTTTTTTTTTTTGAACCACCCTAATTTATATGCATATGTTTCGAAAATCAAAAATTAATACCGAAAACTTAATTTTTAAAATATTTTTTAACCATCAATATCAAAAATTTAAATATTATGTATGTATATCTTTCCACAAATCTTTATGAGCTAGATATAGATCTTTATTATGTATTTATATGTAATATTGTCCGTTTAAATATTTCTTGCATTTAAAAAAAGTTGTTTTGAAATTTTCCTTGTCATTTTGTTGCTATTTCTACAACACCACAGCCGTCAACTCAACCAAATACAAAAAACTCTCCGATGGACTCTTCATCAAGAACGTACAGCAATCGGATGCTGGTGAATACACGTGTCGTGCGATGCGAATCACACCAACTTTTGCGGATTCCGAACAAATTACGATTCTACTGAGGATACAGCGTAAGTGTATTCAATGGACTCCCAAAGCAAAACATGCACACATACATACATATACATATGCAATTGGATTTTTAAAGTTGCTGGCATGCATTACGATCACGTACACATACAATTTAATATAGATTCATACACACTTACACGCACCACTATCAGTACATATATTTTTACATACATACATACATATACATATAAGTGTCAAATCCGTGCGGTAAGCGGTTCTTAACCGAACGGTGCTGCATGCAACACTGTATGAGCGCTATACTGTTTGTGGGGGGGGTTAGCAGGGAAGACGAGTGAGATTGTATAATAGCGGCTTTAGCCGAGTTAGCAGCGCATGCATTTAATTTACAGTTATTCGGTGCACTCACTCCAAAGTGTTGTTGGAGTGTCGACGGTGTTTGCCTACCCAGTACACATATGGGAGCGCAAACTTGCATTTAACTGCGCACACATACGCAGAACGAATGCATAATTGTACATACATATTACATACTTACTTACAAGCACATATATCTGTAGTTACATATATATGGTATTGCAGGTATGAGCACCAGTTGGGTTCACGCGAAAGTGTTGTCTCTATTCGAAAGTATTTCAGCAGCGTAAATTTCCTTTCCCACATGCACATAAATGCTTGCATATGTATGTATGTTTGTTTGTGTATGTTCGAATATTGACGCTCAGGCGGCACTAAAGTGCACTTCATTACGAAAACCGAAAGCGATGAATTCACGCACACCGCTATACACCCATTATGGCACATTGTATGCACACATACATACATATTGCAACTCCTTGTGCCTTTACACAGGCGTACATACAAATCTATGTATGTAATTCATACATATTAATGCTTATTTCGTTAGTTTGTCTGCTTGCACGTCCTTTCACCAATTTGTCTGCTCTAAACATTTCTATAAAGATATCTGTTCGTGCTTATGTGCGCTTAAAACTATCATACAGGGTGTTTCGAATACAATTTTTCTACCCTACCCTTCTCGTTTTAAGTTTGTCACGAAGTTCATAATGTCCACGTGGAGAACGTGACGATTTGTCTGTCTGTCTATATATAGTATATAAGAACTAGATGCTCGCCCTTTTCTTTCCTAGGAACTGCTCATTAGTCGAAATCGCCGATATCGGATGACTATGGAATATGGCTGTCATAAAAACTAACTTGTCCAAAACCAGTCCTTGCACAGAATACTTTTACAATTGTGAAGGATTTTTTGTTCTAGGTGGAAGCTTCGAAAGCCGGAATGCGGATCCTTAATAATCTACTTCCAACTCATATCTCCTCCACGGAACCACCGCATTAAGTATTACTTCATGGGAGAGAGAAAGGCTTTAAGTCTCATATATCAAACGGACTGACTCACACTTAATATACTGTATATGTCTTAGCTTTGTCATAATTAAAGCTTTCCAGTTACTGAGCGCTGTAAAATTTTCCATCGAAAAACTATCGCCAAGTGAAGTTTTTAACATTTCCCTTACATTTGATGACATTAAAAAAAATGTGCTCAGTGTCTCGTGTGTACTTTGTACACTTCGTACAGGACGGACTATGATCGTGATGAAATCGATACAGATGGCTTCTGAAGCATACATGTCCACTCAGTCATTGGGTTAGTTGGAAGTCTAGGTCCCAAATTTGTTCATCTATCCAAGAATGGATATCCGGGATTAGTCTGTGGGTCCGCCGTCCTATGGTTGAGGTTTGCCACCGTTGCTGACACATTGTGATGCTTTTGGTTCTCACTTTTTTTTCGCCTGATAGCTACTCCAATCGTCTCCCTGGGTGTCAATGGACGGCATACTAGCTAGAACTTTAGCAGCGATGCTTGATATTGTTCGCGAAAAGACCTTGTTACTAGGATGACAGTTAGCCTATGCACAGCGCTTATTTGTTTTGCATATGATTTTATATCTAGTACCTGTATTCAGATTGGTGCTGCGTACAGTTTTATTGAACACAATGCTTTTGCTATTAAAGCTCGCCGGCTGGAACGCATGCAGCCCCTATTGAACATCATTTTATTTTGTTGGCTTTACTCGAAACATACGCCAGATGTTCCTTAAATTTTAATTTGGAATGCAATATTACTGCCATGTACTTCATAATGGTGCTTATATGCAAGACTTTCGTTTTCTGCTCAGTCACTCTAAGCTCATGGTAGCAAACCATTGGTTTAGATTCCGAGTGACTTTATACCGCATATATCGGTCAATAGTTGAGTTATCGTAATAAAACTGACCATTCTCTCTCTTTTTTTATAATGGTGCATCTTTGACTGCTTAGACTGAAGTCAAATTGGGTGAGAACTCGCCCTAAATCCGATATAACTAACAAGCCTTATGTACTTTCCTGGCTTTAATCTTTGCAAGTAGTAAGAGTGTGAAATGTTCGGTTTTACCCGAACTTAAGTCTCCGTTACCTGTGTCTTTTTAAGGTTATAGCAAAAAAAAATGTTATAATCGTCTCGTTATCTTTATAGAGATTCGAAATAAATTTTCAAGATTGGCGTGAAAATGTATTCCTTTCACCTAACTCATGCTGGATACCCCGTTATATGAAGTTATTTTGGCCAGTCATGAAAATAGTAAGTGCTCGAAAGTTGCTGTAATCCATAGAGCGATTCATTACTGTACATTTTGAATCATTTACTTATACTATTATCTCACCCAGATGAGTCCTGTAAGCACTGGTCCATTTGCTGGGATCAAAACCAATTGCCTTAGCAGACTTTTGTCGATGCATAAGAGTGAAACTCCATCTCTGTAGGGTTCCTGTTACCACAAAAGACTTGTCTGCAACTATTAAATTGAGTCTCGTCTTGAGGATAAGCTTCACAACGAAGCCTTACCCAAGTTTCTGCTCCACAGCTATAACATTGACTTTTACCCACCGCGATCTCTCAAGATTTACATTCTTAATAGAATTTACTATCAAAAAACATAACCAATTAGTAATTTCCAGAGGTTTTCTGACCAAAAAATAAATTCAATACTGTTGCAAAACAGTTCCATGGTGACAGAGCTACCAAAGTACGAGTCAAGGGTTTCACCAAACAAAATCCGTTAATTTTATAAGCGTTGTTGTTGTTGTTGTTGTTGGAGCGGCAGATTTTAGCCGAGTTGACAGTCCTTGGCTCGATAAAATTCCGGGTCCAACCGGTTACGTAGACCCGACTGTCTTGGGAAAGGTATTTTATAACCTTTGAAAGCAGTGGAGTTAAATCTTATGTTGTTAGAAAGATCAGTGAAATCACTTTAGTAGTTGCTTAAATGATTCAGATTTCATTCATCGGGAAATATATTCAAATATCCTAATAAATATTTTTCACTAAACAAGTATTTCAAGTTATTCCTATAGATGTTTATATTAAAGAAGAAATTAGCTTCAGTAAAGCATGCAAATTTTAAATCACCCTGTATACCATATAAAATTCACAAAGCAGTGCAACTTTACTCACTGCACATTTCTATATAAGTACTTTTATGTTTCAATATGGGTTTGTGGTAACTGTTATGATTTAAATGCAACTTGTGTCACATTCAACTTTTGTACGAATTGCGGTAGAGAAAGTTATTGCTTAAATAAAAATTTAAGCGAAATAAAAACTTTCTATGAGCACAAAACTTTTCTCCTCAAAATATGCATACATATATAATATAAATGTATATATTTCATATAATATTTGTATAAATATGTTTAAAGCAAGCAAAATTTTCAATTTCGAAATAAGGAATTCAATTTGAAATGGTTCGAATAACCGCTTTGATTTAGTGTTGTACTCTAGGGATACGGAAATCACGTGGGGCTAACGAGCAAAATTTGCTTCATATCCCTTTTAATCAAACCGAGTTGATAGATCCGTGTTCAGGTAATACAATCTCGAACATGTTTTTTCTGTTCTTGTGTTAAAAATTTAAAATTCGATCATTTGCCGACTGATCTCATTTGCCTAGTAGTGCGCATGGTAAACAAGACAAGTGTTTGCTAGTTAAGATCACAATTACTGATTCATTAGTTTTTCTTTCATAGGTCGACTCCGAAAATATTTCTTACTCAAACTTTCTAAGAGTTGATTGACCAAAGCATTTGCGGACTAATGAAATACTGCTTCCTTAAAGAGTCATTTTAGTTACCAGTTTAGTTCTACGAAGCTCCTACCTTAATATACATTTAGGATTTGAAGTAATGATTCTCTTTACCTCTCATAGTTTAAATTTAATGCAAGCTACTTTTGGAGGCTCGATATTTCTACCTTTATCAATTCTAGCAACGGTGAACAAATGTGCATGATCTTCTTTGCATTCTGAATGATCTTTAGATTCTTAATGTGAAATATACAGCAGAGCTCGGTATACGAGTATGGTACTTCGCTAATTTTTGGGATCAAATTAATTCGGAAAAGGCTTGTGAGATTGCTTATAATTGAAACTATTCATTCCATAATGCTATAGAGTTGAAGACATACTCGTTTTTTGCTTTTTCCGATTCCACTCTGCATAGGTATGGAGCTCTTGAAAGTGAAACCTGCCTTTTTTTAACAATATTTTCCATTTTGCAGCCTTGTACAGAACAAAATACAAAAAAGCGATAAGAAAATATGAACGAATAGTTAAAAACAGCATACCCAGAATCAAGAGCCCCGAATGTCAATAGCCTTTACTTCTTTACTTCTAATTATTCATGCAAAAATCCCAATACACAAGGCGAACAAATCATATTTCACATCCCGTGTTGTTAATGAGTAGAGATGGTCCAACATATTCCTCACATTTAAGTTATAATGGAAAGTTTACTGAAAATCGATCCTTTTCTAGCAATCCAAGCTCCACCTTACCACAATTTTTGATTGAAAAAACCATCAACTTTTTAAGTCTTTTTTCTCTCTTCCTCACCTCGTTTCCCGCAATAAAACAATAAAGGATTAAAATCAAATACCAGCATAGTAAACATTATCAACTTTCAGAGCAAAAACAGCCCTACTAAATATGTATATTTGCCCAATTCATTTATCCTCAAATACACTTTTAATTGCTGGCAAATTTGTAGCTTCCTTAGTAAACTTCGAAAAGTGTGGATAAAAAATCGAAACGGATTTAGAAATATTGCTGTTTGTTGCTGAAGTATGGGAGCTTAAACGTTGCACGAACGGATGAAAGGATCGACGGCTCAAACAAAGCACGGACGGATAGACGCTTAACCAATATGCAAACAGCGCAGAGACAGGGTGGCGAGCGGCATCAATGCCGCAAACGCATTTGCCTAATGAAATGAAACTGAAACTTTAAAGGCAAACGACTCTACACTTGCTTTGACATTATAAAGCGGGCGAGCTGGCGTGCGGGCGCTTAAACCTGAAGGAGAATGCGTAAGCAAAGACGCAAGTGAATATATACTAAGAGCAGGCGGTAGCGATGTCGGTGGCGGTGATGGCAGAGAATGGTACACCACTTCACTTTGGCAGCAAAACGTATTTTGCATTCACAGTGCGCACTAACTAACAAACACTCTGTAGCCCCCATTCGCTCCGAACTTCACCGACTTCACCGTACCAAGAAGACACTCCAGTGTAACTGAAGCTGAGTTGTTGGCGATGTAGTACGGCACTAACCACTATTCAAATTGATTGGATTGGGCCAAACGATATGTTACTTTGCCACTGCGTAGTACACTTCTAGGTAGGCAAGTGGGTAGCTATGTATGTATACTTACGTAAGTACGTATATGAACAAGTGGAACATATATGAACAAGTGGAACAGTTTCAGTTGAGGCGCAGTGAAAGTTCCGCAAAATGGGTGGAATTGCATTTTGGTGCTTGGAGCGAAAGTTTTTAGCAAACTATTTGCTGCAGAAGTTTTACATTAAATCCCCACTAGAAGGCGGCTGAAAGTTCAAGTTACCAGCATGCGTACATATATAAATATGCTATAGTTGCTTCTTAGCTGAGTGTGTGCGCACCTCTCGGGGCTGGTTAGTTGCATAAGCTGGAGAGAAATTTAAATAACCGGGATTTTGTTAAGCTAAGCGACTGACTGACTGTCTGGCTATGTGGTACTTCTGATGCGCCTAAAAGCCTCGTACAGAAACGTATTGCAACATTAGGGTGTAGTAATTTTTTTTGTTTAAGTATTTATGGATAGCTGAACTGTGTCTATGGTATATTATAGCTTATCGGTTCCCGATAATAAATTAATACTTAAAGGTTCGCTAATGCCACAGATCTTATATTACTGAGCAAATACTTTCGAAACACGCATAGATAGAATGTTATATTAGATTGTCCCGTTTTCATTTCAGAATGCCAATTTATCATATCGCATATGGACTTTAAGGTTGTGCCATAAGGATTGAAAGGCCAAACCGTATTAGAAAAGCTAACAAATGTCAGTTGTCTTCTCAGAACGTTTTACTTCAAGAGTCCTACAAAACCCAACTCCAAACACTACTACTTTACAAAGTTTTCTCGAATACCAAAGATATTGAAAGCGGTCCTTTGTTCGGTTTCCAAATAAATGTTGGAAGTTTAATAGATTCTAACCTATACCTCTGTTTTGAGATGCTCCATTCATTTAATAAACATTTTCTTAGTAATAGATTTACCACACTATAGTTTAAGTTCAAATAGAGTTAAAAGTGTGTAGGTCGAGTTCAGTCGTCGGAAAGTCTGGGTGTCTGAGATCTTTTGTCTCACAAACTTAGAATTAGACCACTTTTACTGTTGTAGTCAACCAATCCTTCATTTGTTTTAAAGGAATAATTTGAAATTCGAAAAAATACACAAATATATAACCGATGCTTTCACTGAAGACCGGAAATCTGTTCTAAATGCTGTATGTCTCTATCCTAATACCCAAATACCTTCAGTGAGGTGTTCAAGGGCGTTAAAGGGCTCATGTATCCAAAATAGCTGTTTTCGGCTCAGAAGTTGTATTAAATTGACGACAATCCTTGTACGTCTTTCTTACCAGCCATTCCCAGTTGTTCACAAAAGGACTTACATCAGGAGAACAAGCAAGCCCTTCTAAAAGATTTACGTTAAAGCCACCATACCATAAGTGAACCTTCGCCGAAAATGCGCTTTGAAAAATATTGCGGCTTTTTTCGTAAATCTCTCCAGTATACCAAAACCATCGAGCCGAAAGACTTTATGGCGTGGTTTCAAGAGAGACGCTTTCTGCAATTGCTCACTTAGAAAGTTAGGATTGTAAATTTTAGGATGAAGAAATTTGCTTCTCTTTTTCACTTCTTCAATTTGGAGTACTTGTGTAACTTTATGTAACAATTATTTGGGAATCAAAACATCAAGTATCAAGTCAAAAATATTTTAAAAGCTCACTAAAAAGCTAACCCTAACTAAAGCTCAAAAGCACATAAGCATGTGTGAGGGCGTTTACAGCCTCGCATTTAATAAAATTCAAAAATTAGCTAGCAAACTAACAAAATATGCACAAACTACACTTTTACAACTACAACGTCAACACATACGGCACTCACACATACATGCATACCTAAACACATATAACACCATAATGTAGTATATGCACATATCCTGCGAAACTCACCTAATCATATTTACAGTTCTCTTGAAACTAGCATTCAATTCATTTAATACCGACAACCTTCTTTCTTTTTTACCACTATATCGCATTGCATCGCAACGCACTTCGCTCCACGCCCACCTCAACCTCCTTTGCTTTTCGCTTTGCCGTTATTAGATAAGCCCCATTGGTTCGATAATGACACTTCATTGGTGCAATATGCGTATATCGGCGGTATGGTGAATATATCATGTGATGCGATGGGTGAGCCGCCACCTTCGTTCACCTGGGTGCATGAGGGTCGTGCCATTACCGGACGTAATTATCGCATTTTCTATGCCGATTACGGTTCAACGCTACAAATACATGTCCGAAATGAATCACAACTCGGCGATTATAAGTGTAAAGTTGCCAATCCGTTGGGCATGCTGGAGCGCATAGTTAAGCTGCGTAAAGGCCAGAAGCCGAGCGGACCGACACGTTTTCAATTGCTGCGTGCATTCACCGATGGCTTCGACCTCGACATCCGATCGGTGAAGTATTCGAATGTTGAGGATAATATGCATACGTACGGCTATCGTGTGCAATATATGAGTGAGGGGGATTTTAAGCATAGCGCGGGCAATTGGAGTTATGCAAAGCATAAGGATTTTCACTTGCAACGAGGTAAGTGCTCTGCGCCCTAAGTGCTAAGTGAATGCAAACGAGGTAAAATTTTGAAAAAGAAAATATCTATATCTTTCATTTACAAGGTTTATTTGGAGAACTTTTTTTCATTTGATGTAATAAATATTTTCTTATTTTTAACCCTCTGTGACTGACGTGATATTGTTCTAACAATTCTAATGACGTGGTAGACTAGCAGACACCATTTCTATGTCTTATATTTTCCAAGTTCCGTTTTGTAAAACTAACAAAACCATTTTTATTTATTGTTAATAAGTTTAAGTTATTATTTATAAAGGTATTTTTTTAATTCAAAGCGAAAATTGGTGTTATGTGTTATTTATCGGTATGGCATGATTTTTCTGCAAAAAACATAGACCTGTATTAGAAGATCAAAAAACAACTCAAAAATAAATTTTTTTGAACAAATGTTTTTAATTTTTTATTATTTAGACTTCAATTTAACAGTTGATATCAAAAAGTAATAAATCCAGTGGTAAAAAAGAAAATTATCAAACATGTTAAGTGGCACATTAAAGCCTATAACTTAACAATCAAAAAATATTTCATGTTATAATTTATGTAGCAAAAATTTTAGATTTTGCTTAATTTGCACTTAAGTTAAACAGTCTTAAGACTTGAGATCATATGTATATATATATATGTATAAAAACTACAACTTTTCCTGGCAGGTTTCACAAAGAGGCTTGGAGCACTGGAGGCAGATTGGCTTTAAGCAATCACAACAGCAATACCTTGTTACCCTTTTTATTTTTTGGGGACAAATTGAACACAATTTTCGTCCACTTGGTGGATTAGATTGAATAATTGGTGGAGGAGGGGGTAGATCTTGGCCTAGAACCCTGGTGAGCATCATTCTTAGTTCTCTTGGCAACCTTTCATTGTACACCCGGAATTTCATATGGTCTAGCACCAATTCTCTTGCCAGATTAAGCATAAATGTTTTTCTTCTCATTTTTACATCACTGTCAGTACACATTTGATATAAGACAAAGGCATTAACACCAACCATATCTAGTACTCTTTGAAATACTGCCATAGGCCATCGACGAGTTTTTCGACTGCATGAATATATCGAACACTTTTTATCAATTTCGTCAACTCCTCCTTTTGTAGCGTTGTAATCTGCTATCATAACAGGTTTTTTTGTATCAGTGTCTATTTCTTGACAATGGTGAGAAGACGAAATCAGCAAAACAGCTTTATTTTTTTTCGGTACATATGATAATAGGGTAAATTCTTTCGTAAAACCATACATTGAACTCCCTACTTCTCTAGTTTTGCACGGTAAGAAAGAAGGCGGTATCTCAACTTTATTTTTTTTTAGAGTTCCTAAGTAAGTCAATCCCTTTTTCAGCAGAGCTTCCATAAGTGGTATAGAGCTAAACCAATTGTCAGCCGTAATGTTCCGGTTTGAGTTTTCGACAACCTTCACAAGTCTTAACACAGACTGAGTTGGTACTGCCAATTTCCTTTCCTGTTCATTTAACCCTATGCCGTCAGAATTTTTACCATGATAAATATAAGCATTGTAAATGTAGTATGTGCGAGCATCGACTAACAACATTATTTTAATGCCATACTTTGCTGGTTTCTGAGGCATGTAAATTATAAACTTGCAGCGACCTTTAAACGGCAGTAACATTTCATCGATGCAAAGGTATGGTCCGGGTGTATATTGAAATTGACTGTTTAGAATAAATTTGTTGAAGAAATTTGAAATTGGCGCAAGTTGATCGTCTTTGAGACGCTCCGCTCTGGTAGTTGAATCGTCAAACCTAAGGCAGTTTACTAAAGAAGAAAAACGTAAATTTGACATCCCACAACGAAATATTTCACGGCCACTGCCATCGGTTGCGAATATTGTGCGAAGATCTGCGTCATTACATTTAAAAACTGAAGTGTAGTATAGTAGGCCAATGAATGCTTTCATTTCCGTTACATAAGTATCCATAAGTTCCACCTTTGTAGTATTATTAAATTTAGCTCGGTAGTTACAGAGTTTTTGATTAGTATATTGTACTAAACATTCCAACATGGATTCGTCAAAAATTTTGGACCATAGCTGTAAATATCCTTCAAAGGTAGAAGTATGCAGACGACCTGGTAGTCTAACTATGTTATGGGCTGCTGTTCTAGATGTTTTTGGTCGCTCTCTTGCACTCCACAAAAATCCTTTCTTACCTTTGTAGTAGTCGCTTGTTGGATGTTGATTCACTTCTTCACAAATATTTTGTGGCTCAGAGGTAGTCGCATGTTGTTCTTCATTGTCTTCATCATTATCTAAAAGAGCCGTTTCTGGCTGAAAATTGGGGTCATTGCATTCACCATCCATATCGCTGAACTCATGCTCACTCTCTTCCTCCAGCCACTGTAGTATTACCTCATTTCGGTTTTTAAAAGTTCCACATGAGGTTCTCTTAGAACAATGTTGTGATATGTTTGATTTCTCCATAATAACAAAACTATAAAATAACAATTTTACTGACGTGTTGTTTAGGAGACACTATGAAAATATAACAAAAATACTGATGTGATTGTCTCACAGACACCTACCTTAATATTGATGTGGTTGACTCGCAGACACTTTATCGCTTAAAA
Source organism: Bactrocera zonata (assembly GCA_037783105.1). NCBI lineage: Eukaryota > Metazoa > Arthropoda > Insecta > Diptera > Tephritidae > Bactrocera > Bactrocera zonata. Next base: position 285,322 of record JBAWJQ010005310.1, on the reverse strand, counting down.
TGGCACGTGTGCTTACATCAATCGATCTGAACAAACTAACATAGGCATGAGTACACAATAAGAAGGTACAGAGAACGAGAGAGTAGATGTATGGAAAATAACGGTACAAAATACTCTTTTGTGCCTGTTGGTGTCTGCTAGACTACCACATCAGTCACAGAGGGTTAAAAATTTCATTAAAGCATTTATTATTTAAAGTCTTCAGTGGTCTGAGTTTTATTTTCTATGCATGCGAATTTTTTTTTCTTTTGATACAAAAACTCAACGATTTAAGGTGGTTTCGTGTTTTATCTGTAATCTTTGTTGTATTATATGAACTTATGGAACGTCTCCTTGAACCTTAAATCGATGAGTTCAACCATACACTTTTAAGCTGCCTGAACTCACCGTTTCGCTTGGCAAACAGTATATTGTTAGATAGAGACATAGAGACGTTGTTCTGCAAAAGAAAGGTTTCAAGTATGAAGGAAAGATGAAGTAAGGAACAAACCAGCGAGGGCTTCAGTGAATACATTTAATACTAGATGTGAATAATAGTCAATCCATATTTTCGAAAAGTTTCCGAGTGCTTACAGATTCCATTCCGACAATGTCAAAAATAACGAGTGATCTAAGCAGAGGTACTTTTTTCAAACGCCTTTTTTTGACAGATCACGCTTGTATCGTGTCAAGCTGTCATGTCATTATTGTTTAGATTGTTTGGCATTTGATCATGGAAAGACTTATGCCTGAACAACGTTTACAAATCGTTCATCTCTATTACGAACATTCACGTTCAACTTATGGTCAACATAATTGGCCTAATGAGCGTAGTTTCGCAGCGTAGACCACGTCCAGCACGCAGTGAAAGAAATATAGCAGCCATAGCTGAGAGTGTACCCGAAGACCGTGGACAAGCGGTTCGGCGCCATTCGCAGCAACACGGACCGACGTTGGGACTGACTTGGCCTATTTTACGTCGAAATCGAGATTGAAAAAGTATAAATTTGAAAAGAATAAAGTTTGAGGAAGAACTGAAACCGCTCAACCTTCTCAGAGGACATCAATTCGACTTGTGGGCTCTTGATAAGATCTAAGAAGATCCGACGTTTTCAAGCCAAATTTTCTTGAGCGATGAGGTCCATTTTTGGCCCAATGATTGGCATTTGGGAAAGAGAGCAACCTGAAGAGATTCAAGAGCTACCATTTCATTCAGAAAAAAGGGACGGTTTAATGTTGTTTGTGGGCCGAAGAAATCATCGGTCCATATTTCTTCAAAAATTATGACGGTGAGAACGTAACCGTCAATGACGATCGTTGTCGCGTTATGATAACCGACTAATTGATCGATTTTCGATTCAGGCCTTGGAGCAAAACATCACACGTGTCATTCACCAGTTACTAGTCGAAATGCTTCAACAAGTCATAGAAAATTGGACTCAATCGATGGACCATCTGAGACGTAGTCGCGGCCAACATTCGAAAGGGATAATCACAGGAGTTTAGTTTACTATGTATTTCACAAAACCCAGAAGGAAGTGTCGAAGACTCTGTATATACTTTATATATGATATATGATCAGCGTGACGACCTGAGTCGATTTTGCTCAGTCCGTCTGTTTATCTCCTCATTTTTTGAGATATCGGTCTGAAACCTTGCAAACGTACTTTTCTCCCCAATAAACTGCTCCTTTGTCGGAATCTCCGATATCGGACCATTGTAGCATACAGCTGCCATACAAACTGACTGCTCAAAATCACGTTTTAGTGGATTCTTTTTTTATTTGACAAGAAATCTTCGCGAGATTTGATCGAGGTATTGTCCAATTAAAGGCTACAATCTCCGAACAAATTGTCTAGATCGGACTACTATAGCATATTGTTGCCCAAACAAAATCAAGGAAGATGGAGTCATATTTAAAAGTTCACGCAAGAGAGGAAAGTTCTCTCGTCATTCACTTGGGTGTGGCCAGAAACGATTCTTTTATATGTAGCTCAAGCGGCTCACGACTTCCGGTCTTAGACCAAGTATCCGCCACGTAAAAAACACCCCCAATGGAAAGTAGAAAACAGTTCGGATGAGAGACCCTCTCTTGGCGACGACCACTGCAAACGTGTTTTAAGTATTACGATTTAAGGGCATCTGGAATATCCGGTCGCTTAATAGGGAAGGTGCGGCTGTCCAGCTGGTTGATGTTTGGTTGAAATCATGTTAAAGTACCCAAAAATGGGGGAGAGATGACAGCGTGGGAGAGAGAAAAAGAGTAGAAGAGAGAGAGAGAGTTTGCGTAGAGAGCGGTGACAATACGTGGAGAGCCAGGAAGAGAAACATAGAGCAACGGTCAATTAAGATCTTTTCGAAAGTAATATTATTTTATTATTTCGATTTCATATTTATTTTTATTGTGCTGTTTTATTGGTTGCATTAAATTATAATCCCATTAAATCCAATTTAAAATTTTTCAATACAAATGAATATCAGCTATACATAAAATACCACATTATCTAAACTTTATATTCATGTCTTGTCTTTTATCACAACTTCTCTTCTCACGCTAACGCCACCCACCTGCACACACACACGCACACAGGTGGACGGTTTGTGCTCGACGGCTTGGACCGCAACACCACGTATTTGGTACGTGCTGCAACGCGCAATCTAGCTGGTCTTAGCGATTGGAGTACGGTGAAAATTTTCGCAACACTAACAAATTTCGCTCGACGAACCGTTACGAATATTATCTGGCAAACATGTTTAGTAGTTGGCTTAGGATACTCACTTAGTGAATATGTCAAATTTAGTGCGTACGTTTAAGTTCGATGCCACAACACTGCTAACACATACATATGCATGCACACACATACATATGTAGGTAATAATGTGTATTTGTATGTACGGTTTAACATATACATACATACATACATCCATATATAGTAAGTCACTCTAAAACAATTCAAGCCTTCCTCTCTCCTATTTCCCTCTCCCAAAATGCTTTACTTGTTCTTTAGCAAATGATTGGTAAAATACATGCATACATATACATATGTGGTAATAGGGCCTTTAGTGAGGTGAAATCTCTGTTAAAATGATATTTGATACACACTACTACATGCATAGTTGTTGAATGTTTACGATTATTGAAATTGGTATGAGTATGTATGCAGGTAAGTATGTATGTAGTTAATTCTGTTATATTTTTATGTACCTGATTTGTTTTGAATACACTGCATATGTACTTACATATAATGTGTTGTAGTAGACACTGATTATATTTACTATACATTTTATGGAAGTGTTTACAAACAGACATTTTAAAAAGTTACACTGTTTTCAGATTCTGTGATAGATTTGGAAAATTTATTCTTTCTTGCTAATTTTGGTTTTGATGTTTTTTGTCAATACCGAAATTTCGGGACTATGTAATCTTACTTTCGGGATCCCGATTTTTTCTTTGCGAAGTTTAAAGGTTTTTAAAATTTATATTTAAAATTTCGGGATTATGAAATATTACTTTCGGGATCCCGATTTTTTCTTAGCCAAATTTAAGGGTTTTTTAATTTTAATTTCAGTTTAAAGTAATTTTTCAAAAATAAAAGTATGTATAGGTGATTTTAAGATCGAAATTTCGGGACTGTTAACATTTTTCCGGTAAACGGTTTTTTCGAATGTTTGAAGTTTAAAATATTTTATACTTGCACATTTCAATGATTTTTATTATAATAATAAAGAGTATTTTTATTTCAAAATTTCGGGATTATGAAATATTACTTACGGGATCCCAATAATTTCTTAAACAAAAGTTTAAGGACTTGAATTTTAAACTTTTAAATTTTATTGATTTTTTTATTAACAAAGTTAAAAATATTTTAGTCCCAAAATTTCGGGATTTCGAAATTTTAGTTTTGATATTCAGATTAACTCTTTTGGTAATGTTTTGAGTTTTTAATGATAACAGTATAGACTATTTTATTAAATAATAGAGTTTTTATTTTCGAACTTAAAAGTTTTATCAAAACAAACAGTTTTGTATTATGGTTAGATTCCTATAGTTATTAGGTCATGCTTATGGTGTTGCAAAATGAGCGCAACACTAATTTCATATGCAATCCTGCAAGCCTTCATTGAAACTCTTGGTATTTTTACGAAAACTCATTTCAGCTTTTTTGCGTCCAAAATTTAATTATTAATTATTATTCTTGTACTTATACATATATATTTTTTTTTATTCGTTATCGCCACTTTTTCCAATAAAAAACATTGACGAGTATTCCACATCATTTTTGTACTTTTTTAGAAGAAATTCTTTAAGAATTTCACATCTGTGTCGTAAAAAGGAAACAAAGAAATATAATAGAGAACTTGAAAGATTTTACTAAATAAGTGCATAAGTCCAAATTGAATGTACACACACAAAACTAAATGAAGTATGATTATCGTGAATTTAAACAGAAACGATTATTGTAGCTTAAAATATTTAATATTATAAAACAAAAAAAAAAAAAACTAGTTAATATAAAATAAAAAAATGCGCAAAACAAAAAACAACTAAATAAAACGAAATATAATTCCAATGAATGTGTGAAAATTGTTGTTTCACTCAAATTTTTGGATTCGAAATATTTATTGTGGGCTTCGCCGGCTGATTTTGGTCGTTCAAGATATGCTTTTAGGTTTACAAAACGCTCTCTCACACTCTTATAGAAAGACTCTTACAACAACTTTAAGATATTTCAGCTTATCGCGCACTTAAGGTTTAAATTATACTACAGGAAAAACTGGAATACTTAGAAAAAATAATATATTTAGAAAATGTAGCATTTTAAGTGAATATGTCAAATTAACCTTTCGTAACCTTTACGTTGATATCCGTACCCAGATTTATGACAATTTCTAGTTATAAATAGTAGTATTCTCAGAAATCGCGTTCTATTGACCAGACATTCAAAATTCGCCAACAAGACCCTGGGGAAACCAAAGTCTCAGCCTGAGCCTTAGCAAATAGGCGTTACTTTCGATAGAGTAACAAGCTGAGAAGAAGAGGTATTACTAAGGACAAATCTTTCATTATCTCCATTCTAACACCATATATGGTAACTATTTACAAAAGCATCCGATACAGCGGCTCTTGGAATGTTCATAAGAAATTATTTGTGAACTATTTAAATCATTATACACTATCAAAAAGGTGGAACTATGATTTAAACGTATTGCATAATAAAGTCAACAGTTGGAAAGTCCATTTTTCTTTATTTTCACTGTTATTGTTAAATATATTGTAGAGGAGCATTTTTCATAATTGTGTGCTCTTATCTTTATACCCTGAACAGGGTATATTAAGTTTGTCACGATGTTTGTAACACCCAGAAGGAAGCGTCGGAGACCCTATAAAGTATATATATAAATGATCAGTATGTTGAGCTGAGTCGATTTAGCCATGTCCGTCTATCTGTCCGTCCGTCTGTCTGTCTGTCTGTATATATACAAACTAGTCCCTCAGTTTTTAAGATATCCTTTTGAAATTTTGCAAACGTCATTTTCTCTTCAAGAAGCTGCTCATTTGTCGGAACGGCCGATATCGGACCACTATAACATATAGCTGCCATATAAACTGAACGATCGGAATCAAGTTCTCATATGGAAAACTTTCGCATTTGACAATGTATCTTCACCAAATTTGGTATAGATTATTTTCTAGGGCAAAAATGTAATATCCGAGAAAATTGTTCAGATCGGTTAACTATAGCATATAGCTAAAATACAAACTGAGCGATCGGAATCAAGTTCTTGTATAGACAACTTTTACATTTGACAAGATATATTCACGAAATTTGGTATAGATTATTTTTTAAGGTAACAATGTAATCTCTAAAAAACTTATTCAGAACGGGTTTCTATAGCATATAGCTTCCATACAAACTGGACACATAGTTACTAACAGAAATGCACCTTTGAAGGGTTTTAGCTTCGGTGCAACCGAAGTTAACGTTTTTTCTTGTTTTAATTAAATGCAGTAAACCGGGAAATACAGGAAAATATAAAATCTAAATATGTATCGGAGGTATAGTTGTATGGGAGATATGTGTTATAGTGTTCCGAACTCGATGATTATGACAAATAATCACAATTCTAAAATATCTCTGATTATAAAAATTTCATTCAAACAGTTAAAAAATTGTCCCACAAATATTTGGAAACCTTAACAGCAAAACTTCAACCTGAAAATCACTGCCTATAACTGGTTTTCGACCCATGGTCTATTAGGCAGAGTTACTTAAAATGATCTGCAGAGCATTTGCCGCTTACGTGATTTTTCCATTTTTTTTTGGTACCCTAAAAATCGATCCGCTAAATATATATGTGACCGAAATGTAACATATTTTGGAAGCAGACAAACCCTTACATATGTATAAGGCGACTACCTCTCCGGGAGGGGAATAGCAGCTCTGAGTAGGAACCCTAAAAACATGGTTAAGGACAATTTAATAAGGACGAGGAAGAAAGAAGGTCGAAACCGACCTCAGCAAAACTCTCCTGAAGGTCACCAAGACGAAATCGTCCTTCGAAAGAGGGTGATGGCAATACCGAGGAAGCATGGCTTACCGTCGTTGGCAGAAATCTGTCGACAATAACCAAAGATAGAGCGGAATCGCCGGCACTAGTAGGGGAAGCTCTGCTAAGTTCATGGGGCACAGCATACTTGAGTGAGTCAAAAGCCAAGAAGCCACGGGTCAAAATCGCTTAACTTGCCACCTCAGAAAAGCTTGGCGTATATGACCGCAACAGGAGAGATGAAGCCATCTCCTTGAGGAACCAAAACGGGTAGCGGCTGCTTTTATAAAAATAATCAGGGGAAATTGTGGCCCACCGCCTAGGTGCGAGTGTGTTGGGCGGCAATCCTTCTCCCACCCCAAAAAAATCACATAAGTTTATATGCCGAAAATATGAAAAATTTTCTACCGCACACAAACCATTCAAAAACTATTCCTTGATATTTGCCTTGGTTATCCTTGATTTATGACACGGTACGTCATCTTTGATGAAATATCAGTTTGTTCTACTTAAAGCGGATGCATATTGTCCCCATTTCGCCTTTCAAACATTACAATAACTGTAAATAATATTTGCTATTCACTCCTGATGAAATTTTTTCCAAGCTTCTACCAAATCATAGACTCCATAATGTAACAAACAACGGTTTTATTACGATTGAAGAGCTCTAAAAACTAATTCGAGTCATCCTTTTTTTACTGCATTAGAGCGGTTTTGAGCTCGCAGAAAATCATTCGGCTGTCTGCTGTGATTACAGCTTCTCGACGTCGGACTTTCCTTGTGTTTGTTGATAGTGGATAGTGGACCTCGGCACGTAGGCACGTCTAAAACACTGGAGATGTGTCCTCCGTCTATCACAACATGATCGATCTATCGTCGGTTTTCCGATTTGGAGATAGCCAAGTAGCTTGATGAATTTTGCTATGCTGGAATCCAGTACTACACATTTCGGGCCCCGGCGAAGTCGATCAGCATCAACCCATTTGGGTTTATTTCGTCATAGTGGCTGAATATAGCGTACGAAACTCAGCGGAGGGAGGAATGTTTCGCCTTCTCACTTTAACTCGCCTTCAAACGGATGTTTTTTTAGCTACCCTGAGGATACCTGGTTTAAGACTGAAGTCGTGAGCTGCTTGAGTCATATGTAAAAGTATCATTTCTGGCCACTCCCAAGTCAATAGCACGCAGAGAACTTTCCTCACTTACGTGAACTTTTCTATATCCATTTATTATGATTTATTTACACTTTCGAACCAAAAGATCTGTGCAACAGCGAAAAAAGTTAATTTCGGAACAATAAACAATAAAAATTGAAACCGTTAATGTCATCGATTGTTCTAGCTTACAAACATCTGTGTTTACCACATAATTTATTCGCAATTTTTGTTTTATAATACAATTTTAATTACATTGTAATCAATAATGTGTACACATAATCAAACACAATTTGTAAATATGGCTTTATTTATGCGATATTATGGGCGAAATGTCAACATGAAATGAAATATTATTATTTTGCATTATTATTAAGCAGTTGTACAAATATGAGGCGAATTGGGCCAGTATATTTCTGTCAAATATGTGTATAAAATTTCGAATTTTTTTTTTCTTTAAAATAATTAGTTTTATTGTATTGTGCTGCTGAAAGAGATGTAGGCTCGACAACGTGCAACAAATACGGTACAATTAGTTGTATATTTTCCGATATGTGAAGAAAAAACTTTGAATAAGACACATATTTTGTAGGAACTTTTATTTACACAGCCTCTTTACGAGGAATTTGTTTCTGTCCAGCTAATGAGCGTATACCATGAAGCTGATATTTCAGAAGATCGAAATCAACAATTGTAAGACAACTCGAGTTTATGAGAAACCGACCGTCAGGTACTTTGTCGAATACTTTCAAAGCTGGAGTGTTTTCAACCTGTCGAATGTCACAACTAAAATCTTAGGATTATTGACAGTCGAAATTTTAACGCCAACGACGCAATATTAAGGTCATGTATGTACTCCTTCGAACAGTTAGTGAATATGTGGTTGTGGTTTTTGTGGAGGTGGGTGTTAGGTTCCGTGCAGCGAGAAGGCGAGAACGGTCGGGAAGATAGCCGTTTACGTTTGTGCTCATTGCATCGATTCCATTGTCCAGCGTCATTATCGTGCAATCATCAGCGTACGTGGTGATAGAAATTCCCTTCCTTGTTTAGTTCTTTTCAATTTACAGTTTTTACCTCGAAATAGTACGGATGATTGTCAACCGCTCATGTATTTCATGGTCCACCTCTTCAGTCCTGGATATAGCGTATATTATCCTCAACTAGCGTTGTGTGATTAAATGTGTCAAAGGCCTTTGACAAGTCTAACACTACTAGGAGTGTTCTCTCTCAGGGTGGTTTTTGATTGATGCCATGAATTATCTGTGTATTTATGACGTGAAGTGCGGTGATGGTGCTGTGCACTTTTCGGAAGCCAAGCTGGTGGTTTGCTAGGCTCAGGTGGTGCATGAGGTCCGGGAGTAATAGTGTCTTCACTACCAGGGAAGGAGGATAGGTCTCCCGTTTGTTGGCGGGTTTCTCAGGTTTCAGTATTGGGACCACTTTTCCGATTTTCCACACATCAGGTATTTAAAGAGTAATCAACAACAGGTTGAAAGCCTTGAGGAAGCTTACCCTCGTCGAACCTAGGTACTTTAGCATCAGAATATTAATTTCATCAGGGCCAATAAATTTTGACGGGTTTGCCTTGTTGAGCACACTCTTAACCTCCTCATCGGTGGTGCGCAGTCTTTCGGCATTTTGCACAGCCGTCAGGTAATTTGCCGGCTAAAATAGCACGCTTGAATTAAATTTCAACTCAGTCTCTTCGGATTCGAGAAAGCCTTCACTGTTATCCAAAGCTTACTGATGCCGGTGGAGAGGTTGCAGGACTTAAGGTGCTCTATCTATTTTATCCGCTGAATCTCTAAATTTGAGATGCCTTATTCGGGGATCACCGGGATCGGCAAAGTGAAAGATGTGGCGCTCATTAGCTAAAACAGCTGCTTCGGCTGCAAAAGATCCTTCGGTGAAAATTTTTACTCTCATACTTTATGATAGTGATGGAGGTAAAAGTGACCTAAGATCAGCTTGAAAATTCTGAGGCTTCGACAAAATTTGGCTGATTTTCACGAGCACAACAATAAGTTGTAAATACAGTTACCGCTGTGAGCAATCTGCTAATCCCAAAAATTCCTCAACCTAACGTACTAAGTACAATTATTATATTCTCCAGCCTTCGAGTATTGCTAACCTTGCAAAATGTAACGTTGCATTAAATATATGCGTAAATTAATTTAACATTTTCCATTCGATAGTATTCAACAGTTGTTAGTCGAGCAGCAAGAGATTTGCACATTCACTTTTACTACAGCAATGCAATAAAAACAAACCCACACGCACACACATACACGCAAGCTCTGCGAAAGCTTAATAAAATAAATGGCATTTTGATTAAATCAGCACTTTTCATACAGAAACCACAAATTCATAGATACAATTCAATGCAGAAAATAACGTAATAAAACAATTTTGCAATTTCAATAAAAAAAAAATTTGTGCAATAAATTTCCTAAAACTGACTCAAAGCATAGAAAATCGATGCACAGCTGGAAAATTGGCAATATATATAAAATATGTATGTGTAGGAGATTGGAATAAAAAAAAAATGTGTATGAGTACGCATTCTACAGCAAGTTATATATATTTACATGGGTTCGTTAACATGTTTCGGTCGTAGTCAATTTTGAGAGTATTGAATGTTCGATAAAATTCGGTTGGCATACAGGTGAACCTACTAAACGCTGTTTTATAGTAGGACTGTTCGAAGAGGGCAGAACGAAGTTAGATTCTGGTAGAGCAAAATTCAACATTTTCTTAAGGGGTTACATACGTCCAGCAGCACCAAAAATGCGCTAATAGAAAAACTGTTTTCAGAAGGGATAACAATAGAAATAAATATAAAGAAATTTTATACAATGTTTATTGGTACTTAAAGTTTATAAAAAAATGTATTTTAATTTTTCTTTACAAAAATTAGTACATAAAATACCACGTGACCCAAGGTACTATGAAAAAAAGTTGCTCCACGGTCTGCATCATTTATCCTTGAAATATTGATGGATCTTTAAAAATAAAAAAAACCTTGTAAAGCGAAGTCGTAGTTATAGTCTGTCGAGCCGAATTTTTTAATTTCGAAAAATTTTCCAATTACGGAATTTAGAAAAAAAGTATGCGTTTCACGTCATAAATGTCACACTTTAATTATGTTTATAAAATTTTGTAATAAAAATATCGAAAATCCGGCTCGACAGACTATAGAAAAAACATTTTCAAATACTAACAAAAAAAAAACGCATCAAAAAATGTTAAAAACTGTATGAGTTATCATGCAGACCGTGACGGGAAAAGTAGGTTCGAAAAAAACGCATTTAAACTTTCATGTGCCTCAAACGAAGGACAGCCACCTGTGTGCATTAAACTCTCGTCGGGCGCTCTGGTTTTCTACCATAACTTTGTATCTTTGGGAAATTTTTACAATCGACTTTCACAGAAATATGCCTAAAACTATAAAGAATAATAACCTATAACAAAATCGATTTTTTGAAAATTCTGGACGTATGTAACCCCTTAAGGTTTTCAAAGCGTTCGTATTGGTGCAACTAAGTTCAGAATGTTTGGATCTAATAAGGTAACACAGAGGCTATGTTTTCAATTTAACATCAAATACACTGCTGAAATACTATACAAAATATAGATAAAAACGAGATCTATTATCAGGAAAAAAAGCTCAGACATATGCCTAATCATATCTGAAGCTTATAATAATTCTCAATGTGAAGACAGTACGTAATTGTCTACACTTTGAGAATTAGTGAACTCTGAAGAAACTTCACAGTTCGCTCCTGCATTAACTCAAACCTTAGTAAGGGTAGAACTTTGTCGATACTTTTATATATGTTTTCATTTGCCGTTTATTAGATCCGACTAGAATTTTTTTAAGGCGTTATTGCAGTTAGAAAGCTGAAAAAAGGGAATTTGTACTTTTAGCTGTATTTTAAGACTTAGTATTAGTAAAAATATTTCCTTGGAAAGAAACTATAGCTGATCTCCGGGAGCTCGTCTCAAAAAGAAGTTTTGCGGTGACCACTAAATCTCTGAATTGGATCCTTTAAAATTAAAAACCAAGCAGATTCCGTTAAAGTAATGTTAAATCTAGTAAAGTAAATCGAAGGAATGAGCAAAATAAAATTATTTGACATAATGGCGGTTTCTCCAAAAAAACAGTCGATTTTTGACCAAAATTTTGGCCTTAAGGGGGTATTCTAGTCTAGAAGCATGAATTTCAGGTAATTTTTAAAGTGTCGTAAAAAAAGGCAATTAATATTTTTCTTATAAATTTTTTTAATTTGTTAATTTTAGAAGAGTAGAGAAAAAAATTAAATACTAAAAAAAGTAAAAATCTTCAAAAATTATGAGCTGACGAAGTGGGGAGCCTCTAACAATTTCCACGTGACCATACCCATGATTTCAACCCTCCTAGTTATCTGAAACCAAAAAGAAAAAAAGATTATTAATCTAGAATAATGTCGCAATGGCCGAAACTACGGAAAAGTGAGGAAAAAATTTTTTTACAAAATGGGGACTGCCTAAAAAAAAAGGTTTTTTGGATCACTTTTTCTGAAAATTTCAAGTAAATCGGTCCAGTAGAACCTGAGAAATCGTCGGTATCGTTCCGAAAACGTTAGTTTGAGAAAAACGCGTTTAAAGTTTCGCGTTCCGGCCGAACCAGTTTGAATGCCGGGTCAGAAAAATGCCTATATCTCCGAAAATAATTTGAATTTTGAAAAATCCTCTTGTACACATATTCGTGAATAGTTAAACTTAAATATAAAAAAAAAATTAAAAGTTTCGATTTTTTTAAATTTCTGGATTAGAATGCCCCCTTAAATTTGTTTTAGAAAAAAAATATATATATTAAATACTTATTTAATTACTATATATTACTTTTTAATTACATAGTGAAGAAGCTCGAAAAAATTTTGAAAAAATCGATTTCTTGAAAATTCTATATACATACATATATATATAACCACTTAATTCCTAAACATCACTTTTGTAGGCCATCACATTAGATGTCTTCTTTAATTTAATTTTCTGAACATTCTCTCTTCTTAGAATCAGAGATTTCGACGGGGAATCTCATTTCATTAACTTTAAAAACTTTCAGATGAATTCTTTGAAGAATAAATATTACATTTTTTTAAGTATGATTATGAGCTGGAAATCTCTATATAATGAATATCTCGAAGTGCAAAAATAAAACAGAATAATGAATAACTTCTATATTTTAATTTTACTATATGTTTAATTAATCTAGTTAGTCTTTGTTGCAACCTCACACATACTCTGTCACATCCCTTATATTGTTTCTCTTTTATTTAATAAAAGAATGAGCCTTAATAAAATAAATTTTAATTTTTTTTTCAAAGAAAATGAATAATTTTACTGGAACTGAATTTCATTGAATATAGATAACACAAAAGATAACAACAAAACGCTTATCATATTTGCCAAACGTTGACAGGATATCCGTGCGGGCGTGTGTTTATACGCACACACACACATATATATATATATATATATATATATTTTCTCGTAGTTCACAATTTTTGTTAAAAATAAATATATTATGTACTATATACACATATACATATACATATTTATTGTCCGCCGATTGTCGGTTGGTCATTTGTGCTGTAGTTTTGTTTGATTTTGTACTCTTATTGTTGTTTTTGTTATTGTAACCCGTTTGATAGTTGTTTTCATTGCCACCACAATTTTATTTTACGCAAAATATGCATATTAATTTAACCGCAAAATTGCGATATGCACATCAAATACAAACATACATATATGTATATGTACATGTCTACATACAAATTTATAAATATCCTTGCGATTGTTTGTGTTTACGCGTTTATACACACAACCGCACGCGGACGTTTTAAATGGACAGTTTATAGAGTTCATAAACTTTTGAATTAGTTAGTAGCTTAAGAATTTAATAACGGAGTGCTTATATACAGACAAACGCATATTTATCAACTTTACTCAATTTGGTACGTTTCACAAGTCTCTTAACAGTTTGAAGGTAATTCGCTTAATTTTTGTGCATATTTGCTATAAAAGGTAGCTGTAAACAAATATCAAAAAAAATAACTCAAAGTTCCTTTTCCTTCCAATATTTCCAAGAAAATAATTTCTCAATAGTTCCAACAGATTGTGTCCAATTGACATCATCGAGATCTGGACCATAGCATTCTGCTATTCTAAGCCTCAGATGGAAAAACTTTTCGAAAAATACAGAATATTTGCTATTTTTTTATTGAGCCTAGTGTATAAATAATTTCATAATTTTTGCGCTAAATTTATGGTTTTATTTAGCATATCTGGAATTATATAATTTCGGCAAAATATGCGCCACTTTCCGCTAACTCGTTGGAATCCGAAGATAATTTCATAACACTCGCATAGTGGTCATCGCCACCAAAAACTGGGCAGTCAAATTTCGCTTCTTCTCGTAAGGCGAATTTTTCATCAGCCAAATAATTCCCAGTATACAGCAACAAATAGTAATCACTTGGTGCCCGTGGATTGCATTGGCAGGTAGCTAGATATGTAGAGTGGCAGTCTAACGACGCATCTGGGCCTTTAGAAGACCCATTGTTATACCACTAGGGCTTATATCCCCTCACTCTATTGACTCCTCCCTGGACCAAATCTTCATCTGATGAATTTCATCGGTACAAAAAGTTGTATCTGTGCTACCTCCGAAACGCTGTCGAAAAACTCTCGACCGACGGTGGCGATTCTTTTCCTATACAAAAGCTTGCATTCGCAGAGAAGATGCCTTATAGTCCCCTCTTCTAATTTCTAACAACTTTTCTAATAATCATTATTTGATGTTCCTAGTCTGCTGGCTTGGATACCAATTTCATAATAGAGTTCTTATATCATTCCTTTTGAATTTTAATAGTCGGCATGTGAGGCCCATATTTCATTCATTTCATTTTTGGCTGCTTGTTGAGCAAATCAGGGATTGACTTTACTCAGAAATTTATCTGCAGGTAGCCAGCAGCATATGTATGCCTAGCCTGGCTAGTTCATCTGTTTCATAGTTACCAGGGAAATCATTATGCCCAGGAACTCATTGCAGGTTTAGCGTGGAATAAAAGATCTAGGCATTCTTTAACCATATTTGACAGATCCCGAAGATAATTTAGTGATTTCAAAGCCAGAGTATTTTTTTCTTTAAACCGAGGCTAATTCTACAGAAGTCCATGTTCTGGTTAGTTCATCTGCTTCACAGATACCAGTGATATCCTTATGCCCTGGGAGCCATTGCCGCTTTTCGTAAATTAGGATATTAGATCCATTAAGAGATCTAGACATTCTTTAGTGATTTCAAAGCTGCCTGGCTATCTGTATATAAATATATTACCTGTTGTTTGCACACTCCTTGTCAGAACAAAAAGGCTTTTTTGAACTGCTGTGATATCTGCTTGGAAGGCGCTATAGACGTCTGATAGAGGGTAAGCTAATTTAGTATCAAATTTTGCGGGAAAGATACCACCTTCCACAGAACTATCTAAGATCCATCCGTATAGATGCTTATACCTATCCATCCGTCCTATTCACCTTGTCCTTTCCAACTCTTCTCTGGATAATTATGTTATATGTTCTCTGGAAGGAAGCGTAATATAGGGGACCGAACTTAAGTTCAACTCTATAAGATTTCGAAAGTCCGTGGTAATGGATAGAAACGGAAAATAACCAATCATCATAGAATGCCCTTTATTACAGTCGACTAATAGGGATGATTCCCTCAGTCTAAGAGCTGACTTTGCTGCCATTTGCTTACATCACAAGTCTATTGGAAATAAATTTAAAATGACGTTCCATAAGAATCTCCCAATCAAACTGCCGGCGCTACTGACTATCCACTATCGATGTGTGTGGCTTGGCGTTGTCTTGATGGAACACAATTACCCTCCTATTGGTCAACAACGTAGGCCACTTCTAGGCATGTGCTTCCCTCAGCTGGATCAATTGATAACAGTACAGCACCAAAGAGTGGAAGTTCTCCTTTCAAATATAGTTAACATCAATTCAATTGCATCAATGTGTCATTAATGTTAATTGAGTATATCCTGAATTAATATTTTATTGTCCATTTTATCTGTTTTTCTCTATTAGTCATATTCATATTTCGCGCATTTTTCACAATTTTTTTGTTTTTGTTTTGCTCTTTCACTATCAATACAATTATTATATAATTATGAAATAACATCTGCCAAATGCAATTAAATGAAATTAATATAACTACTTGAATTCAATTTAAATTACTGCCATTTTGTTTCACTAAAATCCTTATCTAGAATTATAGGTGTGACAAGCAATATTTATTTTAATTTTTTATACCAAAATTGCAATTTAATTTTAACAATATTTTATTTTTTCTTTTCCTTCAGCACAATTGTGTAAGGTAAGTGAAATTCATTCATTCATTCATTGAAAATTAGAAAATAAAGTAGTTGTAGTTACTAGGTTAATAATAGATATAATTTTATATAGGATATGCCAATCCAAGCTGCGGTAGTACAGTTGAAAATATTATACTTATTATTACTTTTAGTTATCGTTTCAAAATTGTGCTATGATAATTTCATCCATTGTGTATTACAGCCTTGAATCATTAATGATGGTTCATAGGCAATATGACAAAAAAAGAAAATGATGACAGTCGGTGTTGCCTACATTTTGTCGCATTTATCTAAAATTTATGAAATCAAAATAGAGAGCGTTGATTTCAAATAATAACGTTTAATTTATCATATTTATAATTATTTTATAGGTAGGTTGTTTAGGTTAGATGGCAGATCAAAGATCGCACTTGGTCTAATATATGTAGTCCTTTATGAGGCTTAAGTCTTGACAAGAAGGAAGTGTTGAGATGTTTCCACCTCATCTTTTTCTATATAGCTTCTGCAGATGGCGTCTGGATTCCCAGTTTACTGCGTGGTCGCCAATAAGGGAATGGCCCCTTAAAGGCACCACAACTAGGGAGAGCTAGCTTTACTCAGTGCAAAGAGATAACTAGATCTCTTGCGATCGCTTTTGCAATAGCGCATGTACCGTGAAGCCCAGCTATTAGTAGAACGCAATAGAATATGAAAGCACCTGCAATAGTTCAAGAAGTCTGAAGCGGAAGTAGATAGGGAGTTGCTGACGATAGACTATTCCAACAACCTTCCCCCAAGCTTCGACTCATCCATGAAGAAGCTCACTTTCCACCAATTGCGGTATATAGGTAGAGAAGGAGCCGCCAGAGTTCGATCCAAGTAATTCGGTATGAATTCCAAGAAAGTGAAAATTTCTTAGTGTTCAGACCCATGGTATTTTAGGAACCCAGATTCTCTGAGCCATACACCTTACAGCGATGCCCACGGGACAATGGGTTGAACTTTAGTGCACCACACATGCTGATGAGCGCCTTCCGTTGAATGCTCACGAGTTTCTTTGCAAGTGTGGCCTTGTCTACAGCCCTTCACCACATAAAAACTAAATAGAGGGCTCATATTACATATTCTTCGAGATGTTGAAATGTGTGACCTTTTCTTTGGTCCCCAATTTTTTACACATAGGAAAATTTGAAACTGCTGACTTTTAATTTTACTTAAAACTTCAATTGAGACCCTATGTACCGTCTAGGATCTCTGGGAAAATGTATTATACACATGTATTAGGGTGGATCAAAAAAAGGTATGGTTTTATTTTTGCTTCGTACTCTGAAAAATGGTTGGTAGGCGCTCTTAATTGTAGCGGGAAGATCCTCCGCCTAACGTTTTTCTATTTTTTTCTTCTCTCGTTTAAAACTGCTTGAAAAAATATTTCGTTTTGTGGATTTTTTACGAAATTGAATGGTCTTCAAAAAATACTCAAGAAGATTTTTTCACCAGCTGTTCAAAAGATAGTAACGGGAAAAATTTAATGATCAAAAAAAGTCTTCTTTTTCCAGCAGATGACTTTATTATCCATTATTTATTCATTTATTTGCCACTTGTTTGTCATATGTAATATATCTGTCCATTTTTTTCGAACAAAACTCATCAACCCGCACGATTTTCTAAAATATATGTTCATAGAATGATTATTTTCGACAAAACCTGATTTGATTTTTGCGGTTTCAGTGTATTTTCAAAAATCTCAACGGTTCCAAATATTCATATTCTCCGATCTATAAAATATCTTTAATTTTGTGATTTCTTATTCATTTTTTCTTTGTGTGAGCTTTTTAATGTGTTCCCTGAGCGCCAATATTCCTTTAACATTTTTTGTCCGGCTTCTATGTATCACTTTATTTAATCAAAATATTAGCTTTAACTCATACTTGTAACAATCATGTACCAGCAGCCATATTGAGTAGCATTTAAATGTACTTTTTTAACACACATACATACATATGTTGAGGTTATGTCTGACTTGTTGCAGTATTTAACACTTGTTGAAGTTGTGGTTTCATGATATGCACTGAGTGAGCATATCAATCAGTATACCATTTTTTTTATTTGCAGTTGCAATTGTTGTTAACACGCTTTTTAAAATAATGAATTAATAATGGTAATTAATAGATATTCATTAAAAGCGAGGAAAAAAGTTACTCATACGCTCCGTTGATCAGAAGAATAACATTTAATTCCTTTGATTATAAACATATTATGCAATTATAAATGTGAGCTTGTATTTAAAGAGGAACTAATTGAATTCATTTATTTTTTTATTTTCGTTTTTTGTTTTTTTGAATACAGTGGCGCGGCAAAATAATAGGAACACTGCAAATTTAGGAGCTGTTATAAGCTTGTTCAGTAAAAAACTTAGCTCATTAATTCATCTTATTTATTTTTGAAATAGTTTTTGTTAGTGAGTGTTTTAATATCTTCTAGGGAAAGTAGTTGGAAGATAATAATGCTTTTTAACTTGTGTTATGTATATAATAATATTTTTTTAAAGTACCGCAACATGTTGCTACAGAATGTAATAGGTTCGTTAACTTAACAACTGTTTGTAACGTCTAAAACTAATCGGTTATTTGTAGAGTTATATAGTATATAAATAAGGGATCAGCAATACGAAATGAGTTGCAACTTGGGAGACTGTCTGTCTGTCTGTCTGTCTGCCCGCTCTTCGGATCATGCATAGTAACCAAAGACTTGATTACGAATTGAGATACCTTGATGAAATTTTGTATAAATATTCCTTTGAACTCTGAAGAGATAGAACCACTGCCTATGAAAAATTTATTAGGTGATATAACTAAGCCTCAAATTAAGACAGACATCTGTAATATATGGAGTATTTGACGCAGATTTTCTCAAATCATCAAACCTATATCATTAAGCTCGCTCAGAAGATGACATTCCAACAGCTCTATATTAAGTTTTTAAATGGACTAAATCCGATGACGACCTTGTCAAAATTGATAAACGGTGAGGGGTGTAGCACCGCTCACATTTAGTTGAAATTTATATCTTAAAAGTTCAAGCCCTTGCGTAGCAATTATGTGGACCTCAGTGCATGCGTCTGACTTTATATCGAAAACATCGCTTTAATATACCATACATATGTATATTAATAATCTGAACAGGGTATATTAAATATGCCACTAAGCTTGAAATACCTCGAAGGAAACGTCGGAGACCTTATAAAAAATATAGAAAATAATTGAGGCTTTGAAAGCGATCTATGGTCGATTGTGCCATGGCTATAAAATATACATACATATAAATGATGAGCATGATGAGCTCATTCGATTTAGCCATATCTGGTTGTACAGCATAAGTATATGCTACTCCCTATTTTTGAAATATCAATAAATCGCATACATGAGAAAAGTACCAAGAAACATTTTTTATTTGGCAAAGTATCATCAAGAAATTTGTCACAGATTCCTTTCCTAGGTATCGCTACAATAACCTAAAATATTATTCAGAGCGGAGTACTATAGAGCATAGCTGTCATGTAAACTGACCACTAAAAATCAAAATAAATATCTTTTTACACGCTTTCACGCTATAAAAAATGCTACCGTGAAGGTTTTTGCTGAAATCGAAGTTAAAGTTTGTTCTCTTTGTATATATTTCATGGTAATTTTTAAACTTTTTCCTAAAATTTGTCATAAAAAAAACTGTATAATCTCATATATGTTGAAGGGTTAAAGCCTATTTTTCAAACAATAAAATATTGTTCGTATTATTTCCTGCTAACTTATGTTTTATAAAGGATGATCCAAGTAGAGGTACTTTTTTCTATAACCTTTTTGGACGGATCAGGCGTGAGCCGTGTCAAGTGGTCATGTTATATATTAACAACGTTTACAAATCGTTCACCTTTATCACGAATATTCACTTTCTGTAAAGAATATGTTTTGCGCACTTCGATCAGTCTATGGTCAACATAATCGGCCTACTGAGCGTTTTATTCGCAACACCATCATCATATTGAGACCATTCATTATTGGATAATATTCATTATTGGATAGTATTCGGCCGAATAGACCACGTCCAGCACGCAATGAAGATAATATAGCATATACTTGTGTAAGAACTGAAGCTGTTCGACCTTCTCAAGTATGGGCTCTTGGAAAATTCCAAGAAGATTCGACGCTTACGAGCCAAATTTTGTTAAGCAATGACGCCCATTTCTTGCCCAATGGTACATATCCAGCTAAAATTACGGCATTTCGTCAAGGTGTTCTTCGACTGGAGAGGTTCCAGAACTGCCATTGCATCCCGACAACGGTTTTGTGTGTTTTGTGAAATCATCGAGTCCATATTTCTTCAAAAATGATGCCGATGAGAACGTAACCGTCAATGTCAACATTTATCGCGCCATGATAACCGATTATTTAACGCCTGAAATTGAAGCTTGTGATCTCGGCAACATTTTGGATGGATTTATTGAGAGAAAACTTCGATGAGCAGGTAATTTCACGTTAAAGGGCTGGTCGATTGGCCACTAAAATTTCGTCATATCACACTGTTAAACTTTTTCTTGTGGGGATATGATCTTCAGGTCTTGAAGCTAAACATCACGTGTGTCGTTCGCTAATTACAAGTCGAAATCCTCAAACGAGACATCGAAAATTGGACACAACGGAAGGATAATCGGAGAGGTTGCCGGGTCTAATATTTGAAAGGGATAATCTTCAAAAAAATAAATGCCAAAGAGTGTTCTTTCGAATGACAATAAACATTCCGCATTAAATTTGAACTTTCTATGTTTTTTTTTCTTTAAAAAAGTAGGGAACCTCGAAATGGATCACCCTTTGTTATTATCATGAGTTAAAAATGCGTTTTTATTTCAAGAAACCGTCAATATTAACTAACTTGTATGCATGTGTGTTTATGTGTGTGTTTGTGTGTGCGTATTGGCGCAGTTTCACAATTTATTTGCCTTCTCATGTGTAACTGATTGCTTTGTAGTAAAAAGCGTATTGTTAAAGTAAATAATAATACAATGCACAATAATTTGTATTTAATTTTATTTTATTTTCGCCTTTGTCGCCGATAAAATTACTCATATTATTAAAGTGTTAATTTAAATATTATTACTACTTAAATTCAGTGCCTTTTACAATAATAGCAATAATTAAAGTTGCGCAAACTGAGGTCAAGTGATTAATTCGCTTCACTATTTTACAGAATTACGCTAATTTAATTGCATTTAATGTAAACTTAAAGAGATAAAACCCATTAAATTAAATACTATATAAATACGCACACACATATATACCAAATAGATTGTATATATGTAGTAAGCAATGAAAGGTATGACAACATTCGCCTTTGCTTAAGTATGATCCACATGTTTGCCATACTTAAGGGCCTTGGTCAATATTCAAGTGTCAATATTTAACTATGAATATTTTACGCTTGATTTATGCAAGTATTTGCAGTTAAATATATATGTACATATTTAATTAATACAAATATCAAAATATATGCTTATATTTTATTCGTAAATCACAACTAATATGTACGTATGTAGAGGCTTTCTAATAAAATAACTTCGCATAAATTATAGTTGAAGTATTTCGAATTCCCCGAATGACATATTGTTCGGTAAAATTGTGTGTATGAATAAAGCTCTGAAGCCAATGTGCTCTTTGCATTTTCACTCGTTCCAAAAAAGTTAATTGAAATATACTTTATCAAAGTAGAGAGAATTTACTCTACAACAATTTTTACTAATTAGCTTCGGTTTCAAATTTCAAAAACACCCTGCTGTGACTTCGCTGCACACACATGCATGCATGGTAAACCATAAATATGAGCTAAAGAGACAGATATATTAATAACTGTTATTTTCATATTTTATATAGCCATTCTGCAGCTGGTAACCGTGCAGGAAAAGCGGAGGTACAATAAAAATTTTTTATTAAACACTCCAATATAAAATCTCATCAAAATTTCAGACAGCAGCATTGACTTCAACTTTGATTTTACATGGTGACAAAAAAGTACCCGGAAATTATAAATAAAACGCAAAATATTTAAATATTTATTAGTACTTATTTTGTCGCCTTCAAAGTAATCCCCACTAGTTGCCATACACTTATGCCAATGATTTTTCCGTCCCTCGAAACACTCTTCATAAGCACTTTTTTCTTTCAGCGAATTTTGTTTTGTGTCTTCGATCGACTTAAAACGGGTTCCACGGAGCGACAACTTCATTTTCGGGAACAAGAAAAATTTAAATTTTGAATATGATGATTGATCGATGGTATTCATTGCGTTTTTGGCTTAAAATTCAGTTCATTGCCTCCACACGATGGTGCATTATCATCGTGTAAAATCGATGAATTGTTCTTCCACAATTTCAGCCGTTTTTGGCGGATGTTTTCACGTACTCCTCAACACGGCCAAATAGAACTTACCTTATTGACCATCTGTCCCTCTGGAACAAGTTCATGATGCACTAAACGCCGAATATCGAAAAACAATAAGCATCATCTTGAGTTTTGAGCGGTTTTGGCGTTTATTTTTTTATTTTTTTTTGGTTTGGTTTGTTTTCTTCGCTCCATTCCGATGTTTGTTGACTTGCTTGCATGCCAAAGCCATAAACCCACGTCTCAACGGTTCTTCCTTGAATGTGGGATCTGAATTCGTACGATGACGCATGTCCAAAGAGACCTGTTGACGGTACTCTTTTTGAAAAATATTCAGCTTTATCGGGACGAATCGAGCAAGAACGCATTTAGTATCCAAACTATCCACCAAATTCGGACTCGCGAGAGATGCCGAGCTCTCTTACCATCTCTCTAACACTTACCTGACGATTTTCAAGCACCATATCTTTAACTCTTTTAACATTTTCATGAGTTAAAGAGGTCGAAGGTCGTCCAGAACGAGGCATGTCTTCAACGATCTTCGACCGCCTTTGAAGGCTTTGTACCAGTTTTTTTTGTCACATTGTACAGCAGCCTTCACTTCAACTTTGATTTTATAGAGTACAACTGTAATCCGGCAAAAGTTTAGTATACGCAGAAAGCATTAAAAATTGATTAATGCATCTGAAAGGTTAAAAATTTTTCAATGAAAAGTATACAACACTGCCACCTAGCTTTAGCAATTCCTTGATGTTAAATACAGGTAATAAACAAGAGGATCCGGACCATGAGTTTGGTGCATAAAAACATCTCAATCAAGCTATCTGAGCTTCCGACGAGTCGCTACTGATGTATATGGCCTGACTTCAATCTGGTGGAACACAGTTCCTCACCTGTTCGCCAAAGCTGGCCACTTCTGGGCAATTACTTCTTTAGATGGTTCAGTTCTTGACAGTACAGTTTCAAATAAAGTTTACAATAAGGGAGTATCAAATTCAAATCTTTAGATCAAATTAAGATTGACGGTGAGCAGAATTTTGCTTTGTAATTATCTGCTGACCGTCAATCCTAGTTTGATTCAAAGATACCGAAATTGCGTATAATGGGACGTCTGAAGTACGTTTCCTCCGTAAAATACCTTTGATACGCATACTCGAAAACCTATTCAGCCCACACTTGTTGCAATCAGTGCTGCTTCTTCCCGTTCTGCGTAGTTATTTAGATTTATTTATTTTTATACCCTGAACAGGGTATAATAAGTTTGTCACGATGTTTGTAACACCCAGAAGGAAGCGTCGGAGACCCTATAAAGTATATATATAAATGATCAGTATGTTGAGCTGAGTCGATTTAGCCATGTCCGTCTATCTGTCCGTCCGTCTGTCTGTCTGTCTGTATATATGTATACGAACTAGTCCCTCAGTTTTTAAGATATCCTTTTGAAATTTTTCAAACGCCACTTTCTCTTCAAGAAGCTGTTCATTTGTCGAAACGGCCGATATCGGACCACTATAACATATAGCTGCCATATAAACTGAACGATCGGAATCAAGTTCTTATATGGAAAACTTTCACATTTGACAATGTATCTTCACCAAATTTGGTATAGATTATTTTCTAGGGCAAAAATGTAATATCCGAGAAAATTGTTCAGATCGGTTAACTATAGCATATAGCTATCATACAAATTGAACGATCGGAATCAAGTTCTTGTATGGACAACTTTCACATTTGGCAAGATATATTCACGAAATTTGGTACATATTATTTTCTAAGACAACAATGTAATCTCCGAAGAAACTGTTCAGATCGGTTAACTATAACATATAGCTGCCATACAAACTGAACGATCGGAATCAAGTTCTTGTATGGACAACTTTCACAATTGACAAGATATATTCACGAAATTTGGTATATATTATTTTCTAAGGCAACAATGTAATCTCCGTAGAAACTGTTCAGATCGGTTAACTATAACATATAGCTTCCATACAAACTGGACACATAGTTACTAACAGAAACGCACCTGTGAAGGGTATTTAGCTTCGGTGCAACCGAAATTAACGTTTTTTCTTGTTTTTATTTACTTTCTAATAAGAAAAATCAAAACTCTTCAGTAAGGTCCCAAAGAGCATAAGCAGACGGAACATGCTCCAAAGCAACTGTCTTACATATTTGGAGACCCTTTTCGGAACTTTTAAAAACCGATTGTTAAGGAAGACATTTTTTCTTATAATACCTAAAATATACATAAATATATACCTGTAAACCATGAACATGACAAGCTAAGTCGATTTAGCCATATATAGGAACTAGTCCCTCAGTTTTGAGACATCGGTCTTCACCCGTAATTTTCCACCCAATAAGTTAATTGTTGTTTCTTGCTTTTCATTTCTTCTTTAGTCTGACAAAATTCTATACCGAGCTTGGTAAGTAGGAATCGGGGCCTGATTACATAATATACACTGATTTTGGATTAACCCAACTATGCAAATATAATATTTCTTTATTGCGGTCTTATCAGTCCTGAATATAATCCATGTTGTCTTACCACTTGTTTTAACTTTGTTGTATATCCACACTCCTTTCTCAATTGCATCAAATATAGCATAATCAACCACTCCTTTGTGACCACTATTGCCAATAGATGCCATAAAAATTTGCCATAAACCTTAAATACCCTACAAAGTATCTACTCGTATATGAATGATCGCCTGCAAAGGGTAATAAAGCTTCGTTGTAAACGAAGTTAACCCTTTATCTTGTTTTTGTATAATTTTTAAAAACTACAAACAAAGTCGCCGCGTTGCGCCTAATGCTGTTAACGATTTTGTTGTTTCATTCTTTCGCATTTTCAAACGACAAACAAATCTACCCACACACCGTGCTTTCACTCTTCATCACCTTTGCTAAACTGCCGTCGCAGCGGCGGCCGACCGCAAAGGTAAGGCAAACAGTTGGCATTGAATGCCGAAAGGACTAAACGAGCAAGATGGTACGGACGGATGAAGTAACTGACTGAACTGGTTTGACGATTTGAATGCACGACTAACGTCGTTGAATGAGGTTAAGTGTACACTTGCCCGCTTGCTTTGCGACCCAGTTAAGCGAACTTGAGCTGGTAACGCAAACAGCAAAAACAAAAACAACAAAATGAAACATTCAACATCTTTAGACCAATTCATGTTACCACATCTGCGAGCGTTCAGCCACAATTGCCTCACTTCAAAATGGAGGTAAAGCTATATATTTTTTTCTAGCTTTGTGTTCTTCAAACACAAGTGGCTGTGTGAAATAAGAATATGAAAACATTTGCAAATAGCGCGTCGTTAGTGGATTAGAAGAAGTGTAGAACCGGAATAAAATGAATATGAAATGTGAAAGTAATTTTTGACTAATTAACATGCTTCAAAGTGGCTACAGTAAAATAGTGGCGAAAAGTAATATTTCTTAATAAATAAAAAAAAAACTACAGTAAATTGCCTTAGGAGAAGGAAAGTGCTCATAAAATGGTGATTTTCGTGAATATCAAGTAATGAATCGATAGCGATTGGGAGTTTCCGTTTCTTAACTGTCATTGATTAGAAATTACATCAGCTTCATATTTCTATGAAGGAGAAACACTTATCTGTCCTCGCCGTAATAGTGTATTCTTTGGATCGATTAGTTTAGGTTAAGAGATCAAACCTAACAAAGATCTAACTTTGAAAATTTAGATACGGGTCTGTTGTAGTATCTAAAACTCCTCTATAATTGATCAAAACACCCTCAAAAATCGACAGGAGCTCGCCGTCGATCAACGCTGGGTCCACAGGTCCCCAGTATGTATTGTTGAGACCGTTTACAATCCTTAACACTATTCTCTATAACAATACCACTTTTCAGCAAAAATTTCTTCAGAACTTTGGTACGTCGTTTTCAACACAGTCGAGTTTACTTGCGGTTTTTAGTCTCGATATTTTTACATATGCATTAATAAGAAAAAGAACTCGGAGTACAGGGTGGCTTAGATATGGCTTATATTCTCTTCTTTGATAGTCTAGTTTACGGAAGCGCGCCAGTTATTCTTCTTTTTCGATGTTTGGCGCCAATTTGAGATCCCAAATGTAGCCAGGTCCTTCTCCACCTGGTCTTTTAACGGAGTGGAGGTCTTCCTCTTCCTCTCCTTGCCCCGGCGGGTACTGCGTTGAACACTCTCAGAGCAGGAGTGTTTTCATTCATTCGGACGACATGATCTAGCCTTCATAGTTGCTGTCTCTTAATTCGCTGCGCTATGTCTCTGTCGTCGAATATCTCGTACAGCTCATCGTTTCATCGACTGCGGTATTCCACGTTGACAATAAGGAAAGGATCATAAATGTTCCGCAGAACCTTTCTCTCGAAACCTCTTAGTTCCTACACTTCAGATGTTGTGATGGTCCACGCCCCGGCGCCATATAGCAGGACGGAGATGATGAGTGACTTGTAGAGTTTGGTCTTTGTTCGTCCAGAGAGGACTTACTTCTCAACTTAGTCCGAAGTATCACCTGCTGACAAGAGTTATTCTGTGTTGGATTTCGAGACTGACGTTGTTGTTGGTGTTAAAGCTGGTTTCAAGATAGAGGAAATTATCTATGACTTCGAAGTTATGACTGCCAACTGTGACGTGACAGCCAAGTTGCGAATGCGACGACTGTATGTTTGATGACAGAAGATATTTCGTTTCATTTGCTTTGCTTCCTTAACCGGTCTAGAGAAAGCTATGGTGTTGTATATTATGTTACTGACCCAAAAATTGGTTAAAAGAAATGTCACATTCAAAGTTGAAACTCCAAAACTCACCAGTCTCACCGAACCTCTCCCTCTAATGATTTTTTGCTTTGGTTTCGGCATAACGTTTAAAATCTATGCAAATTTATGCAAACTACTTGTATATCATATGGTTTCCATCTCCGCTGATGAGATTATTGGCATTTTCGAATAATTTTCTAGCATCGCTTTGATGACCTGATAATCGAACAATCGGAAATAGTACAATTTATTAATGAAACACTTTGTAATTGCTTTGCACTTAGTTGGTCATTGGTTGACAAATTGGTGAATGATTTCCGGCGATATATTCTACGAACTCGTGACAACTGTTATTATGTGTAAATTTGTAAAGGGTTTCTGTGCATACGTACGCATGTTCTTCTGCACTTCGTAGGTAGCAAAAGCTATTCAAATCTTACTTTCGAATTGTAATTGCATTTTCGAAATATAACATATGTACAAATATACATTTGAGGGTAAGTAGGCACATTCATATGTAATGGAAATACACTAGGGTATTTTGAATCAAACATTTACCATATTGACAGTGTCGCCAAATGGAATACCCACAATTGTTATTAACAGTATAGTACGCCGTTTAGGTTCTTAAGTAGTTGCCCTTTCCAAACGAAAGGGGCACATCAAATACTTCTTTGAAGCATAATCATTTTCTAGGAACTTCAGGAAAATCGATGTCTCATATAACGATGTTCGCAAATTATCTGCTTCTTTCTGGGAATTTTAGCTGCTGAGAGTCGGAACCTCATATATAGCCCTTGTTATTGAATGATAACTTCGAAGCGAGATTGCCATTACATTCCGACCCTGAAAACATCATTTAAAGCAATGTCACATTCTTGGAACTTTGTTCTATCAAAAGCTTCTTTAACGTCTTATGGACTTAAACCTTAAACATTGACCCTAAAATGTCACATTCGTTCTTCATATTGCCTTAATATACATTTATACCCTGAACGGGGTAGGTAAATTAAGTTTGCCAAATCAAGTTTGTAATAATTATTTTCCGAAGGAATCATTGGAGACCTTACAGCGTAACGGGTTAAGCCAATGTCACCTTTCTACTTAACCGTTCGTATGTTTTTATATACCCCAACACCTCCCTCACTTTTTGACCTGTAATTTGGCAGGCGTCTTTTTCCCCCCAAGGGCCTGCTCATTTTCCGGAATCACTGATACTGACCCACTGTAGGATATAGCTGCCATAAAAACTGATCAAGTCGTTGTACGGAAAACTTTTTCACTTTACAAGATATCTTCACGAAAGTCCAAGAGAATGCCAGAATCTCCGAACAAATTGTTCACAGACTACTATATAGTCCGCTATAGTTATAAAAAATGTGCCTCTGAAGTGTATTATAGTTTCGATTCAGCCGAAAATAACGTTTTTTCTTGTTTCCACTTCTGAAGCACCTGGGTGTAGTTCGTTCCGTTCACCACGAAGATATTTCGAGGTTGATACTAGCCTCATTGGCACCAATACTTTCAATTAAATAATAAATTCCATGATAAGCCAAGAAATAACATAATTTACTCTCTGAATTGGGTGTTTTATAAACCGCCCAAAATTTACCGAAAGACCAGCCAAGAGACCAGCATAGTTTTTTAAAAGTCTTTAGCATGTGAACGAATAGTTAGTTAATACTAAAAATTGATAAAGTATAGGCTATTCAAAAGAAGATATACGAGAAATTGTCTGCCCTGTCGAACCCTTTAATTTTTTGTTCCATCAAGTTCCCCGACGAAGCCGCTGTCTTTGAAAAAACCTCTAACCCGACTTATATGGGCCCAGATTTACCAAAAAGGTGTCACACAGCAACAACATCAATAGAAATTACAACAACAAGCTTCTCAGAATGACAAAGAAAACTTCGACTGAAACTATATTTCTACTGAACTAGCTACAAAGCAATAACTAACGGGAAAAATTTGAGCAAGTTGTTCTGAAAAATGCTCTGTTTGTTGTAAAAGATGTTTTTCGAAGCCAAACAAAGCAAAGTGAGCAATGGCGTGAACACCGCTGATCGAGACCGCACTATCAATGCTATTTAATCTAGCCCTGTGTGTTTCGAAGCACCACTATTGTTTTCTAACATTTTTTTTCGACCAATCGACAAGAGCATTTTTTTGAGCGATGGACAAATTGTGTGAAATCCAACGTGAACCAATTTTTTATACAGTCAAATGTTCACACAATAGTGAATGTATGTAATGCCGATCTAGCAATCATCAGCTTGCGCACAGCATCAATATTTTCCTAAACAACGACTGATTTTTAACCACCTTTACGAAACGCGTCTCAAAGTGAGCTACGGCCTCGTTTGAATTTTATAACATAGATAAACACTGGTCCAGGATGGAGCTTGATTACCCAAAATTGAATTAAGTTCATCGGTGGACTGTTGCTGATTTAATACGAAAGTTGTAAAAATAATCGCTACAAAAATCTGTGATTTGATTACACTTTTTGGCCGAGATGAATATTTTAAGTCACTATAAACAACACATGTGGTGTTCGTATGACAAACGTTCTGAGTATATATACCACCAAAAATGTCAGACTTTACGATGAAGTTGTTAGTTGACAGATTGAAACATTAGGGTTGTTGAATCGCGAAATATAAAAAGCAACTTACGTAGCTCAAACTTATTAGTGATCGTATATACATATATTCATTCTATGAGGCTCTTGTGAAAATGAAAATATTTGGACTTCGTATCGGCAAATGCCGCAAATGAAAAAGTCATTAAATGGTAATAGCAGCAAAAAAGGAACACATCCCTCTCTCAGTTTAGAGTTTTTATAAGTAGTGTGAGATAATTTATAAAAATGATCAGGCCACAAAAAAATCAAAATAAGAGCATTTCGAGGAATGAGGATCACCCCAATATAAATTCAAACCTATATTTCTATATGTTTGCTTTTTTTTTTTGCTATGGATTGCGCTCTCGGTGTAGCACTGACAGTGCGATTGACAAATTTATCGAGATAAAAATTTATAGCTCAATAGCAATAAAAAATGTTGCAATGAAGCTACATACTCGTATACGTATTTATTTGAACACATACACACGCACCGTAAAATACTTTTGTGCACCTGCATACATACAAACATATTTATGGGAATATTTGCAAATTCGTATTTACCAATCGTCTGCTGCCAGTGTAGATACTAGTAATATGTTGGTTATAAAAGGTGAATAGGGTAATAACTACACCATGCATGCGTCCCTACACCCACACATCCACACACACCCATCCAAATGCGCTTTGTATTGTGAATTTTCTATAACCGTTGCAAAGTGTTGTTTGCTGCTGTTGTTGTTGTTGTTGTAGTAGTTGTGAAGGATTTTATATGCTTTTGCGCGCAATTTCATGAATATCACGCGCAAAAGCCGGCGCGCTTTGGGTCGCCAATAAATATTTTAGTGATTTATTTGTAGCATAAAAAGCTTATCAGCAGCAAATGCGAGCGTACGTATCGCAATAGTAGCGGCGTTTAAAGTGCACAGTAAGCAGATTTGTTTGTGTATGTGTGTGTGGCGTGAATGTGGGTCATATGCGATATTTACCCTTCAGAGACTATCATCACCCACCGACGTCCGCTCTGGTAATGGATGCTGCGACCCGTTATGCGTTGCGATGCGCGATGAGATGTTGCTAAGTGCCGAAAAGTAATATTGTTTTCAATCAACGCGTAAGCGTGTGAACAGTTTCTAAACACATTGATGTATGGTTTATAGATTGATTGACAAGAGAGTTGTGTCGAGGGGTACCGGGATATAAGTACCATTATATGTATCTCTGTGTGTTGCGGTCAGAACTTTCTTCTTCTTCTTCTCTTTGTTGGCGTGTTTTACGTGGCGGGTCCCAAGCCCAGCGCACAATCCTGGGGACGGATGCTTCGCCTTCTCACTTTAGCTCGCCTTCAAACGGATGTTTTTGGCTACCTAGAGGATACTTGGTCTAGGATCGGAAGTCGTGAACTGCTTGAGTCATATGTAAAAGAATCGTTTCTGGCTACTCCCAAGTGAAAGGCGCTTAGAGAACTTCCCTGACTTTGTTGAATATTTACCATACGAGTACACTGAAGCTTGCACTTCTGGACCTCAAACAACGGACTAGGGGTAACCTTAGTAAGATGTAACTGATACTCAATTTCATCTATCCTCTCGGTGGTACTACAATTTCGAAGTCGCACACGGCAAACTCTGTGGGCGCCGAGATCGATACCGAACTTAGCTGGAAAAAGAATGCATAGACACGTAGTAAAAAAGCTTATATACCATATTACACAGGCCAGAGTATATTCAGCAGAAACTTGGACTTAAAACCAAATATGATCATGTGGATGTATACGGCTATCACTAGACGAATTCTTACATATGTATTGATCACTGGTCTGATTGCCATCATTAGAAAGTAAATATAATGTCACGTCCGACTGATCCGCTTAATATAATCCCGCATCAAAGATCCATACACGTTTTCATACGGAAACCCAGTGCTCCCTGGCTGTCTGCTGGATCTTCTTACTATTTCTAATGGCACTTGAAGGTTGTTTATTCTATTGTCTACTCTGCTTAGAATGAAGCTCCGATAAAAGCTACACTCTAGCTCTGAGACTTACATAACTTAGTCTTAGTTCACTCCAAGAACTTTGGTCAGACCCTTCTATATTTTAAACATTTAATCTCTTTCGCTTAGTCCTGCATCAACAGCGAAGGCAGGCTAAATAATATAATCATGCTTTATGGAAAGAACAATACATATAGAGCAGTAAGGAAGACAGGAATTTGTCATTAACCACATCAGCACTTACGTTAGCCCCACTCTCAACGGACTGCTCAGAGATTCACTCCCAGGAAATCATGATTTATTTTTCTCAGATTCAACTAAAATCTTGTGTGCCACGGGGAGCCAAAAATTGAACCAGTGGTATAATGAAATGAAAGTCTCAGTCTCGTCTTAGACTAAATCCAATGAATTTTTGAATAGAGACTTAGTTAATCTGCTATATGAAGGACTCATGCATCTTTAATGTAGCACTAGTCTTACACATAATATTATTAGAACGGCATATCGGTCCTCTAATTATGGCGCAGGTTAAATTTTCTTTAACCCTGATCTACCTTCAGCGCCTTCGAAAAATAGTGTTTAGAACCCTTTACCCAAGAGATTGTTAGAATAGGTATAACCACTTAGCACTGCGCATATCGCAAACGATAAAACACATGCCAGAAAATACCGCAACATCCATTTGGTCGCCGGTAGTGATTGACCAGTATGGCTGCCTAGTCAGTGTATTGTTTTGGCCATTTTGAAGGGTGCATACTTTTCCACTTTCTGCATTTTTTCCTTTATCTGCCTTTGGCAGCCGCAGCAACAGCAACGGGACCAATGGCTGATTGTAGTTCGCGCGGTCAGAGGGCTTTCGCATTTGCATACCACTCTCCATCCTCTTGCACCCAGGCACTTGCGCCATTGATGTGTATGGTTACAAACTTGCGATGTACCATTGCTGCTCCGTTGTTCCGGTCCTTTGTTGCTTTACCTTTTCGCTTTGTTGCGTTTGGATGTTCTATTGCTGTTTATATACCTTAAGGTTACATTTTTATTGGCGGCTAAGCGAAGCGTCGCGAAATACTCAATTGTCGTTTGCCAAACACAATGGTTGTACAGCGTTGGGGGCTGGTGGTTTCGCAGGAAGCTCTGACATAGCTTTTCGCGGCAACAATTGGCAGTGTGATTGCGAATATCTGCATTGATATGTTTTTTAAAAGCGTTTGGCAGATTTTTTTTAAATTTTTTTTCCATTCAGCTCAGTCATCCGTCAATACAATAGATTTATTGAGTGCAATCGTTTTAGGTAACTGTTGTTCAGTCCGTTCTTTTTCCTTCCTCTATTGCTTGTTCGATGTAGTTGAAATTGTATTTGATAGTTCCATATTTTTTATACACACACTTTGATGGAGAGTGGTTTTTATATGTAGAAGATCATGCCAATATTTGAATTTAATAAAACTGACTTTGGGTGCGGCACCCCGTTGCAATGTAACTCTACATTCAACTGACAAAGTGTCAGTTCTTCCCGCATTTGGGTTTTAACCAAAAACACCACGATACTTCCCTAAGGGCCAGTCCGCATGAGCAGGTTGGAGCGAACATCAAAGACTTCTGCTCCCCCCGGTACCAAAATGAAGTCTCCAGTCGGACCTTTTAGCCGAAACTACTACCAGTTGAGCTTCCATACAGTACCGGTGGCCAGGGGTGGACTCCATACAACCCTAATTTCCAACTAATCTTCTTCGCCGCTTAAACAACTCACTCGCTAAAACCCTAACTTTTCGGTATTCCGACTAGTGGAGACCACACCACTAACATCTAGTCGTCCATCAGTCCAGTTAATCCCCATACCACCCAGATCCCTAATGTCTGAGTACATCGGGCCATTATATGCATCCAATCCTCCAATCCTCTACCCCCGCCCCACAAAAACAACCCGACCTATCAGATAGGTGAATCTGATGCAAATATGAATTCAGAGGTCCATGCCCCGTGAGTAGAAAATCCAGACTCAGAGAAAATCTGAATTCTGGGTTATCCCCAACGTCCCTAATGTACTCATAAGTCATTCGGCCATTAGAAGCTTCTCGTCACTGTTGATAGTCATAACCTCGAATTCGTAGATAATTTCGCCGATCTTGGAACCATCGTTTACACTAACAACAAAGTCGACCTGAAATTTCAACGCAGAATAATTCTTGCCAACAGGTGCCACTTCGGACTGAATAGGAAAATGAGAAGTAACGTTCTCTCTCGACGAACAAAGATAAAACCCTACAAGTCACTCATCATCCTCGTCCTGCTATATGATGCAAAGGCTTGGACGATGACAACATCTGATGAGTCGACGTTCGAGTTTTCGTGTGAAAGGTTCTGCGGAAGATTTATAGTCCTTTGCGCAATGGCAACGACGAATACCTCAGTCGATGGACCGATGAGCTGTTCGAGATATACGACGATATTGACATGGTTCAGCGAATTAAGAGACAACAACTACGATGGGATGGTCATGTCGTCCGAATGGATGAAAACACTTCAGCTCTGAGAGTATTCCACGCCATACCCGCCGCGGAAAGCAGAAGTTACTGTTTCGAAAGTCTGCCAAAATATATATATTTTTTCCAATATTTATTATTTTTAGCCGATATGGATTTACTTTTAACGTTTTCTACAAATATATCTTGATAATTGATCACAGGGGTAGCTATACCACTGCATAGCAGTAAGTCTCATACAATATTGCGCCTTCGTAGTTTCCGGCTCATTTGCAGCCCAATTTGTATATCCCATAGCCTCATAATTAAGACCCCAATACCATGACTTTTCATCAGCTAGTCTATTACCAGACGTCCAGTAACGTTCAACGGTTAATGCTAGAAAAGTACACAAATTTCAATGTTTGTTATTGTTGATGCAATTAGAACTGTTACTTACTGTTAAAGCTTAGAAATCCATTTAACTGTACTGCTTCTTCTAAGTTTCTAACAGAAACCAAATACCAGCCATTCTTTCTGCAGAAGTATTCGGCAGCGAACCAGCTTATCTAAAGAATGAACAAATATTAAATTAGTGTAACTTTAATTAAAATAATTTATTTCTACTTACTGCATCATCGCTCACATAAAAATCCTCATCCGTTGCAGCCACTGCGCGGTTTTCGGCTTTGGAATCTGGAAGTTGGATGAAAGCTAATTTAGTACAATAATTGAGTGGGAATATTTTTATGTAAGGAAATATTTCCTTCGGAAATTCCTTAAGACCTGGCTGCCAAATACGTTTTGATGCATAAATTGGTTAAGTTAAGGCCCACTAGAAAGTATAGTATACCAGTCTGAGAAGAACGAAATTCTAGAATCAATTCTTAGTAGCAGAAACTCTGTAGAGACGATATCACTCAAAATAACGGGTGGGCCATGTAACGTTTTAAATTTGAGTTATCCATATTTCGACATTGGAAACGTCAAATACCATCCGGAAAGTGACATATATTCAGTAAAACGTCTAAAATTTACGAAATGGGTCGCTATTCACTGGAAGAAAACTGAACAAAAAAAAAAAAACCGAGGATGGTCAATTTTACCGAAAAATCATCTTTTCGAACGAGTCTCATTTCCACCTCGATGGTTACGTTAACAAGCAGAATTGTCGCATTTGAGGTACAGGACGGCCCTACGTGCCATACAGCAAACGCTACACTCAATCTTTTACGCCCCATCTTCGAAAATCGCATAATCAGCAAAAGGGGTGATGTGAATTGGCCTCCCAGAAGCTGCGATTTTACTCCGTTGGACTATTTTCTGTGAGGAGCTGTTAAAGATAAATGTTACGCCAACCATCCAGAAACAATTCAAGATCCAAAGTACGAGATTCAAGCTGCTGTAGCTGCCATAAGGCCTGAAACCATCGAGAAAGTACTCCAAAATTGGGTGGATCGGATAAGCTACTGTAAACTCAACCGTGGTGGTCATTTGTCCGACATTGTTTTCCACTAATATATTTCATTTTCGCTGTTTGACGTCAATTGGAGATTCCAAGCAGGTTTTTTTCCACCTGTTCTTTCTCTATTTTGACAAAATATTTTCACGATGTTGCGGTTGTCCAAAACAGCGTGTATTGTTCAGATCACATCACTATAGCATACAGCTGAATTATCAATAAAACTGTTCGTTCAAAATCAAAATAAAAATCTTCATAAAATTTGCTTTTTCCTTATTAAGTATCCTAAATTCGTCTTGAAGGTTTGTGGAACAATGAAACTCAAAATATTCAGAAAGATTTTTGCTTAAAATACTTACCGTTATATCCCGTTTCTGTTTTACTTAATGTAATATTTTCCAAATCAATCACAGCACTTTGCGATCCCTCAAATTGTAAAAAGGCCATGAAGAACGCCACAAAAAGTGGCAATTTAAAGGTATACAACTGCTTCATTTGGCCAACTGTTAACAAAACTAAATGTATAACT
The DNA here is from genome assembly GCA_037783105.1 of Bactrocera zonata. NCBI lineage: Eukaryota > Metazoa > Arthropoda > Insecta > Diptera > Tephritidae > Bactrocera > Bactrocera zonata. The sequence goes on along the minus strand of JBAWJQ010005310.1, from coordinate 248,972 downwards.
AACGTTTTTCAATGACTGGCACATGTTTTTATAGAATTCTTATTTCAAAGATAAAGCATGTTCACAATTTTTGAAGGGAGCCCCTGATATGCGTTATCGTGTGTAATACCACAAAAGTATAGCAGAACTTAAATAGATACAGATATTGGGTTTCAGCCAACTAAAAATCTACTTTAAAGGCAAAAGGGGAAAATTTTTCAAAGTAACGGGTTTAATATATTTCGAAGCTTAATGCACGTAATTTTTAAGTTCAAAGTTGGCTTAAACGAAATCTTTACATGTCGAGTTTTCGCTATCGGGATTAGGTAGTTTGGTAGTGACTATCTACGAATATTAACTATCTAGTTTTGATAAGTTTACGCCAATAAAGAAGAACAAGTTTTGATGAGTAATATTATATTGCTTATATATTACAAATCGCTGATAATTTGGAGAGAGTCTTAAAATATTAACTTATAACATTGTATTTTAGTATGTTAAATATCTTACACATTTTGAAAAGAATTCTGTCGAAACGTCCCGATACTAGTAAGCTCTTGAAGAGAAGAGCCTTCGAATTTTACCATACAGAGTTTGTCCGGAATGCAATACGACTGAATAGATTTAATAAAAAGTATTGTAATCGTTACAATTATTTAAAAACTTTCAAAAGAGGCTCCTTCTGCGTCGATGCAGCGCTGCCAGAGCGATTTCCAAGCATCGCAGGCGTCGGAAAGCATTCTTCGAAATAGTCTTAAGGGCCGAGGTGCATTTGCTTGGATCCCCACTGTCGTCTCAAAATGCTAGCCTTTCATCGGTCTTTTGAGGCAAGGACACCAAAAAGTCCAGGGGGCCACATCTGGGCTGCGGAGTCGTTGTGATGCCACTTGTTCAAATTTTCATGGCACACTTCCACTCGCCGCAATATCTGGTCATCAGTGAGCACTTTTGGGATCTTCGCGCACACCTTGCGCATGTTCAAGTGCTCCTTCACAATGATATGAACCACAGATTTTGATACATTTTACATCAAGGTAATTAAACGAATACTTAGTCTATGGACTGAGTTCAAAATTTTGCGCACACGAGGCACATTGTCGGTGTTTGTAGAAGTCGCATGTCCCCCAGCACGTTCTTCATCAGCGACCTCTTCCCCGTTCTCAGTAAAGGCCAGGTGTCACTGAAACACACCTCTTCTTGCTAAAGCATCATCTGGGTAAGCCTGCTTGATCATATCAAACGTCTCCGTCTGCATTTTCGGCTTGTATCACTCATAGAAATACGCCACGCGAAAATATTTGTCCTGATTCTCCAGGTGCTCAGAGACAACTGACTATCAGCTCATTCGTCAGCTAGGAATGCCCTCTACCGAATCCAGTCGGTGCGCGCACGCTTCGAAGTACAGTCGCGGCGGAAGAAAATCAGTGCTATTACTTTCTGGACAAACCCTGTAAGCTGACAAGTTATTGGTGTTGAATGAAAAGATTTATTGAATGGGATAAGGCTTATTATTTCAATATAATACTCCATTTAGAGTAATGTATTTGTTGCCACGGTTCTCCCGAATTCTATCCCCGGTTCGATATTGTGAAGCTTCAAGGTCTTCAAAGTCTTTCTTTTTTTCTCGACCTTCTCATTCGAATGAAATCTTTTTCCAGCGAGCCTGAAAAAATCTCTCTTTCAGATGTTATTCCCATTTAATTATATTGATTATCGCGATGTTTTCTGGCATTACTGTCCCTTGTGGTCTTTCTGAACGGAGACCACTCTTTGTGCTCTGCAATCCAGTTTTGCATATTTTGGCATAGATTTGTCGCAACACTTATCAATTCAATGCTTTGCCTCAACGACCAGGCATCGGACAAATTGTAAAACCACTTTAAAATATTGCCCAATAAGGTAATCATTTATGGATAACTGAACACTTTTTCATCCGGTTGTCGTTAACTGATTTTATTTGCAGATTTCAATGCAATTCCTGTTATAAATCAATTCAATTTCAATTGTTCCAGCAGCAATGAAACGATTTCTTACGAGGGTATTCAAAAAGTAAATGCACTTAAGTTTTTTATACCTATACCTATGGTAAATCATTTAAAAGATACAGACGGACGTACATGGCTCAATCGACTCACTCTGATTATTTACTACTAAGAGCATAAAATAGTAAGCCTTTGTTCATAATTTTAAAATTCTTAATTTATTCTTCAAAATCTATGTCATCCCCCTCAAAGTAAACCTCCTTAGCTCCAAAACACTTTTGTCAACATTTTTTCTAATCCTAGAAACAGTGGCTAAAGTCAATTTCCTGAATAGCCTCCAATACGCTTAGCGATTCTTTCTTTTCTTCACTTGACCCAAAACGTTTTCCCTGCATCGGTCGTTTGAGTTTGCTGAATAGCCAGAAGTCGCACGGAGCTCAATCAGGCGAATACGGTGGTTGCGGCACGATATTGGTTGAAAATTTTACGAAAACCCACAAAGAATCAATGCAGACTGCGTCGGTGCATTATTGTGGTTTAAAAACCAAGAGTTGTCGGCTCATAATCCAGGCCTCTTTTTGAATAGCTTCGAAGAAAACTTTCAACATAACCTTGATTTTTTACCTGCTTTGAGTTGGTTTTTTCGGCTCACCTTTGCCACGATATGCGACCGTGTGATCGTCTGTTTCCGGATCGTGAGCATAGATCCAAGACTCATGGTCAGTTATAATGCGTTTCATAACATCCTGGTAATCAGAAAGCATTGTCTCACAGACGTTAACCGGACGCTGTTTTTCGAAAAAATTTAGTGATTTTGGAACCAATCGCGTTTTCACTTTTCTTAAACTCAAATAATCTCTCAAAATTGTTTTCACTGCTCCCTCCGATATTCCAACGATGACAGTAATATCTTTATTGTTTTTTTTTATTGACGTGTTGATCATCCGTTGAAGTTGATGGCTGTCCTGGATGTGATTCGTCGCCTACGTGTTCTCGATCCTCCTGGAATAGTTTGTACCATCAAAAACGCTCGTGACAAACAATTATCACGATAGGCCTTTTCCAACATTCTGAACATTTCGGCATCAGAAATTTGATTCCGAACACCAAATTTAATGGAATTTCTTGTTGTTAATTTCACTCCTCGTAAATATTGCCCAAGGCTCTCTATGTGCATCAGAAAGACAAGCGTATACTAAACAGTAATAATTATTTTGAATTGATATTTGGCACAGATGTCACTGACAGTCATACCACTTAGAAGAAAAATATTATACATATATAAATTATAAGGTCTCAGAGTTTCCTTAGTAACTTCGTGACAAAAAATATCAATTATTTACTTGTATTGAATCGAAATCTTTAGCTTTGTAAATCCATAGCTCGCCTAAGTTTAACTTGCTTTTTGACTACACCTCGTATATAATTTTTCCATATTTTATATTATATTTTGTTTTGCTTTATCCGTTAGCGCCACTCAAAGAAACTTTCAGTTTGCGAACAGCAATTATTTAATCAATCGTTTTGCTACACATTTACTCACAAATACGTACCCACAATGTGGAGCATAATGAAATTATATTATAAAAAAATATTAATAATGCAAATTGACTTTCTCGTTTTGTCCACTGCCAGCCATTTACTCATTTAAAAATAATTTAAAAACGCAGCATGCGCTTCTTTGCGTAATTGTGTATATTTACATAAAATAATAAAGTAACAGTCATTGTAATGTGCACACTATGAAAATTTGTATTAATTGCCAATATTATATATTTTATTAAAAAAGAATGGAGACAGTGACGCATATTCAAAAGCCTACTCTCTATTTTGTTAGGATTGGTAAGAAGGTTGATTTTTCGTGAGCAACGAACAATTCCATTTTAACAGCTATATACGCTTGTTCAATGTGATACCCGTTACTTCTAGGTAAGGATGAAAAAGACCGTCGTTTATCGACAAAACCTCTAGAGCTCATCAAAGTTTTTTTCGGTAGCTGAAGCTAATTGCAAGCTCATCGGACTTTTCTTGAAAGCACTCATTCTTTACAATCTCCGATGATTACATTTCCAGGCACCCAGGTTTTTTTAACGAGCTTTGAACTCACACAAAGTTAACTCTATATGGCCTGGCCTGTATAGACGTAGATGCATACCTCTCTGAAAGAAGCCGCACTTCTGAAAAGTACATCTGCAGCTAACTTGATTGCTGCAAGTTCTGCTTGAAAGACACTACAGTGGTCTGATAGTCTGAAACAAGAGTTGAGTGAAAACTCGGACAGAAGACTTCTCTAACCCTCCCCTTCAGTATCGATCCATTTATAAAAAAGCTCGGCACTTTTCAAGCGAATCTGCCCCATCTACATATCTCTTGCTGCAAGCAGTAGGTTCCCCGACGCAGTGATCCAAGTTATCCGGGGTTTATTCGAAGTTTAAGAATTTCTGAATGTCCTTCTCTGGGACCCTTGATGTTGTGGAAATCCATTAAGTCCCATTGTTAGTGTTGTACGTTATGCACCATTGATTCAAATGAGATCTGCTCGTGAAAAGATTCCAGTAGTTTAGCTAATGCGGCTTTACAAGGCTTTCGGTAGACCAGAGAAATACCCTATAGAGAAGTATTGGCCTAACAACCATTTCGTAAAGCCAAAACGTAACTTTTGGTAAGAAACATCACCACTTTCCAATAGCTCTTTTACAATAATATAACACAACCAATGCCCTCCTCAACATTGGGTTTCCATAGAAAGCTGTAATATCAAGGATAAAGCCATAGTACTTTACCTTTTCGAAAAGGTGAAGTCAAGAGCTTCCCAATGAGGGAAGAGTACATCCGGTATTTTATACTTTCTTGTAAATAAAATCAGTTTAGTTTTATTTGGATTTACAGCTAAGCCGCTTCTTTCCGCCCAGCTAGCTACCAAATTGAGGTATCCTTGTGTTAATTCGAAACCGATATGCAGGAATTTTCCTACAACCAAGAGAGGAACATAGGCTAACACCCGAAAGCCTCTTTGAATGGGTCATTTCCCAGTGAGATCCCGAGTGACCTTTACCTTACATTGCGTAGTATACTTGTAGTACCTCTCTTTCGTAGTACACGTGCTCTGCCACACCCAGACGCCGTCTGCAGAAGCTGTTTGGAGGACTTGACTGTACCCCGTTTGGGTGGTCAAGACTTACACACTTGGCTGCGCACACTTTCAGACATCCTGCTGAACTGGCGGGTATTGAAATTAAGCGCCTTTGCAAATTTGTACTGGCTGCTAAGTGTTTTGCCAATCTGTAAGTCCGAACACAGGAGTTCTTATTTTCAATGGCTTCGTAAAGTATTACATTTATCAGTCCACCTGCGATCTTAGCAGCCATCTAACCTAACAAAGTTATGTCGCAGAAAAGACAATATATGAGATACTTGAATTTCGTTTCGACCTCAAACCTATTCAGAGCACTAGTGACCGCTTCCGGTTGCACATTGCTAAATGCTTCCTCCATGACTCCATATCGTTAAGCTTCATTATTTATTCAAGTCATTCAAATGTTGCAGAGTTTTTAATACTTTTACTTACCCATAAAAACCATAAAGATGCCTTTTTTCATACGAAAATTGTCAATAATTAAGACACATAAGATCCATAACTTAGTCTGAAGAATCTTCTTGACTTTTTAATGTAGAAGACATGCATTTTTATTTACTTTTGACTTTCTCTGTTCACAACTGTATGTAAATGTTTATTTGAAACTACTGTGTGTGCCTTTGTTAATCACATTTAATATTGAAATAACAGTGGTTGAGCGCACCCACTGCGTATACGCAATTTTTTTCATACAACTTGCACGTTTCATCTATGATATACTATAAGAAGAAGCAGTGACGAGAAAAATAAATGGTTGAACTGAACTGTAACACTGAAGGAGCGTGTCCAAAGTTTCATGAAGAGCATGAAAAAATAACTTCTCTTTCGATTTTCATGACTCTTAGGTGCTGAACTTTGCAAATTTGTTGAACTCTTTTCGATTTTCCAGCCAGCCGATTGAACACCATTAGTGCTTTAGACGCCTTGTTCAAGATCAGGTCAACATGCTGCATAGTGGAATCCAGCGTGAGACCAAGATATTTACCCATGCTGGTCATCTCTACTTCTCTGGCTCCAAGTATAAAGTTGCTGAGGCCGGCTCATATACTGGACGATGGTCGCCTTAGAGGGATAGATGTGCAACTCTACACCACCCTTTTGCCAGGTTTAAACCAATTTGTATTAAGTCACAGAGATTGTCCTTTAATATACCTCTGGCTATAATAACAATGTGATCCGCGTAACCTTGACAGTGGATCCCATTATCAGTTAGCAATGCTACTAGGTCGTCCACGACAAGACTCCATAGCAAGATGGATAGCAGTCCCCCCTGTGGCCAGCGTCTTGTAGTACCGAGACGAATCCTACTGTGGTTTCAGCTATTCTGATAGATAAAGGCCGTACTGCACACCGGTGCCGCCGCATTTCTTTTCTCCAGTGTCTTTACAACGCTCTTGTGAGACGTGTTGTCAAAAGCACCTTCGATGTCTAGGAAGGCGCAAAGCATCACTTCCCCACCTTCCCGCAAACTCTCTATCTCCGCGGTTAGCTGTTACAGAGCAGTATTGGTTGATCTTATAAATATACTTTATAGAATCTCCAACGTTTCATTCTTGGTGCTCTTAACTCCTTGACAAACTTAATAAAACCTCTCCGCGGTATAAAAAGATTATAAATATAGCTTGAAGCCCTTTTTCCAACAACTTTAACGTCAACTACTGACATCCACTACACATATGTACGAGTCTATGTAAGTGAGCAATATGTGGCTGCCATTTAATGTCAGCTTTACCAACGAACCCGCCGCTATTTATGTACATGAAATTCATTTTCCTTTTCCTTTTGACTTCTGCAACTGAATTTACTCCTTTTTATTTGCTCCTACCATATATGTATTTGGTTGATGGCCTTATTTTTTAATATCCAACACTACAAACACATTAAGTGGCGATGTCAGCGCCAGACAGCAGCGCTTGGCATTTACCATAGCGCCTTCAGCTATGCAACGAAAGTTGATGACTTGCCTGCGGGTAGTTGTTTCATCGCTGACGCTGAAGCTGAGGCTGTTGCTGAGGCTTTGCTGATATTTTATTTCGACAGTAATGCGGACTTAAAATTGTCGTGAGCGAAATATTACAACAACAAAGAAAATTGAAAATATTATTAAATTTCCATGCGGAAAATCGGTTATTAACTATATCGTAAACTATAGCGTCGCCACACGCTTGTTTTGCTCTTTGCTGGCAACGCAATGAAAGTTATCGGTTTTTGTTTATACTTATAAATGTATAAGTGTGAGTGTGTGTGCGTCTGCTTCATTTTCAGTCACTTGTGGGCAAGCCATGGTTGTGCTTCAGTTACATGCACTTTATTTTCTTGCCACCGCGGTTCAGAGTTTCAGCGAGAGAGTTGATTAATTAGTTGAATTTTGTAAAAATTCTAAGTACTTGCGCCGGCATTGCTTTGACGCTGATTCAATTAAGTGCTTTCAGTTTATCAACACTCAGCGAAAAGTATGATTAACGTGGATTTTGTCAAACGCAGGCAAAAACGAGAAAAAAAAATATTTTAAAAATATAAATAAATCTTTAAATAAGCTCGCAGTTATTTTGCTTGCACTACAAACAACCGCTAGCGCCAATCACATACGAGTACGTGGTTTTTTCTACGTACACTTTCTAGGCTTACGGGTGTAGCAACATACAACACATACATACATACATATGTACAGGTATGCAACTCAAATTCGTTATTTACTGAGAATTACGAATGCCTCACGGCACAAAAGGATTATTGTCACAGCGCGATTCATTCACCAGCGGCATATTATTTTATATTAAATAATGAGAGAAAAAGAATTAAATACTTTTTTTTATACGAACATATGAATATGCGCATTACAGAAGGATGGTCGAATAAATATTTAGCCCCGCCACCTGTTGGCGCAACTATCTCAAGAGAAGAGAGAGAGAGATGTACTCTTAAAATTTCAGTCAAATCGGATTCTTGGTTTGTTTTGATCGAGTGAGCAAGCAAGACTGTGCTAAATTTCATTAAAATGAAGAAAGTTCCAAATCGCACGGTTATTCGATTTTTCTTTTTAGAAGAGAAATCTCGCAGTTTAATCCAAAAAAAGCTGAATACAATGACACTTGCCAATCAGTTTCAACCGTCAAAAATTGGTGCATCGAGTTTCCGAGGTTCCAATTGGCGGCTTTTAAACCAAAAAACAGCTTCCATCATGGATAACTTGAAAAAAGCTCACAAAGCTCACTTCGTATGGACAGAAAAGATATCCGCGATTGCTGAGACAATGAACATCGCGTAAGACTAAGTGGATCATATCCCGCTTGAAATATTGGACACGAGAAAGCTATCGTTGCGATTCGGACCGTGTTTACGCAGTCCAAGTCAAAAGCGAAATCATAAAGCCACTTCCAAGCAACGTTTGGCGCCATTAAAACGTAATCCGTAACATTTTTACGTCGTTTCGTAAGTACTAACAAAACATGGATCCAATGGTATACGACAGAAAACAAGCAACAGTTGCAATAGTGGGCTTCGCTCATCGAATCTGTTTCGAAGAATGTGAAGACTGCACTTTTGCGTCGAATGGTTATGGCCACAAGAATTCACAAATGCTTAGAAACCGATCTCATGTGGCGAAAAAACAATACTCTTCCATCCTAATAACACATCGGCACACAGCTCTAGTGTAGTGACGATCAATTTGGTCACGAATTGTGCTAAGAACTGCTGCCTCATGCACCGCTGATCCAGGTTTTTTCTACGTACGACTTATTTTTGTTTCCAAACTCTTAAAGTTACTCGCCGGGTAGATCATTTATGGCATACTTTGCTAATCTCCAGAAAATGTATTTTTCAGGCATATTCTTCTGAAGTTGCAGCATCGCAGATTCAAGTTCTTTGAGATAAAAGAAGACTTTATTGAGTAACAAATCGCAACTTTCCCAAAATTTGCCTTTTTCTCATGTAGGCGAAGTACAGGGTTTGTCCGGAAGGTCATAGGACTGAGTCGGTTAAAAAAAAATTATTGAACCAATCGTTACAATTCTTTAAAAACTTTTAAAATAGGCTCCTTTTGCGTCGATGCAATGGTTTCTAAGCATTGAAGGCGTCACGGAAGGCATTCTCCGGCACAGCCTTGAAAGCCGGGGTGCATGCTGCTTAGATCCCCTCTGTCGTCTCAAAATGCTTGCCTTTCATCAGCCTTTTCAGGCAAGGAAACCAGAAAGTCAGGGGGCCACATCTGGGCTGTAGGGCGGCTGCGATGTCTTGTCGGACCTGATTGACGTTTGAGTCTCTTGAGGACTTCCACGTAAAACTTGGGAATGACATTTTGTCCAGGAAGAACAAATGCTTGGTCGATGATGCTCTTGATGACAAAAAAGGCAACGAGCATTGTTTTCACTTTGGATTTGCTAATTCTTCCCTTTTTTGGGCGAGAAGAAGCCGGCGTGTGCCACTCGGAAGATTGCCTTTTTGTCTCGGGATCATACTCATAAATCCATGATTCGTCACCAGTGATTACGTTATTCAAAAATTTGATCTCACTTTTACACATGTTCAAATTTTCCTGACTCTCCAGGTGTTCGAAGACAACTGACCAGCCGCTCGTTCGTTAGCTGGGAATGCCCACTACCGAGTCGGTGCGTGCACGCTCCGATGTACAGTCACGGCGGAAGACAATTAGTCCAATTACTTTCCAGACAAACTCTGTATTTATCGGACCACCGCGCATCTCTTTGTAATTTAGAAATTTTTGTCATAATAATACCCCAGCACAAAGTATATCAAGTTTATCACGAAGTTTGTAACACGCAGAAGGAAACGTAGGAGGCCCTATGAAACGTGAGAGACCCCATAAAGTATGTATATAAATGATCAGCTCGACGAGAAGAGTCGATTTAGCCAGATCCGTCTGTTTAGATGCGAACTAGGCCTTAAATTTTTGAGATATCGATCCGAAATTTGGAACCCGTTTTCTCTTATACCTCTTTACTATCAAATCAAAAACAAGTTCTTAAGTAGAAAACATGTTAATTTGTTATTAGATATCTTCTCGAAATATCAAATACATTACTGTAAATAGCAACGCTGCAAACAGAAAATAGTACAGAGAGAAATTTTTCCTTAATATGTCTGTGATACAAATCCTGCATAAAACTTACGGGATTTGCAGGAAAGAAGCCTAGCCAAAGAGCTTAGAAGGACCGAAGTGTTAACCGGCTCCAAAATGCCATAACCGTGTGTAGACATTGGTCCCAAAGAGCCCCGGATCATTGTGTCCATCTACATGGTTCACTGTGTTCACCTTTTCACCTTTCTCGGTTAGTTCAACTAGACGAGACTTTCATAGCACAAACAGGTCAAAGTGTGTTTATGGAGCACAGCAATCCCTGCCATTACACACCAACACATACTATACACACCGACTTGAAAGCAATAAAAAGACAAGCAAAGAAATAAGGAATTTCTTCAAAACATCTCATGCACTTTGGAAGAGCGCGCCCCATTCAATCGGCTTCCTAACCTCTATTGAAGCTGTGACGAGAAACAAAAGATGCTTGCGGCAGTAGCAAAAATGCCACCCCGGGCATAGCAAGAGGAAACCATAACGGAAGTGCAACTGACTCAATGGAAGGAAAAGTAGAAAAGTTAAATTGCATTAGAGCAACGCAAACGCATTTTTTTTTTTTTTGTTTTTGCTGGTGTTGTTGGTGTGCCCGAAGTTATGCCAAAAAGTGAAGAAAGAAAAGCACAATGCTGTTGCAAGCCGTATGCCACACGCATGCCAACAATGGACTCGCAGGACGGACAATACGTTAGATTCACAGCGTTGCATTGGCATTTGGCAGAACAACAGACGAGCAACAGGAGCAAGCAACAATTGTGAGACAACAACCAACACAAAAAAAAGGAAAATAGAGGCCACAATATGTGGTAGAAATTTGCACAGAATAAAATAAAATCTTGAAGGGAGCGTGGCGGCGCTGTGCCCGGTACTTGCCTCGAGACACAAGTCGGTAGTGTGAGACGAACTATGCGGTCTTTGTATACATGCGACGGGGATGTGCATACATTTTATTTGTTGCTTTTCTTTTTGTGTTGTGTGCACATATGTCTCATTTGCATACCACTTTTATGTTGCAACATCACCAGATACCGTTACATTCCTTTTATTTGCATCTGCTTTGCATCCATCAACTCATATCCGCAGAGACTTTCCCTTTTGTTTCCCGAAATCTTCAGATTTTTTGTTGCTACTCATTTTTTGAGGTTATATTACTAGAGTTCGCTGCTCTTATCTGCTGGTGTAGAACTTAAAAGTCTTTCTACTGCGCACCGGTATAACAAAATCTTTGCTGGGGTAAAGTTTAACGAATTCGGTGCGTATTGGTTTGGAGTACTTTTAGCAGAAATTTTCGTTTTCTCTCAGAAAGTTCAGGGAGATTGGTAACGAAGACGTGTGATGTGATGTATCGAGTATTATAAATTTATGACACGTATACCGTTATGTTGAAGCAGAAGGGAGCTTTATCGAGGGTTTGCAAAAAAGTGGCACCGAGCGAAGTCTTTAAGATTCCAGCAGAATAAAAGAGTGTCTGAAAGTATTAAGTATTAACTGCGTATGTGAGTGATGAAGCTATACTGAGCACTCCCCAAGTTTCCTCTGGGTATATTTAGATCTTTAAGGAATACTATGAAATCGGACGATAGGTTAATGGATCGTTCACTGGAAGAGATTCGGTAAATAAATGAAGATTGCAACACGACCTAAGGTCTAATGCACACTCTTCTCCTCGCGACATACAAACCATGACTGGAGCAGACAAGGAGGGTTTGGTGACAATCACTGTACTAGGGGGGTATAAGACAAACCGAGGTGGGGCCAAGTAAATGCAGCTTGCTACTGAATGCATTAGGACCATCACGCACGTATGAGTAATACTCAACCTTCCTCCCGACGTAATACTTGACGGTGGTACCGGGGGGTTCGGTACAAGACAGTAGGAGGTTTAGTTCGGATTAAAGTTCCACACTGACTTGGGTTCAGGCTTTCGATGCTTCCTCCTCGTAAAAAAAAAAAGCACTCTTCTCCTCTTAGCCCTAGCATATTGATAAACTCCACTATAAAGCTTGAGGCGATGTGATTCCTATTTGAAAAAATGGATCCAAAGGCCTTTATTCCGGAAAAATGGATCCAAAGGCCTTTATTCCGCCCCTACAGACCGCTGTGCAGTCAATTAGCATATCTGGAGTTTCAGGTGCCATGTCGCAGAACCGACAATTCGCACAAGAAGCTAGGCCCTTGTTATATAAGTGCTAGTGTAGAAGGCGGCAAGTAGCCTGAGTTTGCAACTTGGAACGTTTGCAACGTATTTAAACATTTTAAGGTTGTAACCAGCTATTAGCAACTTGACATGGCGAATACCTTGGAACTGTTGTCAATACCCTACCTTGGCCACTCCTTTATCCTTGCGGAGCAGCTCCTTTATGGTATGTGTGCCAACCGCAATGAAAGGTTCGCGTCCTACAATGCTGGTGGATGCTGTGGAGCGCGCGAGCTCATCAGCGAGTTCATTCGCTGCCTACAAAGGCAACCGGGTAACCAGATAAGGTGCACTTAGTTTCGATCTGATAGACTATTCAGCCGTTCTATACACCCCAACACCAATAGCGATTTGATCCCGTACTCAGAGATCATGGAATATGTTAGGAAAACTTTCCATAGGTATGGAGAGTTTGGTGCGTTCACCTTTGACTTCTGAGCCAACTCCCTCCAACGTTGGGACACTGCGCTGATAAACTTGATCTAGCAAGATCAAGTACTTCAGTCTTTCAGAATGACTCATGCGAACTGGCCCCTCGGGGAGTATCGTGGTGGTTGTAGTTGAAACCCAAATGCGGGAAGAACTGACTTTGTCAGTTGAATGTGGAGTTTCATTGCAACCGGGTGCCGGACCCAAAGCACGGCAGAGGTTTTAAATGGGCCTCGAACCAGACCAAGGTGGTTAGTGTGTCCATTCCACACTGCCAATTGGTACTGAAAATGCTTAGCATTCTCAGGGCGCTGATCAACGCATTGATTTGATCCGCTGTGCTTTTGAGCGCCGTGGAGTAAGGCTGTCGTCAGCAGGTATCCACGTTAAACACACCGGACATTGTCTTTCAGAATGAGAACGGGTAGGAGTCATCACTACTGGACGGTAGTGCCTCAAAACAGCACAGAAAACGAAGTAAATTCTAAGAGCTAGTGAACTCTTCGTCTAGCGAGCAATATCCCCATTTCAACGGTTGTAAGAGTTCAAACTGGACACTGTTCAATCGGGATTTGTACGATTAAAAATTTTACCAGAAGCCAGTTCTATCAAGCTGCTTGAGAGAAGATGAGATATAATCATCTCAAAGCTGCCTTCTGGAATGTCTGGCCTTTGCCTGCTCGAGACTAAAACACCTCCGATCTCATACTTTTAGACATCCAAGTTAATCAAGGCGTTTGGTCCATAGTTGATATCCAACTATAGGAGCTTTTATCTGGCTTGAAAAAGAGTACATGTAGCATTCTAAGTGTGATATCCTGAGATCTTGTGGGGCCTTCTATGTAAGCTAATTTAATATCTAGCTTCGTTATAATTGGGAAGGTCTCTATTTACCAGTGTTACGATCTCTTAATGTAGAACGAAGTTCAAGTTAATAAGGAGAAAACTCGTTCTCTAGCAGCAAAAGAACTATAAGAAGGGCTGACTTTTGCTGATTGTATTGGTGTCAATCTTAGTTACAGAAGACATTTACTTAAAACCCAAAAAGTTCAACCAATGTTCCCTTTTGTCAGAGTGGTCAATTTCCTCCATTCCCAAAGCAATCTGTACGACATAAAAGGAACGGATCCGTTTTTATATACGATCAAAAACTGTTAACTCAAAACTCTACAATATATTGAGATCTCCACTGCAAAAACAACAACAACTGTTAATGCTAGGAGTGACTTCCTTTAGAGAAAATTTAGATAAAAACTTCGCAAGTGTATAGTACGTCACCCCAGTCTGATCTATAGGGACAAGCAACGCAAGAAATCTCTAAACCTTCACAACAAATTAATCGTTCCCGCGCAGCATATAGAGACACATATAGTCCACAGAAACCCGTTCTCACAATAACCTCAACCTGAAGATATTCAAATACTCTCCCCACCTGGATCCAGCTCATTGCAAACCGTCACAAGCTCAATGACCTAATCTTCTTTCCACTGCAGCACAAATGCGTGACTTAGCTGACCTTCATGAATTAAAACCCGACCAGAGTGTGCTGGAGTAACCGGAACGAATCCGGATTCCTATCCGGCACAAGACTGTCAACTCGGCAGTATTCCACAAAATTACTAAAGGGATTTTTTCACTAACCAATCTAAACAGTATTCTTCTTCTTCTTTACTGGCGTAGACACCGCTTACGCGATTATAGCCGAGTAAACAGTATTAGATTCTCGAAATAACAGCCCTTGACCGGATAAAATTCAGATCAAATCCGGTAATGTAGTACCAGCTGTTTTAGGAATTGACTTCTGGTATGCTTTCTGCCACTACAAAAACTAGTTGGTTTATATTGACGACAAACGCCTAAAACTTACCTCCAAACTCCAAACAGAATTTCGAAAACGACTACACTTATGTATTTAATTCCATTGCTTTGAAACTGAAACATTTTTTTTTTAATTTTGGAAATTTTTTTAACATTTTTAACTACATTTTTTGTTATGCCAATAGATTAAATTCATATTTACGGCATTTAGATTTTTCATTCACGTAGTTGGCTTATTTAAAGTAGCAAAAGCTGATTAATTTGAAACTCAGTAATTCAATTTAATTCAGTTATTTTATATATAGTCGTTCAAGGAATGAATAATGTAGTATACTACTATATTATACTATATGTATATATATGTATGCATATAGATGTGTTTTTAGATATTAAATTGATTTAAAGTTTAACAGTTAATAGGTGAGTAAGATTAATCAAAACTTATTAGCTCCGCTGTAGCGGGTTCTTCGGGGGCGGCGGCGGCTGGTGGCTCCGGTTCAGATTGTGGTGGTGCGGGTGCGGCAGCAACAGCTTGTATCTGTGCTTGTTGTTGTTGCACTTGTTGTTGTGGTGGTGGTTGCTGTTGTTGCGGTTGTGGAACTTGTTGTGGTTGCTGCTGAGGCGGCTGCTGTTGCTGTTGGGGTACCTGTTGTTGCTGCTGCTGCTGTTGTTGTTGTGGTGGTTGCTGTATTTGCTGTGCTTGGTGTGGTGGCATTTGTATAGGTGGGTGAGTTTGCAAAACATTTTGTTGTTGCAGCATTACATGCGCCAACTGCGAAGGATGTTGTGGTTGTTGTTGTTGTGGTCCTAGAGCTGGATTTGACGGTTGTTGAGCTAAAAATGGACAGAAGCCATGTTTTTTAAAACCATTTAAAGTGTCAATATTAGCTGTATGCACTTACCTTGTAGGTCACCCAACTGTGGTGCACCTGGCGGCATCATACCTTGCTGTGGAATTGGTCCCTGCTGCAACATCATACCTGGATGTTGTTGTTGATTCGGTTGACCTGGCACTACACCACCTGCTGCATACATACCTGGTGGTATGGCACCTGGTGCCATAGGTCCACCAGCTGGATTCATCATACCACCTGTTTGATTGTATTGTGCTCCACCACCACCAGCGGCACTTAGTGGACCCGGTGAATTCGGATTAAACGCATAAGGATTGTAGACATTATTCATTTGATGTGACGGTGAACCTTGTGGGCCTGCAACAACACCCGGCGGCATAAAGGGGAATGCTGTCTGCCCCATGAGATATTGTGCTTTCTGCTGCTCTTGACGCAACTGCATTTCACGTTCTTGTTCTTGTATGCGCTGCAGCGCTAATTGTCGTTGATATTGCAAATATTCTTGCTTCTTCTTACGCATTATCTCCAATTTCTGTGCCATTTGTATTTGCCGTTGACGCTCTTGCTCTTCAGCGATGCGTCGCAGCTTTTCAACATGCTCTTGTCGGAGCACATCTAGCGCGGCACGAGAGTCCTTGATTTGCGCCAACTTATCCTGTAGTTGTTCGTACCACATGCGCTTGTCATCCATCTCTTTAATGTAGGAGAGTTGCTGTGAATGCAATGAAGTTAAATTCATGAAAAGTGTTTGCACGGAAGAGTCATTTGAAATGCTGCGTCCACGACTGGAATTCGATTTCATACGATTAACAAAAATATCCACTTGTGCGCGCATATTCGCAGCGAATTCATCGATTTGCACCTCATCAGCTGACTGTGGGGAATAAAATGATAATTAGTAAACACATTTTATTGTATAAACAAATGACTAATAATATATAATATAAACACCTTTGGCTGTGTGGGTGCCTGTTGTGCTTGAGGTTGCGGCGTAGGCATTGGGCTCGGTGCTGACGGGCTTGCCAAGGGCGATTCGTTCACTTTACGTTGTTCCCAATAAGAGCGATTCAAATATTTAGCCAGGTCCGGATTTGCTTCTTCTTGCTGATATTCTTTGGGTGCTGGCGGTGCTTCGGGACTGGGTGAACGTTGTTGCAAACGGTAGGCGGCCATTGACTAAAGTAATTTGATACAAAAAAATATTATTATTTGCGCTCTTACTCTTATTCTGTCTTTGTTTATCGAAGTTTCGATAAGATAACGTTCTAACTTACATGTTGTTGTTGTTGTTTCTTCTTTTCTTCGGCCTCCGATTGACTCAGCGCTAAAGCTAGCTGCAGTTCTTCTTCTTCTTTTAATTCTTGTTCACTTTTACGTGGTGGCGTCTGTAAACAAATATGATAAATTAACTTAAAATTCTTTGTATTGCAAATATTATAAATAATTTTACGAAAATTGCACACTCACACTCACCTGCACTTGCTGTGAAAGCGAACTATTGACATATTCAGCTGGCAAATCACTCTCAGCTGCAGCACGTACTGCTGGCTTGGTATTTGGCCGCTGCAACATTACATAGCACCCGTCACAAACGCGCACCTAAACAAAAATTTATATATTTAAAAAAAAGTTGTATGAAGGGTTATTGCCCGAAAACGCTTACATCTTTTTCAATGCCAAATTTAGGTAGTGGACATTGTTTGCTGGAACATTTACCGCAAAATACTTGGCCACAATTGCGGCAATGATGCTTACGATTGGTGAAGTTAAATTCGTCGCGACAGCGATGACAAACTTTGCCATCAGCCCAAATTGGCGCAGTGTCAGCTGTGAACATAGCATCTGCTTCTTTCAGCTCGGGAAATGTATGTCCCTTAGCCTTTAGTATGGTCATGGTGTCCTAAAAAGAAAAGGCAATACTCAGTATATCACTTCTTATTTGGTTGCATAAAATCTTCACTTCTTCATCCAGACTTAACTCCGATTCGGTACTCATTTTAAAAGCGCAAAAATAAAATTGTATTCAAGCGTACAAGTTTTCAGACCTTGTTGGATTCAAAGTCGTAATTCAATTAAGTATCTTTATATACTTTCATTATGTTTTGTGAATTTTCTTTATCTGCACAGAATTATCAGTCATTGCTTATACGCATAACTTTCGTTTTAACTTTGTTTCTTGGTTTTATTTTATTTTCTTCTGCATGCATTCACACACTAACCTTTATTGATTGATATTTCTCAGATGACCGAAATGCGTATGCCCATGTCTGCACTAATTCCAACATTTTCTGACGCACATTTTCATGTGGGGTCTGCTCCAGAAAGTTACTAAACATTTCACAATTCTCCCTGGTAAAAACTTCATCATGCATTGGTGCACCACAATTCTTTACTACACTTTCCAACACCAGGAGCGCATAACAAGCCGAATGTGGATTCGGTGAACTCATTTTTTTCTTAATCGCAGCAAAAGCATTTTTGGGACTAAAATTTACAAATAAAACATTATTAAAATTAAATGCGCATTTAAATACAGAAACTGTAACATCCAATTATTGCCACAAATGTATTGTACATATAGTACATACAAATAAGTATATATGCAAATTTTTTGTACTTACGAGACATCCTTTTGATTGATCTCGTCACAAATGAGTAGAATAGAAGGCCATTCGGGCTCCAAACGCAGGTGGCTTGTAGCATTTTCTAAAATTACGGATCATATTAGATACTTGTATGAAAATTACAAAAGTTAAATGCTCTGCTGATAGTGAGAAGGCAGTTCGCTGACCCCCCCGTTGCAGTTATTTGTGTTACTCATTGTTAAACTGCATCTGGCTGCTGAGTCATTAGTATGTAAAATGTAAGATATTTCACAGTTAACCTTCTAGTATTTATATGTATTTTCCTTACCAAGATTTTTTTCAAAACTTGATTTAAACATTATTATTTGTGCGGAATATACACTTTTTTAAATTAAATAAGGTATTTAGATTTATATCAGGGAGAAGTTTTTTGCACTGCTTTCGTTTTTTTGACGTTTATTGCGAAAATCAGAATGACAGCTGATAAATTGTAATAGAGCGACAAAGTGCACTTGCGAGAGCTACCGTATCAACTGAATTAATAAAATTGAAAATAATTTCTCTGTTATGACTGCAACCCTAGCAAATGTTTTTTCAAAATAATTGGACTTGTTAACTCGGTTTACTTGCGGTATATTTTGTTATTAACTTTTGCGGTTATGTTATTCCGTTATAATTGTTGACTATCGAATTCACTTAATATTTAAAATTTTTAAGTTATTATTGAGGTACAAGGATTAAAGTTCCAAATTTTAAATCTACATAAAATCAAGTTAATTATTTTATCTTAAGCTGATACAATTTAGTCGGTAGCGTTTTGTTTTTAAAATATATGGAAAATATAAATAAAACAATGAAAGAGGAAAAAAGACTGGAAAATGCCCCACATTTCACCGAAGATGAAATAATGCTTCTATTGAATCTCCTAACAAAGTATGGACAATTAATTGAACAAAAATCGGTCGACGCAAAAAGTCATAGGCAAAAGCAAAAAGCTTGGACGGATCTATCATACGAGTTTAATGTCACCACCAAAGGTGGCATTCGTACATTAGGTGACTTGCAAATTTGTTACAGGCATTTAAAAAAGGTAGCGCAAAGATCTACAAGGAGTTCCTCCAGTAAGTTATTAAGTATTTTAAATTTGTTTTTATTTAAATAATGGGTTTTTGATATAGAAAAAGGTACCCACAGTCCGGATTTGAGACGTGAAAACAATGATCCTTATCAGAAGCTTATTTCGGGTATAGTCGAAAAGGAATATGAAAAACTTACCCTTAGCTGGCCCAAAGGTGATTATATTTTTGATCTACCTACTTAATTTAATGGTATTATCTTTTAATAGAAGAGAAAGACGATGCTTGTAATAGAAAGGTAAGGAGGATAGTTAGGTCAACCTTTGATGACTGCTTCAGCCTGTTTTATGATAATACTATTGCTGAAAGTCCCATCTTAAGTACAGGTGATTATCATGTTTAACTTATGACATTGCTCAATAATAAATGAATTCTTCTTTAAGTTCTTAATCATAGAATTGTTGAAAGCCACAACATGCCTAAAGGAGATAATACGGAAAGCGGTAATACACGAAAAGTACAATATTTTGTTGGGGCTGCCCTTAACGATTGCTTCAAAGTGTTGGAAGAGCCTGCACAAAATAATCCTACAGAAGAGAAAACAACTGGTCCTGAAGCTGCACCCACTTTACAAAATCTTTCTGATACCCAATTGAACCGTGAGTGTATAGTAGGGGGTCCGTTATTACTCAAATCGATATATTTATTCTTGCAAACATTCCCTGAATTTATGCGCTAAAAGTAAAAATCACCTTTGTGAAAATAACAGACATCCCCGTATCTAGAATTTGGTTTGGTTCGTGAAATTAATATCAGTAATATCTACAATTCAATTTCAGAATTGTTAGCAGCTGAAAAGTTTGAAGCAATATCAACTCAAAAGAAAATTCTAAAACTGCAGTTAACGGATGAGAAGGAAAAATTGGAACATAACCGTGCTATGAGGCTAATGGAACTGAAAGAGAAAGAGGAAAAATACAATCATGAACGTCTTATGTTTAAGCTGGAAGCTGAAGATGCACAGAAAAAGTACGAGCATAACGAAATACTAAGAAAGATGCAGTTGGAAAAGCATAACAAATGAGTTTAAACAATTAATATTATAATTATTGCAGAATGTATTCTTGTGTTGACAGCTGATGTTTAATTTATCTAGTAAAAAAGTATTCATGTTTATTAACTACGTTTTTTACGTCCTTTTATTTTCAACATTCTTTCCACACTTGTCGGCAATGCTGATACCGGAAAAACATAGCATATAACTGTCATGTAACGCACGTTCAAACGGCTTTAGTTTAGCTGTAAATAGTAATAATAGTAAAAATGAGTGAGCAATAACGCTTTCTTCCAAATCACTCCATTTATTATTCATTTAACATTTGCGTGCTGATAAAAATATAAAACTAGCAATGCTCACTAAATAACTTATCTATTATTATTCTCTACTTTGTATACACTTGCTTACAGAACAACTTCAAAAATTTCCTCACTTATAAACTTTAGTGCATTTGTTTACTTTGTATGTGTGCTTGTGCACATAAATACATAAAAGTGCTTATATGCATATATAAATACATATATTTATAGAGTAAGTATGCAGGCACGAACGTCTTATCACACAAACTATTATATAATGTACAAATATATTTTTGCTTACTACAGTCGCGTAAACAAATTTTACGCTTTGTAGATTTACATATGAACGTACTAATGTATTCGCATGTGTTATAAAAATATTTGTTTAACTTTATTTTATATTTTTTTTAAATTATAATACTATCACACGTAGGTTTTGTTTTGTTTTTATTTTTAATTTCTTAGTTTGTTCATTATATTTAATATTTAAGTATTCAGTTGGCATTTGTAAATATTTATAACAATATGACTTCAAAAGCTTTTGCTTCATATCTAATAAATAAATATTGCAAATAATTTTTATTTATTCTCAATTATACCGGCTTTGTTTATGCTGCAAAGGCTTAGTTGTTTTAGAATATCGTTTACTTTGTTCAATATTTGCTAATTTTTGGCTGGTTTTACAGTAGTTTATCGCTATACATACATATTTATGCATATTTTGGACTATTTCGTAATTCGCTTTTTGTTTTTCTTGTTGTAGCACTATTGCTTAATTACTTTTACTACTTATTTCTAACAATACACCGTAACTTATTTTATAAACAAATATGTATGTTTGTATATAAAATACAACTAGTAAATTAACCGTATTTCATACTTATATCACTTATAATGGTACATACATATATGTATATGTATATATTAAATACATTATATTATAAATATTAATTATAATAATAAAATATTTTACGCTCGTAGTTTTCGCTTGAGCATAACATAAGCTAATCCTTTAAAAGTCGACAGCTGCAGAAACATTATTAATATGTTCATGCCGAAATTTCCATTTTCCATACCAAAACTGCGTAGCACTGTGCTGGCATTTCTATAAAAAACAATAAAATAATAAAAAAATTTCAAGTATTTGAAATAAACTTCCATATATGCGTTAAATAAGGAAGTTACTACAGAATATATTTTTTCAGCAGTGATGGACACGAATTTATACTTTTATATAAATTTATTATCTTGTTGGTATGTTATAGGATTTGCGACGTTTCCTTCTGGATGTTACAAACTTCGTGGTAAGCTTAATATAACCTACTCACACCATAAAAATTACGCTTAAAAATAAATTGTAAATATACTAATTACTATTTTTGCAAAATTTACATTTTTTTCTTAAAAATTCAGGAATTATTAAAAAAAATGTGTAAATTTTTGTTTATATTTAGCTCTCATCGCATTCGTACAAACGAAATTACTAAATGTTCGTGTCCGCCCGAATAAAAATATAATTCCATGTTACTACTCACTTGAAATGGCAATACACCACATCCATTGGGCAATAAATACTCCCACGATTATTAGAATATATCGCCAACACCATGCTTTCGAGCGCATAACGAATTGGTGATAAGTACGATAGCAAGCGCATTAAGCTCGACATATGTGTGAGCAGTATAAGAAAACCGGAGAATATCAACATGAAGCAAGTCAATACAGCACCCACAAATGTACCGTTCTGTAAAGAAAAATACTTTTTCTAGTAAAAATGGATATATTTATAAAAAACTATATTATATTTTTTGTGCAACAGGTTGGTAGCATAAGAAACAGTGAAGATAGTATTACAAAGGGAGCAAGTTGAAAAGGGTTAGGTTAAGTAGGATTAAACTGGCAGGCCAATAAGCCACGCATAGATTCATTAGGATTCTGTGGAACCAGATGAAGCTCAGTTCATAGCTCCAAGAAAGGTAGTCATCCTTTAGGATGCCTGCGCTTGGCGAAAACAAGTTGAAGATATTAATACAGACGCAATTCTATAGATCATAAAATTGTTTATAAAATTATTTTACTTTCTTCACCTCCGTCTGTGATAATTTTTCGTCAAAATGTTCTCATATTTGGCGAGTTTTTCATACAGTATAATTTCGGCATTCATTTATTAGTTAAATGTTAAAAGTACTCACAATCGGATTCAATATAGTGCCTAATAGTACACCCAGTCCATCAGCGCATATCGTCACTACGACAGCAGTCAACATGAATTTAGCATAACGTTCAATTTCGAATGGCTGATCGGTCATCAGGTAGGCGATGGTAATGTATGTCATGGAGAATATGATCTGTGGCAGAGAGAGAAATTGAGTGGAAGATATAGACTTTTCTACATCATTTACTAGTTTCAATTATATATACATATTTTTTTTTTGCTTATGAAATTTAAAATTTCAAACTTACGTGCACTGGTGTAGACGTTATCAGTGTCGCCATATAATACGTTCGTAATTTATACCAATTGTTGAAAGTTTCCTTTTTGATTATGCTGATTTCTTGAGGGACTAAAATATAAGAAAATTGTTATTTTAATTAACAATGTTTTACCGACCCTTAGGTATAGATCAAGAAATCTGAGCCAATACAAAACTGAGCAGAGAATACAAAACTGCGCCAGTTGCCACTATCCTTTGGGAGATCACATCCCAATGCAAAGCAGGTCGCTATGCACTTGATTCTTTCATTGGAAACGTGGGCAACCTTCCGTTGTCCACCCATGCATTTCAAATTAAAGAAGCTTTTCGCTTCCGTGCAAACTACATGGCCCAGCCAGCGCTTTCGTTGGATTTTTATATATTTAATTATATTCCATTTTCTTCGATATTCAGTGCTCACACTGACGATTCCAAAGGCCTTGCTAGAGAACAGTTTTCTGGAATGCTTAAAGTTCTTTCTCGGGATGTAAATGCGATGTGGTAGTTACCCTGATATCCAGCCATATTTGAGCTAACATTGCACTCAATCCTTATTACTGTGCCCGCGTCAGGCACCCCTGGCAACGGAAGCTACTTTGAGTGAGATACGGTAACCAACCCGTGAGGAAGTGAGGTAATCGGTTTAACCGCTCAACAAGTTTCCAGTGTCTGCTCACCAGAAGGTGAGGTTGTAGGTGGGGATAAGAGCATGCGGAACACTTATAGAAAGTGATACAATAAAATTTTTCTACTTCTGGAGTCGTGCGCCTAGGTTTAGAACCCATCTCGTAAAAATGGTATGAAAGGAACACGAAGGCCTCGGTTATTGACTTCGAGGTTTCAGTCATTGAAATTACTTGGACAACTGACAACGCACAACAATTTGAAAAGTTGTTTATACTCGTATATTCAACCCTTTGGTAGTGCCTCACTCAACTCAAATACAGTCTGCGTGAGAGTTTATCTAGCAAACGTGAATGGATCCGGTTTTCAGCCGGCCAATAACTGTCAATACTGCCGCTTCAACAACGAATTCAAAACACTTCTAACAACAAACTACTTTTTCAAATCCCTCTTCATTTCCATTTATACTATATATACATATGTATATGTAGGTATATATGTACTCACATCTCAATAGGCCCGGCATCATTGTCGTATACCATAAATAAGTATTGTGTATTGTGAATGAACCTAAATTTGCAATCTGCTTTGTCGCATTTGAACCGGAGTCGCCGTACAGCAGTCCAATCAGTATAGCACATATAATATGCACTGCCAATTTTAAGTAGGTCACCGTCTGGGGAATTAAACAAAAACAACAATAACAGCATGACGATCAGGAAAATAATCAGCAAATGTTCTTTTCCTCTTTTCACATTCTCATTCCATATTTGCCTTTTTTGTACTCACCCAATCGCGGAAAAACTGCACATGACAACGACCGATCAGCAGCCACAGACGCATCCATTCCGGCGGCGGGTAAACATGTTTTGTGGCAGATATTGGTGGTGTTATCGATGGGGATAGTTGCTTTACCCCACCCTGTTTAGACTCCATCATTTTCACGATTTGTACACCATTTAAACCGTCCAAGTGTTGCGGTTGCTCCGCATCATAGTCATATCGCCATTTAGGCTGCCGGGCAGCAACGGCTAAGTCATCAGTGTGATCGCCATAATCGCCATTCACGCACTCCAGCACTGCAGAGATACAAATAAAGAGTATTATTAATAGAGAAGTAGTTTTCTTGGTAATTTTTCTAATGAAGATGGAATAGTGTAGTTTATGTGTGTAGTTAACGAGATTCATTAATATCTGGGGTCACGAGTTAGATCATAGTCGGCAATTAAAGTTGGGGAAATCATTATGTTCCGAGACAACAGGGTACAATAAACTTTGATATACAACAATCATTTACATTAGCCATCTTTCGCTGAACGTCATAGGACTAGGGTCCAATAGACGGCTGCAAGTGGTCAACGTATGCTGTCACCGCAAAGTTAGCTATACTCTAATTTCTAAACAACTCCTGGATCAGATAGCTAATTGGATGAAGTTGAGTTGCCGGTGAAGTTAGTGATCTTGCGAATATCCATTATATTGTATAGTCTATTCTTATTTCTAATCAAACTTAAACTTTTTTTATATTTATAATGAACTTTAATGAACCAAATATGTAACATTTTGGTCGAGCACTTTTTGTTGTTTTTCCGCAAGAGACATTATTCCATCAGTGTACAACTTTTATGGTTTCTCGGCGAAAAACTGCAAGAAGTAATTTTCATAGGCTTCTCTTGAAGCCAACTTTAGTTCATTAAGAGAGTTCTGCATTGACCGAAACAAATGGTAGTCCTATGGTGCAAGGTCAGGGCTATATGGCGCATGCATCAAAACTACCCAGCCAAGCTCTCCCAGTTTTTTCCGAGTCATCAAAGATGTGTGTGGTCTAGCGTTGTCCTGATGGAAGACGAAATCCTTTCTGTTAATCAGTTCTGGCCGTTTTTCGATTGTTTGCTTCAATCTCATCAGTAGTTGATAGTAAAATGGAGAATCAATGGTTGACTAGGCTACAGGAGCTCTTGATTCCTTTCCAATCCCACCAAACACTAAGCATAACCTTCCGAGGTGTCAATCTTGGCTTTGCGACCATTTGTTGAGCTTTACCACGCTTGGACCATGATCTTTTTCGCACATTATTGTCATATTTGATCCACTTTTCGTCTCCTGTTACCATTCGCTTCAGATATGGTTCGATTTCATTTCGCTCCAGCAAAGAATCGCATATGTTATTTCGATCCATTAAATTTTTCACAGACATTTCATGTGGTACCCAAACATTGAGCTTCTTTTTGTATCCTGCCTTTTTTAAATCATTCAAAACCGTTTGATCATGAATGTTAAGTTCCATAGCGATGTCATGGCTGCTTATGTGATGTCCTGGTCAATGTTTTTCATAATTTCATCGACTTTTTCAACGATAGGTCGACCAGAGCGAGGTGCATCTTTCACATCGAAATCTCCAGAACGGAAGCGAGCAAACTATTGTTGGTACACAAATTGATACAGCATCGTCGAAAATACGCCATATTTTACAATTATTCTTCGGTAAAGACGAAAACAGAAGAGAGACGACTAGAATTGTAAATACTCTTTACGAAACTGATATTGTAACAGCCAATCATGCGCAATTTTGGTTGTGTCGTTTCCCTCCCAATACTTTTGATGTCAAAGATGATGGTCAATTCTTGAAACAATCGATATAATTTTATAAAACGTAGAGTACGAACGTTGGTTACTGACTGTGGTGGTTGTATCGCGATGAGCCTGACTCCATTTGTCGATGCCAATGAAAATGGTGTCCAACCCACAATTGACGGTCAGAAAGGTTTTGCTATGTATTTACTGGGATTGCCTGCCAGAGAATCTTATCTTACGAGCTACTCCTCTACGGGTTCTCAACTCTTAATTTGGAGTTGTATTTTCAAAAGTTTGCACGTCCAAAAGAAGCATGTGCCGGAGTAGCCAGTTTTGGCCCATGCGAACGGAATCGTGTTCCATTAGGATAACGCCAGGCCACACACATCGATAGCAACTCGTCAGAAACTCCGCAAATTTGATAGGTAGGTTATTACACTTCCATCTTGCAGTCCGGATCCGGCACCAAGTGATGACTACCTCTTCTTGCCTATGAATCCGACGAATGATTTTACAGGAGAAAAACTCGCCTCAAATAAAGCTTGTGAAAATAGACAGTCCCAGTTTATTGCCAATAGTGACGAAGGACTCTAAAAGAGTGGTATTATACAATTAACTTCAAAATGGAAAAAAGTTATCGTAGATCGAATGGGGTATATTTTATCTAAACCGAACTAGATGTAAAAATTTTGGATATCCTTCTAATATGTAGACCCTTGCTTTGAAAGAGTCAGTTAGATTCCTATATACATATACGACTACGTCTGCCTGTCTATCTATCTGTACTATCGGACTGAAATTGATCCATAACCTATGGAGGTAGTAACAATGCGACTGAAATTACTTCACACTTACGAAAATCAGCTGGATTGTGGTAAGTCGGACATTCCAAGCCGGCCGTTCTTAAAAATGCAATTGTATTGTGCGGCGTACCCTGGTACGTACAGCAACCTTGACTCAGCACATAAATTTGATTGAATAGGCTATAAACATGTGACGAAGGTTGATGAATTGTACAAACAATTGTACGTCCCTCATTGGCCAAGGTTTGTAGTAACTGTATTGTATCAGAAGACGCTGAGCTATCCAAGCCACTGTGTATAAAAATTTAAAACAATTAATTACATATATAAAAAAAAATATACTATATATTTATATTTAAAAAGTTCATTAAATAGAAAAAACTATGCAATTCAATTATAACGGTACTTACGTTGTTGGCTCATCCAAAAATAGCACCGCTGGATTATCAATTAACTCCAAGGCGATGGATAAGCGTTTCTTTTGGCCGCCAGATAGGTTCCCAGCGCGTGTTGATTTGGTCTGTGATAACTTGAGGGTGTCCAATAAATGTTCAATCTGTAGGTAAGAATGTCGAAAGCATTTACTTTTTAATTTTGTGCTTTCAAAAAAATTTAAATTAAAAATGGTTCAACTTGAGCCAGTTCATCAACATTAATTTCCATAAAACATCGAAATTTTTGGGTTTTGGGAAGAAACTAGTACTATTTGTATCATGAATATCATAGTTACTTACCAACATTTTCTTCTCCTTTATGTTCATCGAATCGTTTGAGATTTTCAATTGAGCCGCCAGCAGCATTGTCTCCTCAACGGTAAACCATGAATGAAAATGATCATCTTGCATTATATAACAACAAATTTTGCGCGATTTAGTTGGTGAGTCGCCAAACTGTATACTTCCGTTAACACCTTTTGTCCTAAAAATAATAAAAAAAAAATTTGTAGAACATAGTTTTCATATTCATAAATATACTTGCTTAATATTACTAATACGTCAGATTTACGTCTTAGATTAAGTTAAACGAAGAAAAAATGTCAATTTCGGTTGTACCAAAGTTATAAAAATGTAAAAAAGAATTTTCCATGTTGAATTGCTTTTTAAGGGGAAGAAATATCATTGAAGCAAATACTTGGCTTGATGACGAATTTCCGGACAAAGCCCCAAGAAAATCAATCAGCAAGAATTGATTGCTAAGTTTAGCTGTGGTGAAATGAGCAAGACGGTGAAAGAGTAAGACGATAAACGCAGTGAAAACCCAAAAGAGGGTGTTACTGACGAAAACATCAAAAAAGTACACAAAATAATTTTGACTGACCGTAAAGTGAAGTTGTTAGAAATAACAGGCCCTCTAAAGGTATCAATTGAACGTGTATATCATTCACGGATATTTTGGGTATGAGAAAGATCTGATAAGGATGACCATTGACCATAAACAACAACGAGTTGATGATTCGGAGCCCGAGTTTTTGTGTCGATATGTGACAATGGATGAAACTTGCTTCATCATTCCACTCCGAAGTTCAACAGTTATCCGAGTGGACTGCACACCATGAACCCGTTCCAAAGCGTGGGAAAACGCAACAGTCGGCTGACAAGGTTATGGAGCCTGTATTTTGGGATGCGCATGGAATACTTTTTATTAACTACCTTCAAAAAGGAAGGACTATCAACAGCGACTATAATATAATAACGCTTCATTCCCACCAAAGGCGGGTTCTACGAAACCGGGACGGATCTTTATCAGGCCGCAATTAAAGAAAAAGAAAGTGCGGTTTCACCAAGACAATGCATCGTGTCAGAAGTCAGTGAAAACGATGGCAAAAATCTATGAAATAGGCTTCGAAGTTCTTTCGCATCTACCGAATTCTCAAGGTCTGGACCCCAGTGACTATTTTCTATTCTCAAATTTCGAAAAGATTATCGCTGCCAAGATATGTTCATCGAATGAATAAGAGATCGCTGAAACTAAGACCTCTTTTGAAGCAAAGGACAATTAATACTACGAAAATGGTATCGAAGAGATGGAGGGTCGCTATAATCAGTGTATCAAACGTGAAGGGAACTATGTTGTATTAAAAATACGACTTTTGTCAAAAAATCTGTTTTGCTATGGTAGGTCATGGACTTTTTCATTGACTTGTTATAATGCCTTCGCAATTGAAAACGTTTTTCATACAAAAACTTAATTTGATCGTGCAAACTTTATTGCAACTATATGTTATAGTGTTCCAATTGAAAAATTTGTTCGGAGTACCCATACAAGGCCTTGATGATGATTTTGATCAATCAGTTTGTATAGCAGATTTATCCAATATCCGATATGGGTGATTTCAAAAAAGCAGATCGAAAGTTCCTGGGAGAAAAGTGTGTTAAATTTGAGTTCTTAATGTCAAAGCAGCTTTCAAATGTGGCAGAAGAATGTGAAAGGAAGCAATATTAGTGAGGTTAGATAATAATAATAATAATAATAGCCATAAATCAGATCCTTTAGCGTCGTTAGATTCTTTATGAATGAAATTGTTCATTTGTTGGGTAGATTAGCATGAGTTTCCGGAATCGATCCGCAGTCATTGTTAATAAATGTTTTGTATGCATTGAAAAAATCTTAATACAATAACTATATCGGAAACGATCAGAGTGAAAGACAATCACTAAGATCTAAACAATACCTTTAAAAATCTAAGCTTCAAAAAAATGATAAAGCTTTCGAAAAATTGAGCCATGAGATATAGCATGTTTAAGGTAGTGTCGAAAGGTTTGGTAACTTAAAGAGGCTAAATAAAAATTATTTTCAAATTTTATTTTGGCTTTCTATTCTTAGGATCGGACACCAATACAATTTTTCTTGTGCCCAGAACATAAAGAGAATGATAACTTGAAGCTGGGGCCTTTATAAAAGTAATATGCCAATCGTGTCATAAAAATGATAAATCTTGTAAATTGCTATAATCGTTGAATGTATGAGTACACTTTAAAGCAAATTACAAAGTAGTTAAATTTAATTTATTAATAATTGATTTCATTTGAATTCATGAATATATGTACATACATGTGATTTACATATAATTATATTTAAATATGTATAAATAACAATAATTCTGCTTGTAAAGATATTTAGTATGTATTTAAATTCGAATTTTATTTTTTTTATATTTAAAATAAAAATATAAACTTACGTTAGGCCTGTTAAAATATTCATCAAACTCGACTTGCCCGCCCCCGAGGGTCCCATAATCGCCGTTAGTTGTCCAGAACGGAATGTGCCCGAAATTCCCTTCAATATGGTTTTCTTCACTGAAAAAGCGTACGAAAAAAATGAAAACATTGAAAAATAATAATAACAAGAAAAATTTAGCACGTGCTAAAGTGCAAGATAAATATTTGCTTTTAAGGTCGTCTCGACTGGCAAATTGTTTTTGTAATTTTTTTTTTTTTCAAATACCTATAATACAAGCCAATGCTAATGAGTATTACTAACTTAGATTGGTGATGAGCAAAAACCTGCTGTAAATACTTAGCTAAAAACGTCACGATGCTGAGTATATACATATGTATTCGTATGATATTCATATACATATATTTCATATATGTACGTATATGTGCATGTACATATGTATATGTATGCCAATCAGTACAAATGTGCTTATCACTTTGACAAATAAACATATTTTTTTGCTGTGAACCAATTTGCAATGCATATTTGCGTACATACATACATACTTCCATACAACGGATGTTAATTAGTAAATACAGATGATGTCTTACATATGTATTCATACAATATACGAGTATGATTTGCACGTTAGTATGTACTGCATATAACATACATACATACATACATACATATGTACATATAGGAATATTCTTCCAGTTGACATTCTTATCGCAATGACTAATCGTACCTGGGTACATACGGCGAAACACGTTAACACAATATACATATATATATTTTTTTGTTATAATTTTTTAATTGTTATTCCTTTTAAGTATTAGTTAAAATCTAGTTCTTTTTTTAAGTTGTTAAAGTTAGCAATAGTTAATCCATTTCAAAATTTGTGTGTCAACCGGCACGTACCAAAATATCTATACAGCCGTCAGTATATATATAAAATACATACATACATATTTACGCACGTGTATACTTAAACACATATACATATACTTATATTTATGTAAATTTTGTTGATTCTTCTAAGAAATAATTAAATACATTCTGAAAAATTTAGGAAAACAAACTGGTTAACATTAGGTCGAGTTATTAAGATAAAGCTGTTATTGATGCTCAATAATTTAAGGGGTTACATGGGTTTTCTCGGGTAAAAAACAGACTTTTTTCAAAATTTTTTTCTCAAATAAAAAATGAAATATTTTATTGTTACGAATATACACTATTAAGGGGGTATTCGACCCTAGAATTTTGAAATGTCAACTTAATATAAAACATAACATTAAATACATCACAACCTAAAAAAATCACACAAAATAATATACTTATGAATGAATGAATTCGATTTTTTTTTTCATATATTTAAAGTTTAGACTTTCAAAAACATGACCTTGGAAGGATTTTTCAAAATTCGACTTATTTTCGGAGATACAGCCGATTTTGTGAGGTGGCGTCCGTGTTCACTAGAATTATCTCCTAAACTTTAAACGCGTTATTCTCGAAACTGCTTTTTTCCACACGGTACCGGCATTATCTCAAGTTCTATACAACCGATTTACTTGAAATTTTGTGTGAACCTTCTTTATTAAATCCTTTATCGTTTACCAGCATCGTGTCAAAATTTTTGTTTTTAATTATTAAAAAAAATTCAGGAATTTCAAAAAAAAGCGTAAAAAAAGATTTTTATTTTCAGGCAGTCGCCATTTTTCAAAAAAAAAATGTTTTCGTGTTCCCGGACTATAACAGCATCCTTACTGATTAAGAATTTCTTTTGATTTTTTTTTTCAGACCACCAAGAGAGTCAGGATCAATGTTACCAGGATACGCCATTTTTTTTTACACCTGTCTCTCCCCCCCTCTAAATATTTTAATTTTTAATATTTTTTGTAAAACTTTATTTCTGTATTCTTAAGATATCAATAAAAAATGTATAGTAAAAATATTTTTGGTTTTTTTTTTTTAATAAAATTCAAAAACTGCCCAAAATTTAATTTCTAGAGTAGAATACTCCCTTAACAAAAAAATTCTGAAATTGTAAATTGTAAACTCGACCATTGCGATGCCATTTCAGATGCGCCCGCGTTGACAGGATATCTCCTGACAGAATCATCTAAAAATACGTGTTTTAGTTAGAACCTTAACTTAGAACTTGGAAGAAGGTAAACCCCAAATGAAAATTGTATTTTTCTCAGAAACTTTTACAAAAAAAAATGAAAATTTCGCGACATTTTTTTT
Organism: Bactrocera zonata; assembly: GCA_037783105.1. Classification (NCBI taxonomy): domain Eukaryota; kingdom Metazoa; phylum Arthropoda; class Insecta; order Diptera; family Tephritidae; genus Bactrocera; species Bactrocera zonata. Next base: position 216,584 of record JBAWJQ010005310.1, on the reverse strand, counting down.
TCAAATAGCTAGACTTGAACATACAAGTTCTCAAGGCTGTATCTTCAAAACTACTTAAAAATTTTGGACATTATTCTAAAGACGTTGTGTTTAGGAAGACAATAAAAAATCAATTTTTTGGAACCCGTAAACCCATGCAACCTCTTAACAGACAGACGTCACTGGGTAAGAGAACTCCCGTTGCATAAATTACAAATGTGCCTATCATCATGAATTTGACATCAAAGAAGAAAAAATGTTAACTTCAGATGCACCAAAGCTACATACGAGGTTTGACAATTAAGTAATGAGACTAATTCCATAAAAACCGTATATTTGAAAATTATTCTATAACTCTGCCATCCTCTTCAATGTAGTCCCCTTGGGCAGCTATACAGCGATTCCAGCGCATTTTCCATGCTTCGTAATATTTCTGGAACGCTTCGACTAGGATGTCCGCGAGTACCCTCGTCACGGCCGCCTGGATGTCCGTAATCGACTCAAAATAGGTTCCTTTGACCACCGATTTTGTTTTAGGAAACAAAAAAAGTCACAGCGTAACATGTCAGGCGAATAAGGCGGCTGTTGCAACATGGCGATCCCAAATACTGGGACACGCTAAGGGCGGTATGGCACGGCGCGTTGTCGTGATGAAGGATCCAGTTACGAGCGATGTCTGGGAGCACCCTGTTGACTCGTTTTCGCAATCTTTCGAGTACTTGGCAATAGTAGACTTGATTCACAGTTTTCCTCGATGAAACGAATTCTCTGTGGACGATTCCACAGCTATCAAAAAAGGCAATAATCATCGTTTTCACCTTCGACTTGCTCATGCGAACTTTTTTCGGGCGGGGGGCGCGCGGAGACAACCATTGTGAGCTTTGGCGTTTGGTTTCCGGTCCGGGAGCACTATCACCATACACTCTTACAATTTTAGCGTACGTTTCCGAAGCCGTTTCGCCCAATCTGGCTCAAAATTTTATCGCGACGTGTTGCTCTTGATTTCGTTTTTCCATTTTAGTGACAAGCAATACAAACACACGTCTACTCAACTTGATGCAGCAGTCGAACTAAACAAGCTAGAGCGATGGTACATACATACTTATATCAATGGAGGGATGTCGGAAAAAGAGGAAGGGAATTTCCATCCATGTCAAATTTCACGCAGTTAACTTTTAAAATAAAACGATTTTCCAAAAAAGGCCCTGATTTTCATCGATCAGTTTGTACAGCAGATATACACTAAAGTGGCCCGATATCAGTGATTCCGACAAAAGAGCAGCCTCTTGGGAAGAAAATTACGTTTATTAAATTTCTGAACGAAATCTTCCCTGTGAAATCAGCATTCAAGTGGCGCAAAGCTTGATTTCAAAAGGGTGTGAAAGGGAGCAATAATAATGAAGTTAGATAATGATCATAAATAAATCAAATGGCAGTGTTAGTGTTCATTTTATTTCGTTGGGTACAGTTATTATGGGCTTCCGGCATCTATCTTTAACCACTGTTAGCAAATGTTCTCCACGCGTTGAAACAAATTTGGGACAGTAACTAGATCGGAAACGATCAGGGTCACATGTCATTAAGATGAAAATATCAGCGTGAAAACACAAGTGCATTAATAAAAATGTCGGATCGTCACGCCGATTATTTATAAGCTCTCCGACGCTTCCTTCTGAGTGTTATACACTTCCTGGAAACGTAATATACTCTTTTCAGGTTATGAATTGTTCAGGAAAAAAATTTCAAAAATTTTACGAGAGATGGTCCAATAGACAGAACTTCCTATGTTGCACCAGAACAAAACTTGATGTAAAAACCCTAACAGTATTAATAGATTTTGAAGAAAACAACAATGTTCTAATTCAAGTCGATCAAATAACGAAGTGAACGGTTTTAATTGACATTATCATCGATCTGAATAATCCAATTCAAATATTGGGAGGAAAGTTCTGGAAGCTATAATACATGTCATCATTATTAAACTGGAAGTTTCCGTGTTCTTTTGCGGTTTATTCTTGAATCCTCGAGCCACACATAGTTCGTTAAGCTTATGTGGTGCTCGTGCTGGGTAATCCGGGGGTTAATTGTGTCCTATTGATGGAACTTATCAGAAATAAGCTAGTCACTTTTTAACTGGTATTCATGCAATAAAAGGTCTGGAAGAGGTCATTCTTGGCTGTTGATTAAAAAAAATCATTTTTCTTCTGTTCCTTCTTAAATAATCCAAACAGAACTCTATAGTATCCAAACTAGTAGGTGTAAAATCGACTCATAAGATTTAGAAGAACGAAACATTTAGTAGGTAATGAATAAATAGCTGTCTTCGATTTGCTATTTCTCTGCTCGCTTCTGCTCTTTATAAAAAATAAAGTGTTACAGAAGAAAGAACCATAACACTATTGCGAATGCGTCAGAGTTAGCGCTGGGTTGCACCGCAAGTGCTGTCCATTTATGTAATTGAGCATCTACTATAGTTTGTTCAATTCGTTGAATTGGCGTTACTCCCTGGCGAATCGAAGACACATTGCATCATACATTGTTCTAAGGACTTTTGGCATCGGTCAACGACCATAAAATAGTAGGACTTCTGCAGAAAGAAATCGTATACTAAGCCATAATGATTATATTGAAATGATTAATGGAGCAGATGTTACTGATAGTCATACCGAAAAGAAAAAAATATTTCGACGAAAGAATTTTCGCGTTTTTGTAACCTTTTACAAATAAATTCTATATAATAAATAATTTTTCTCTCAATATCTTCTTGATAATTGGTATTTAAATTCCAATAATAAATTGACAATTGAAGGTGGTCTTTGTCGCAAATAGCATATAATTTTTTAAATTATTTTCTATTGATTTCTATTTAATGAACATTAATTCAATTCACTTTTAATTGATCGCATACATTTTCCACTTTCGTATATTTATGGGCACTCTATATGCATTTATCAGAAAATGGTCACACATACATACTTACATATCTACATGTAATATACTCGTATTTCTATGACTGCTTGAGTTTAACACGTTTTTAGCATACTTCCCAAACGTGACTGGCTTTTCAAATGAACCCCATTTGCATGGTGACTATTTTCATTCAGATGTGTCTACAAGTTCGTTTGTGCGCGTCGTCTATATTGTTATTGTTTTAATAGCGTCGTTGACAAATGATCGGGCAAAGGCAAATGACCAGCTATAACCTACAATCGCTGGCAAAAAAATAACATAATAGCTTTAACTAATAAAAAAAATATTATTAATATTTATATATGTATGTGTATAATAAATTGTATTTAGTCACTTAAAGTGACTAATTTTGAGGCGGGGTTTAATTATTTTCCGCATTTTACATAGAGACCTTACTAGCACATTTCATGCTTCGAAGTACGATGACTTGAAGGAATTTTTGTTACTATCTAAAATTGCATACTATGAAAATTGCTGAAATTATGAAAATTTAAAATTAGGCAAATTATTTACTCGTATATACATATATACGCAGTGTTTACAATTTAAATTTTTCTAAACTTAAACGGCAGTCATTGATGCATGTCGTCATTAAATGCAATCGGCTTTACTGTTAACCTAACATGCTTGGCACGAAAATACAATGTTTTTAACACGCCTACATATAACTGTAGTTTGGTTAATTTTGATGCACTGAAAATAGCGATGATATTATTTGTATACTCTTGTAACATGTTGCTACAGAGTATAATAGATTTGTTCCCCTATCGGTTGTATGTTGTATGTACATACATAGATATCACCAAAAACTAATTGAGATAGATATAGGATTACATAGATTTATAAATGATCATGATGAGAGACTGATTGAAATCCGGGTGACTTTATGTTCGCTCGTACATCCGTCCGTGAAGGCTGTAACTTGAGTAAAAATTTCGATATCTTAATGAAACTTGGTATGCGCGCTCCTTAGCAAAAAAAAAGCAAGTTCGTCGATGGGCGTAATCAGACCGCTGCCACGCCCACAAATTGCCATTAACCGAAAACCTATAAAGTGTCATAACTAAGCACTTAATTAAGACATGAAAGTGTAATTTTGAACAGGGGATCGCAGTAACAATTAGGTTTGACCCCGCCCTCTAATAAGATTAATGTAGATATCTCCTAAACTAAAGCTACAATTGCTCAGGGCAAACTCATATCGACAGTATGAAAAAGGATGAAATCGGAAGATAACTTTGCTCAGTCCCTATGTAACGGTACTGTTCAAATCTACTAAAAGAGCATTAAATCGTCGTAACTTAATACGACAGAGGTGGTATGGAAGGACTTTATGAGAGCCGGAGTGAAAATTTCCGTGAAGTCACATATCTCGGGACTTCCTCGACCGATTTTGACTAAATTAAGTCCGTAGTATTTTTATGCCACAGTGCGATGACGAATGGGCGAAATCGGACTACATCACTTTTATATCGTCAATGTATGGGATATACAATAGAATTTTAGAGATCTTTTCCTAATAATAATATCTCCGTGTATCAAAAATTTGTTGAATCGGTGCAATACTTTCCCCATATACCTAATATAAAGATTTTCGAAGTTCAGTAGAGAGCGTATTTTAGTCATAACAGTGCACCTTTGTGCCTAAAATGGATTGAATTGGACGAAAACTTGACCCAGCCCCCATATAAATATTTTTTAGGAAATTTGAACATCCGGCTGACTTTGCTCCATATGATTGATTTACATATTGTATGTAAAGTACATTAATGAAAGCCAGGGAAATTTTTTGTAGGATAATAGTTAATAGATAATATGGGATCGATACTACCCCAACTCCCATATACTGCGTATAACGAATTTTGTTTTTCTAACAAATGTTATGCCGAATATGTCGGTCAGTGTATGAGTTATATAGAGTACGAGTACACATATACATAGAGCACACAGGTTATATAGAGTATATGTGAAATTGCTTAAATTCCGATGCCCTGATTGACGTTTAATACATAAGTATATTAAGGTATTTCCTGTATTTGCAGTTGCAAAAGTAAAAAATGTTCGCTTCCACCCGAACTTGGCCCTTTCTTACTTGTTCTAGGTCAGTTTACTTAAGGGTGTGGTAAATTTTTAAACCGGATCTATTTTTAAGCAGCATTTTATGATGTTTGATGAAAAAAATACTTATTTGAGACTTTTTGGAATAGCAAATGCCAATTCGACATTCTTTTTACGATTTCAGAAATATTTAGTTCATACTTCTTAACTTCTTAATGTGATTCAGTACCAACAGGTTTAGATGTACATGAACATTTTAGTCAGAACAGTAAAATGTGAGATTTCTCAACTATATTAGCAATTTAAAACTAAAATAGGATTATACATTGATGTACACGAACATGTGCGAAGTTAAACGCATATTAAAATAAAATACCTACGATTTTGACCTAATAACCTCACATGATTAAGCCCGCTATATTCATATTTTATTGCATTAGACGCGTAATTGAAGAATCTGTTATTAAAATACAATGCGGAACAACACACTTAAATTTAATTATGTAATAAATAATAATACAAAGTATACTTCGATTGACAGCTTAAAGCGAATTAATGAAATTAAATGCAAATTCTGAAAACTTGAAGTATTAGCTGTAATATGATTTTTCTACATTCTAACACGCTTAATAACTACAACAGGATTAGTGTGCAGTTATTATTACATATATTCTTTTTTATAAATATTAAACATGCAAATAAATATACTCAATAACGATTTGTTTACACAACCGAATCACTGAATTATTCATACTTTGTCTTACTCATACATTGTACAGATAGAAACCTAAGTAAGATTGACGGGCATTGGTAATACTTAAGCCAATCTGCGTAGACTCGTGTTTATTGTTATTGATATTTGAAAATCGAAAGTGTCAGCAAAATCTAATAAATTCAAGCAAAGCTTATACTTAAAATAAAAGCGGTATTAGCACCACTTATCTCTTATTGCTGTTCATCATTACGCTTTCAACTATCAAAGTCTACATCGTCGTACAGTATGTAGGAGTATTAGGTGATTTACATAATTATTACATTATTTTATTTGCTGTTACGATTCCGACAATTTCTCACGGCAAAAAATAAATAGCAAATGCAATATTAAGCGTCTTCGATTCGCTAATTCTCAACTCGTTGTGTTTGTAAACAAATTTCCACGTGCAACAATAACTGACTTAGGTTTAAATAAATACGCGCGTGTATATAAATATATACATCATTTCTATTTGATTACATATGTATATAGTAAGTGCAAAGTATATTTTATTTATACCAATACGATTTTCTACAATGTCAGCGCAATGGAGGATAGCGTTTCAGAGACGAATGTAAAGTGGAAACCAAATGAGAAAGAATTAAAGCATTTAGCATGCTCCGTGGAATAGAATACCGGACCTCTTGAACCTCCACCTTATTTGTTGGTTCAACAGGTCCAATCTTTACCTTAATGATTTTCCATAAGCTTTAGATTTGATTTAGATCTGATGATGTCAAGCCACAACATCAAATTTATGATTTGAAAACCATTTCCTTGTAAGACTTGAAGATCATTGTCCTGTTGAAATTGCCAAGTTAAAGGCATTTTCCATTCAGCATATGGGAGCATGACTTAATCTGAAATTATACCACATATATAGCGGTTAATTTTTTTATCCAAAAAAATAAGTCCGACACCTCACCATGAAAAATAGCCCCAAGCCATATTTAAAGGCCTTCGTGGTATAGCAGACTATTTTTGGACGGCAGAGCCACGTCCTAGCATACTTTCCTATATGCTATTAAATTTGTAGTCATCAGATCATAGGATGCTGAGCCATATTCATTCTTTGGTGTAGGATACTATTGCCCACAGTATTTAAAATCGATCATTATGTTCACACATACTACCGTACTTAGTAATACTAAAAATTCATTATCGATGAGTGGAGTTATTCAACAAAGAAGTTCCGTTCAATTTTGTATGCGGAATCAAATTTCTGGTGCCTAAATGTTGAGAATGTTAGAAAAGGCCATTTGTGATAAATGTTTGTCGCGAGCCAGCGTTTTTGAATCGTACAAATTATTCGAAGAAACGCGTTGACGACAAGCCACTTCCAGGACGGCTATTAACATCAACTGATGATTAACACGTCAATAAAATAAAGGAATTGGGGCTTGAGAATCAGCGATTAACAGTTAGAGATTCTAGTAAGAGATCGTTGGAATATAGGAGGGAACTGTGAAAACAACTTTGAAAGACCATTTGAGCGTAAGAAAAAGAAAGCAAGATTGGTTCCAAAATCACTCAATTTTTCCGATAAACAGCATTGCGTCTGTGAAACAATGCCTTACGAGTACCAGGATAAAAAGAAACGCAGTACTACTGGCGACTAGTCTTGGCTCTATGCTTATAAACCGGAAACAGACGCTCAATTGGCCGAATATCGTGGCAAAGTTGAGCCGAAGCCGAAGAAACCACGTCAAAGCAGTACAAACTTTGAGGTTATGTTGACAGTTTTCTTCGACAATCAATGTGTTGTGCCCTCCGAATTCCTTTCGACTGGCCAAAATGTCAACAAGGAATACTATTTGAGTGTTATGCGTCGTTTGCGAGAAGCTATTCGTCAAAAGCGGCCGGAATAATGCGCCGACAACTCTCGGTTTTTGCACCACGATAATGCATCGCCGCATACTGCATTTGTCAAATTATCTACTAATATCGTGCCACAACCACTGTATTCGCCTGATTTAGCTCGGTGTGGCTTCTGGCTATTCATCAAACTCTAATGACCGAAGACATCAAACGTGAATCACTACAATCATTGAAAGCTATTCTAGAAATTGACTTTAACAACTGTTTAGAGGATTAGAAAAAATGTTGGCACAAGTGTATTGGGATTACTTTGGGGGGACGACATAGCTTTTGAAGAATAAATTATAATTTTAAAATTATGAAAAAAGTCCTACAATTTTTTGGTCATAGTATTACATATATGTTTAAAATTGCTCAATTATATGTTTATATTCGATTATTTATGCATTAAAAATTTTTCCATTCAATCAATGGAAAACACACATTAGTAGACTGGCTGGCAGACAAAAAATATTATAATTGTTGATTTCGTTGACAGCGTACATATGTACATATGTTTATAGATTTATATACACCTTCAATTAAAGGTAGTTAGAAAAGCAAAAATTTGCATGTTTTAATTATTTTATATATTTATAATTATAAATAAATAAGTGGTTAAAAATAAATTTACCAGTTTCGGAGCTACAAAAATTTACAAATGCATATATATATATATATGTGTATATATGTATGTAAATACCAAAGCTTATATTGACAACCAAGTAATATATAAAAAACGCTTCTTAATAACTGCAGCTAAGACCTGTAGTAACCAGTTTGAGTGCAACACAAATCTTTTTATCACAAAGTACGAAAAACAAACACGCAACCAAACTTGATTTTACATACATGTACATATAATATATATACACATATGTATGTATATTTGCAATATATTATACATATATCATTATTTACATGCATACTTTGGCAGTTTGGCGTTTGCCAACTGTCTATGCTTGAACTTAATTTGAAGAACATTGACTTTGGTGCTGTCTTGTTGCAAAGTTTGCAAAGTAATTGTGCACATACAGCCATACATACATACATACCTTTTTGAACTTGAACTTGGTAGCTTAGGTCCTTGAATTGTATATCGATGGGCTTGACGCGCTCTTTCAGCAGTTTACCGTGAGATTCCAACGTCATTTTTGTGTGTATGTTTTGTTTGTGCGCGGTGTTAATGGAATTTACTATTTTTAGTTGCTTTATTACTATATACGTAATATATTTATATATGTGTAAATTTCATATATATATTATTTATTTATTTTTTATATTTCTTTGATCACAGTTGTTGAGAATTTCACTGAAATTATTTGCACTTCTAATTGAATACAATTGTCACTTAATTGTTCTGATTATATTTTTTAAAGACACAGTACACTCTCCGCACTCCACGCTTTATTTTTATTTGTTTACTTTGTATATACTTATGTATAAAATATACATATATACTTTTATTTTTATTTATTTATTTTAATTAATTTATTTTTTATTTTATATTTTATTTTATTTTTTCTTTTACTTTCATATTCTGGCAACACCATTGAAAATGTGCTCCTCTTCGCATAGTAACAATAAAAAATCAGCTGGAATACATTTTAGCTCCAACTGTAATGAAATTACAACAAAAAGTCAATCAGTACAAAGGGGTAAGTCAAAATGTAAAATTCTATTAACCTTAAGACATTCAACGTTTCAAAATACATACATACATACATACATTCTATAAAACTACACACATTAAAAAAACAACAAAAACAAGCAGCAACATAAATAATTGCGCGCTTCCGAAAGTTCTAAAAGTGATCGTGTTTTGACTAAAGTTTCAATTATTTCGTGTAATTAACCTACATTTGTAAGTAAGTTGCTTTTTTTGTAACACACTCAATTATTTGTCTCAGTTCAGAGGTTTCGCATTACAAAATTAAAAGGCTTTAGCAACTTTTTTAAAACATAACCCAAACAGTTGCCGACTTTTTCTATACTATTTCGTAACAAAACAATCACTCAACTTCCAATTCCGAACAAAAGTCAAGAAAGCAGTTAAAAATATACAATCATTTATGTTTGTTTACAACATGCAGTAGCGCAAGGAAGCCAAGTGACATTATGACACCTGTCAAACTCAAAACAATACCAACCACAATGTTTTTGAAAAGCCGTAATTAACAATATGACTTTCCACAATATTATGGGTTTTGATAATTACGGATATTGCGGCACGTATTCAAAAGTATGTACATACGTATGTATCTACCTTTAAGAGCCTACACACATACTTATGTACATATTTTAAAACATGAATATGTGTATATGTACATAAATCTGTACGACCCCCGTAGGCAAAAATAATACGTCTAATTGAGAATTTGTGGACACTTTGCTTAAGACCTTTCAGCTATGCTTCTTTTTAATAGAGGTTAAACGAAAGAATTAGTGTTTGCGCTTTGCAATTACTGTCAAACTTCCTTAGTAATTTTAGTAATTGTAAACAAAGCGTTCGCCTCCTTTCGTTCTAGACGATACGAAATAATGTATTTTTCAAACTGATTTTTTATTTGAAATCCCTTTGAGTGTCACCAATTGTTCATAGACACTTTCATAGTAAAAACAGAATAATAAATATTTATTGGTCAGTCATGTATGGAGCACTGAGCCGCTTACAGATGGTTATCTGTGAGATAGAGAGGTTAAAAAAAGTATAAATCAATGGTAATCGAAATCTGACGGAAATCTTTATTTGACAGCTGACACGCGAAGGTCACTGATTGGGCATAGCAGATTTTTGAAACATAATACGGCAATCATAGAGGGTTAGCTTTGAAAATAGTCATAAATCAATATACACATGTAAGTAAAGTATATATCGAGTACAATCGCACCCAAAATTTAGGACAAATATTTACAAGTGACGTCACTTTAGCAAGGAATTGTGACGAAAATGTATAGAAATTGTCAAAAAAGTTGAATTATAACGGGGTTTTCAATAAGAGTGCTACAAAAAAAAATTTGTATTCCTTTGAAAGTACATTCGATGCCATGATGTATGGAACTCGATTTCTTTTGCATGGCCACCACGGGCACGCTAGCAGAAGTCCAGACGGAAAACCCAATTTTCGACAATTTTCAACCATAAATCGGCCGACACTACTGCAATTTCACGTTCGATATTCGTACGAAGTTCATCAATCGTCGCTGGCTTGCTGCCATAGAACATATACGACATAGACTTGACGTAGCTCCACAGGAAATTGTCTAATGGCATCAAATCGCACGACTGAGGTGGCCAATTGACTGGGCTATTTCGTGAGACAACACGTTCACCACACTTGGTTTTCAATAAGTCGATTTTTTGTAGCGCTTTTATTGAAAAACCCTCACTTAAAATTGAGGCCACTGACTCCGAATTTCGGTAGTAAATTTACATAATTTCAACTCGTTGGATTGTATATCTTTCCATGATGAAATGGCAAACCTTACTAAGGGGAAATGTCAAAAGAGCGGGAAAAACATGGCGACGTTTGCCGTCTACTTTTGTAGCGTCCCTATTTTAAAACCCTTTATTATACACCAGACATTATTTGGTAATACACAAAGAGTAGTACAATTTTCAGTTTTCAGGCCTAAGTAGGGTTTAATTTGATTCATGACAGATCAGATCACTCAAAATAATTAAATATCCAATTTAACACAATCATATGAATGCACAGATCGGATTCTACGAAAATGTATAAGCTAAATTTTAACGTCAGCTCTTCTACTACTTTTTTATTCATGAAAATCAGTTGAAATTCTGCACAAATAGAATCATAAATTATAACAATATGATTCATATAGAAGCAGAGGTTACAACAATATAATTCTATAATACTATTAAAAATATGATTTACAATATTTATTAGTAATACTGCTGTCTAGGTAAATCTTATCTAATCTAGATAGGAAATCAATTATGCTACTTGAGTAACTTCCTACTGGGCGCATTGTAATATAGACAATTACATTATATGTTCCCATGCACATATACCATATACAATGTATGTATGTACAGTGGGGTACATCTTATGGTCGCTCGCCTTTACAACACTGCGTGTTTTCACAAGGCTTTAAAGATTACATACATTAACAATCACAAAAAGCTATTACAAAAATTTACTGTTACTCTTCCGATCACTACTAAATAGTAAAGAATGCTACAAGTCAATAATTAAAGTTTATGATCTACAATTATAACACGGACAACGTCGTGTCAAGCATCGCCTTTTTATACCCTGAACAGGGTATATTAAGTTTGTCACGATGTTTGTAACACCCAGAAGGAAGCGTCGGAGACCCTATAAAGTATATATATAAATGATCAGTATGTTGAGCTGAGTCGATTTAGCCATGTCCGTCTGTATATATACGAACTAGTCCCTCAGTTTTTAAGATATCGTTTTGAAATTTCGTAAACGTCATTTTCTCTTCAAGAAGCTGCTCATTTGTCGGTACGACCGATATCGGACCACTATAACATATAGCTGCCATATAAACTGAACGATCGGAATCAAGTTCTCATATGGAAAACTTTCGCATTTGACAATGTATCTTCACCAAATTTGGCATAGATTATTTTCTAGGGCAAACATTTAATAACCGAGAAAATTGTTCAGATCGGTTAACTATAGCATATAGCTGCCATACAAACTGAGCGATCGGAATCAAGTTCTTGTATGGACAACTTTCACATTTGACAAGATATATTCACGAAATTTGGTATAGATTATTTTTTAAGGTAACAATGTAATCTCTAAAAAACTTGTTCAGAACGGGTTACTATAGCATATAGCTTCCATACAAACTGGACACATAGTTACTAACAGAAATGCACCTGTGAAGGGTATTTAGCTTCGGTGCAACCGAAGTTAACGTTTTTTCTTGTTTATACCTGCAATTCGTACGTTTTATTAATGATAGACTATGACGATAGATTGATTAGCGCGTGCAGTATTTCATATCAAAGTTTAGAATAATGTGAAGCATTTGCGATTTTTTATTAATGTAATAATTTTACGTTACGCTGTTTTATGGCACCTTACGTTACGTTGGGAAAGCTCTATGTGAAAAGTAAGGAAACAATGACTTAAACACTCTCAGGAGCTCTCTTCAACAGCCAACACCACATTTTACTAAATTTATATTAAACACTTCATGGAAATTCAAAACATTTCGTTCTCCTTAAGTTCTTACAATTTTCTAAAAAAAATTTAAGGGGGTATTCTAGTCTAGAAATTTAAAAAAAAAATCGATTTTTTTTTTATATTTTAAAGTTTAACTATTCAAGAATATGTGTACAAGAGGATTTTCCAAAATGGGCATTTTTATAGGCATTTTTCTGACCCAGCATCCAAACTGGTTCGGCGGGAATGCGAAGCTCTAAACGCGTTTTTCTCAAAACTGACTTTTTCGGAACGATGCCCACGATTTCTCAGGTTCTACTAGACCGATTTACTTGAAATTTTTATAGAGTCTTCTTTATAGGCTTGTCTATGGTTGGAACTAGCCCCATCCCAAAATTTTTATTTTTATTATTTTTAAAAAATTCGAAATAGTCAAAAAAAGTGATCAAAAAAATTTTTTTTCAGGCAGTCGCCATTTTGTGAAAAAAATGTTTCCCACTTTTCCGTAGTTCCGACCATTGCGACATTATTCTAGATTAATAATCTTTTTTTTTTGGTTTCAGATAACTAGGAGGGTTGAAATCATGGGCATGGTCACGTGGAAATTTTTAGAAACCCCCCACTTCGTCAGCTCATAATTTTTGAAATTTTTTACTTTTTTTAGTTTTTAAATTTTTTCTGTACTCTTCAAAAATTACTAAATAACTAATAAAAAAATGGATAGTAAAAATATTAATTGCCTTTTTTACGACACTTTAAAAATTACTTGAAATTCATGCTTCTAGACTAGAATACCCCCTTAAACTCCAACCGATCTGCATCCTAACTTACTTTTATTTCCTTGTTTTGACAGAAGCGAAAAAACCCGAACTACTTTCATTCCAACGTCTTTACACCTCTAACTAATGGGTAATTAAATAATGACTAAACTGTTCATAACAACTATCTTGAACCTTCTAATTTGTGGTAGTGAGACTTTATAGTTCATAAATTTAACACTCAGTGTTAGATTGTTAATAACCTAAGCTGGGATCAATTAAATTATAATAAATATACAAGCGAAGTCAAAGTTCAAGGTGCGAACTTATCCTTACTATTTGCGCCGCTCGTATATTGTATTATAGCCTATTAACAAATAAAGAAATTCTTTAATTATTGCATTCCATTTCAATTTATTATTCTTTATTGTCACAAATCTTATTGAAATTGTTAAGTTAATTAACTAATTGGAGTTTGGATTAATTTGCATACAAAGTAGACCAGACTATTCTAATTGTCTTTTTACGTGTAGTTATAAATAAAACCAGTTCTGTTTAAATAAAAATGTAATATTTACTTTAAGTGTAAAGTCCATTTATTTCAGAACTTCAAGTAGTTAATAAAAAAAAAAATAAAACCAATATTGGGTAGTCGAAAAAGTCTTTTCGTATTTTGTCAACAGATGTCGTTGCAGTCGTATATCTCCAGTGCTACCAATCACAAGGTGTCATACCATATAGTGTTAGAAAAGTGAGGTTTTAGGCTTCATTCTACCAAAAGAAATTAAATTCGGGGAAGTTGAAAAAAAGTTACAGCTGTTCAAAAAATTAGTTAAAATAATGAAGAAATTCGCTATATTTTGAAATTTTTGTATAAAGAAGGAAGAAAGTTTACGGTGACGATGCTGTGTCAGTTGGTGTAGCACAACAATGGTTCCCTTGTTTCCATTCTGGAACTTTCGATTTGAAAGATGCACCTAGTCAACCTATCGTTAGAAAAGTCGATGATGCAGAAAAAGATCATGATCCAAGCGTGGTGAAGCTCAACAAATGAGATTGAAGTAAGCAATCCAAAATAACGACCAGAACTGATCAACAGAAAGGGCTTCATCTTCCATCAGGACAACGCTAGACCACACACGTCTTTGATGACTCGGCAAACACTGGAAGAGCTTGATTGGGAAGTTTTGACGCATCCGCCATATAGCCCTGACCTCACACCATCGGACTAACATTTGCTTTGGTCAATGCAGAACTCCCTTAATGGAGTAAAGTTTTCTTCAAGAGAAGCCTGTGAAAATTACTTGTCACCGTTTTTCGCCGAGAAACCAGAAAAGTTGTACACTGATGTAATAATATCTATACCGGAAAAATGAGAAAAAGTGGACGACCAAAATGTTACATATTTGATTCATAAAGTTCATTATAAATATAAAAAAAAGTTGAAGTTTGATTAGAAATACGAAAAGACTTTTTTGACTACCAATATATTTCTGGGAACGGGATAGAAAAAGCTTGTGGAATATTTAAGAATGAATACTCATAGTTCTTCAATTAGTTTTTAATAGGGCGAGAATTTACCAATCCCAAACAATTACGATTCTAGATCAACGGAGTTTACGCGCCCCACTCGATCGAATAAACCATGTATGCCCCAGAAAGGTCCAGATATGTAAACTGCACGGGCAAACCGTACCAAAACAAAATTTTTCCTAGATCAGTACAGTCCTTTTATAGGTCATTGTGATGTTTAATATCCATATGTGAACTAGAGTCAGTTTTGCAGAAATATATTTTCGTCGCAAACGAGTTTGTTTGAGATTTTGTGCTTCCAACGAAATCACGGCCACGGAATCGTTGAAAATGTTTCTTAAGTGTTTTGGGGAGTCTACTTTGTCACGAAAATGAGATATTGCAGAACACAAAGCATTAAGTAACACCGATAACATCGAAAAAGTTAAAGAAACAGTGTTCGATAATCGTTGTGTTGGCATCAGAAAGATAACAAACGATCTTCATATCACTTATGGATCGACTCAACACATTTTGGTTAATGTTTTGGGTATGAATCGTGTAAATAACTTAAACATATTTATTTTTCGCGAAGCGGAATATATTATAAATAACAGGGGGTCGCAACATATTCTCTCACAAATTTTAAAATCACGTTTGTAAAAGTGATATCTGTGAGTATTGGTTCTAAATTCTGACCAAAGTACTTTAAACTTTTAATGAAGTAATTTTTTTCAACATTTCTTAATTGATACTATTTAATTAGTATTCTGTTTTCTTTTTTTTAATATTACACACTGCTGTTAATTTCTTAACTTTGCTGCTTTATATCAATATTTTTGTTTTTTATTGCTTTGTTTGCAATCACCTTTGAGGCCAACAAATGCAACACACTACTTTGCAATCCCACAAACACAATCAATCAAACGCTTATCCAAACTTTGCTAACCACAATATCAAACAACAATAACAACTTGACTTGACAAAAGCAAATGAAGCGACCAAAATACATTTATATTTAAGCGCGAAATATTCGAACCCGTTTAGTGAGCGCGCAATGCAAAATCAGACTGCCGCGTGCTATAGGAAACGGACCGTCTTACCCGGTAACCACTTCGCCAAAAACTACGGAAGCGAATCCAACAACGAATTACTTAAAACCAGATGAGCTCGACTGCCCAATAAAATACAAAATAATAAACACACACACACGCTCAAAAAATAGAAAAAATAAAAAAAAATTACAAACTACGCGCAGGTAACTGAAAAATAACAAAAACAACAAATAAATAAAAAAAACTAGTAACGCACGAAAAAGCATAACACAACAACAGCGCTCAGCAGTTGTTGATGCAAATAGCGTCGCGAAGTCAAAGTGCCAGAGTCAAAAGCAAAGCAGCACCAACAATAGCAGCAGCAACAACAAAAATCGTAGGTAAATACGTATATGGCAGAATATAAAGAAATATTTGGGAAACAAAAGTTATGAAGACAAAACGCATTTCGACATATTAGCATTGTTGGTGGATGAGTCTTCAAGAATAACAGCAACAAACTTAACAACAACACCAACACCTAATATGTCAACACACAAACACAATTATTAATAAGCCAACAACCTTCAAGCGGCAAGGTAAGCTATGGAATTTCAAAAATAAATAAACGAAAAGAATTTCAAAATATTTTAATATATGCACATATGTATATAAAGAAATTTAAAAATTAAACAAAGTGAAATTATTGACTTATATTGTTTTATTCAACATTTTTATTCAAATTTAAAAAAGGCAAGAAAAACGTTAAGGGGTTACATGGGCTTCTCGGGTAAAAAACAATTATTTTTCCATATAAGAAATTAAATATTTTTAATATAATTTTTTATTATTACAAACATACATTAATTTCAAAGAAATTTTTGGAAAAAAATATTTTAAACTCGACATTGCGACGCCATTCCCGGTGACCCCTCGAAATAAAGATGCGCACGCGTTGGCAGGATAACTCCTTACAGGATCATATAAAGTGAAAAAATACTTGTTTCAGTTAAAACCTCAACTTAGAACTTGGACGAAGAAAAAAACTGAAAATTAGATTTTTGGCAGACATTTTGACAAAAAATGTGAAGATTTCTGTGAAAATTACGCGATTTTTTTTTTTCAAATAGTTGTAATCGAAAAAAATCCTTCACTCAAGTCTTAAAGAATTGTATCCCAAAGACCTTTGTCAAATTTCAGTGAAAATTTCGGGAATTTTTTCTCAAATAGTTGTAATCGAAAAAAAATCCTCCACTCAAGTCTTTAAGAATTGTATCCCAAAGACCTTTGTCAAATTTCATGAAAATCGGTTGAGTAGTTCTCGCGAAATCTTTCCAACCGACTTCAAAACACACAGTTTCAAGAAAAACGCGTTTAGAGACGGCGCACCTAGCCTAGCTAGCCTCGAGCACACAAGTTCTCAAAGCTGTATTCCTGCAACTGTTACTC
This sequence comes from Bactrocera zonata, assembly GCA_037783105.1. NCBI lineage: Eukaryota > Metazoa > Arthropoda > Insecta > Diptera > Tephritidae > Bactrocera > Bactrocera zonata. Next base: position 199,045 of record JBAWJQ010005310.1, on the reverse strand, counting down.
GAATCAATTTGAAAATTTATCACAATATTCTAGATGTCTTGTAGAATTTAAAAAGAATATAAAAAACTTCGATTTTTTGAAATCCGTAAACCCACTAACTCCTTAGTTAAGTTTGTATGACAGATATACTATATACTGTAGTAGACTGACCTGAAGCATTTTTTTCGGAAATCATAGCCATGCCATGGATTATCATTGGTTCCAAATTTCGTGATCGTTCAAATTGTATGATAGACATGTACCCTAGAGATTCGATCAGAATAAGTTCTTCGGAGATTACATTATTGCCCTGAACCAAAATCCAAGCAAAATTAAGAGAAGATATCTCGTCAAATCAAAAAGTTTTCTATACAAGCATGGTAGCTATATACTATAGTTATCCGCTATTGGTGGTTTCGACAAATTAGCTGGTTCTTGTGGAGCAAGGACGTGTATAAAATTTCAAATGAATAAATCAAAACCTGACAGACTAGTTGGCGTATACACAGATAGACAGATAAAGCTAGATCGACACAAACCGCCACTGGGATCGTTTAAACATGAGTATAGTGTATTTTATATTATATAAACTCCAAATACCTTTTGACTTTACAAACTTCGTAGTAAGCTTGATTGAAGTACGTTATATTTCTTCTTATTGCTGTACCCTAAACTCTAAGCCCATTTATGAGTACCCAGAGACTTAGACTGCATAGCCACCGCTTAAAGTACGCTCAGTAATCGCTCGTAACGGATAACTTTTAATTAAAATCAAGCACCCATATATGAAGAAATGCTCAAATCTTTCTAGAAATACTGAAAATCTCCGTTTCAATCACAGATGATCAGTATTGCGGTGTCTACTGCTGCCGGACGGAAAGTGCCAGTTAATGAGGAATATGAACTTGAAGAAATATGCATATTAATAAGAGTTTGCAGACACATATGATATTAACAAACATACGACAATATTCTCTACTCGTTGTTTCGAAACGGAACGCTGACTGCGGTGCAAACGCACAAAAAAATTTCCACTGCCCCAAGGCAAGTCAACGCAAATGTGCGTTGTCAGCTATGCTAATAAGTTTCAGGGCTTTAAATGTTAAAAAATTAAATGTCAGCAAGTTGTAGTTGCGTCTGTCGTGCCAACTCCGCACAATTAATTGGAGCTGCACAGTTCTCAAAGAAGCGATTATAGTATGTTATAATCCCTGAAGAAGTTTTCACTTTCAGCAGTTCTTTGAAGCGGTGACATACATATATTTAGATATTATTGTACGAAGATTGCTTTGTAAGTGACACAGTTTGGTCATGAAGCTTTTATATTTTAGTCTATACAAGTATTTTCTATAGATTTTTTGTACCCTGAACAGGGTATATTAAGTTTGTCACGAAGTCTGTAACACCCAGTAGGATGTGTCGGAGACCCTGTAAAGTATATACATACGATATGGGTTGAGTTTTTGGCGAAATGACCACGAATTACGAGGGTTCCCATACTACCCTCGTAATTCGTGGTCATTCGTGGTGTAAAAACTAAGAATTGTCTTTCCACAATTCCGGCCTTTTTAGGCGCAAACGACGCAGAACGTTCAAATAATATTCCTTGCTGACTGTTTGACCGGTTGGAAGGAATTCATAATGCACAACCCCACGATAATCGAAGAAAACAGTCAACATGACCTTGATTTTTGAGCGACTTTGGCGCGGTTTTTTTAGTCTCGGCTCTCTTTTGGCACGATATTCGCTCGATTGATCGGTTGTTTCGTGCTCGTAAGCATAAATCCAAGTCTCATCGCCAGTTATAATGCATTTCATGACACCCTGGTAGTTGGAAGGCATCGTTTCACACACTTCGACGCGACGACTTTTTTCCAAAAATTCAATGTTTTCGGTACCAGTCGAGATTTGACGCGCTTGAGGCCCAAAACATGCTTCAAAATGGTATTGGCTGAGCCTTTCGATATGCCAACTTCATCAACAAGGTCTCTAATTGTTAATCGATGGTTTTTCAACACCAAATCTTTGATTTGTTGAACGTGAGCTTCGTCGGTTGAGGTTGATGGTCGCCCTGGACGCTCTTCGTCTTCGACACGTTCACGGCCGGCTTGGAACTCACTATACCACTTATAAACATTTTTTTTAGACATAGCCTCATCACCAATGGCTTTCTGCACCATCCTCAACGTATCCGCAGTAGAAAACTGATTCCGTAAACAAAATTTAATGGAAATTTTTTGCTCAACAAATTTCGACATCGCGAAAAACGAAAAACTTAGTTTTAGCAGCTCACAAAACGACACGTATCTCAAACACTAATGCATATTTTGACATTAAATTTGGCATAAGTGTGACTGACAGTACACCAACCTAAAAAAAAATAATTCCCCAAATCCAAGTGTAAATTCAAGTGTATTATTTTTTGGGCACATATAAATGATGAGCATGGTGAGCTGAGTCGATTTAGCTATGTCTGGCTGTCTGTCTGTCCATCTGTCTATCCGTCCGTCATTTTCTCTTCAAGAAGCTGCTCATTTTTCTGAACTGCCAATATCGGACTATTATAACATATAGCTGTCATACAAACCGAACGATCAGAGAAACCAAAAATACTTCTTTTCAAAAACATCCTGACATCTTGTTTGAGTTTATAATATGCTACGTGAGAAAGAGAGATGGTTTTATTTAAAGGATTATTTAAATTTCTTTATAAATCTTCTTTTGTCATCCTTTGTAGTATATAGTATCCGTCTGTATTCTTGACATAAGTATACGAGTATAAGTGCTATATATTTCATTAATTTCAAAGTCATATGTTTTATTAATAAACCTGCGCATAATAATCATTATCTTTTATCTATAACTACATGGATTTTTTGCATTAAATAATTGTATTTTACTATCTACAAGCATATAGGCAAGCTTAATGGGTTTTACTTGTAAAGGTGTGTCCAACTGAAGGTTCGTCGCGTTCAAGCGATATTAATTATGAGTGAAGTTATTTATATGATTGTCAATGACTAAGAACACGAGCACATTGTCTACAGTAATTCGTCTTTATAAAGGGACGTCTCTTTTCTTTGGTCTCTTTGTTCTAGTCTTGATCTTGATATGTAAAGAGTTATCTAAAAATCCCTTGCCTATCGGATCGCATTTTGAACAGAAAGTTTCCGATTTAAGAAAAACTATATCATAAAGATACATAGACGTCACCTAAAATGCAATACAACGTATCATAAAAAAATCGAAAATCACTATTAGATTATAATCGTTGATCGAGGTCCCCGAAAACCAATAGAGTAGAACGAAAATTTCATTTTAAAAACTTATTAATCGTATTCAAGATTTTTTCTCTAAATTTATTACATTTTGTTTTTGTATTATTGTACTATTAGTATATGTATCTGGGTTCTATAGTCATAAGACGACGATAACAAAGGTTATATTAGCCTTCGCTTTATTTTTATTATTTAAACAAAGAGTCCAGTTGATACAAAATATTAATGTGTCATACACTGAGTCAATGCTTAAACATATCATACTTATATACATATGTAATATATATCACATTTGTATATAACTACTTACAATTTATTTTTATTCTGTCAACCCTCAGTTCCAACGGACACTTAAATACGAGGTCATTTTTATGAATATGCGATTTCCTCAAATGGAACACCGACTTAAAACAAGTCGTGTCATTTTAAGCTGATTCTTTAGTCCTTGCAGTTCATTGACTTAATCAAAATACTCAGAGATGTTAAAAAAATTCTCCTGAGAAAAAATAATAATTTTATGAATCAAATATTTCAAGCTTTATGCCTTAAGGAGTCTTTTTACGGGGAGCTTTTCTTCATTACGTGGTGATGATAGTGTTATAGTTTGAACAAAATCTTAGCCGAAAATTATCGTACTTTGATGGAAGTTTATTGTGAACATGCTCTATCTGAGCAAACGTGTTAAAAGTGGTTCGTTTGCATGTTTGAAAAATGGTAGTTTTAAAAACAAAGAACGTTCTGGGTGGCCAAAGGAAAAGACTGGAAGCTCAAAGAGGATTGAAGAGCCATTTAGACAAAACGTTTAAAATGAACCTGATATATTCAAAAGTAAGATATGCTACTTTAACGCTGCGACACGGTTTTTTTTTCACACTGTGACTGGTGATGAAATATGGAGTCACTACTATAACTCTTAAAATTATATGTAAAAGCTGTTCAACCAGTCAAATCAACGGAGAAAACGAATATTCATCACTCCAAAAGGCTAGTCTATATTAGATGGCATCATAAGGGTATTTTATGAGCTTTAAAACCGAGTGAATCCATTAAAGAGCACCGCTACCGACAACAACTCATCAATTTGAAGTGATTGTGCCGACAAACGGCCAGAATTTGCGACTACACACGAGGCAATACTTTTGCATTATGACACCGCTCGGCCTCATTTTACAAAATCTGTTAAAAATCTTTGAGAAAACAGCGGCTGGAAAGTTTTGACTCACCCGTCTTATAGCCCAAACCTAGTCCCTTCTGACAATCATTTGTTGCGTTCTATTGAGAATCACTCACGGGAATACAGTTCACTTCAGGACAGTGAATCAAGATCGGCTTGCTTTATTCTTCGTCGCCAAGACGATGCGGGTCTTTTGTGAAGGAATCCACAAATTACCACAAAAATGCGAAAATGTTATAGCTGCAATTGGCAATACCATAAGGGGATATTCTAGTCTAGAAGCATAAATTTCAGGTAATTTTTAAAGTGTTGCAAAAAAAGGGCAATTAATATTTTTACTATCCATTTTTTATTATTTATTTGTTAATTTTAGAAGAGTAGAGAAAAAAATTAAAAACTAAAAAAAATAAAAAAATTCAAATATTATGAGCTGACGAAGTGGGGGGTCTCAAAAATTTCCACGTGACCATACCCATAATTTCAACCCTCCTAGTTATCTGAAACCAAAAAGAAAAAAAAGATTATTAATCTAGAATTATGTCGATAATAGTGGCCGGAACTATGGAAAAGTGGGAAAAAAAAATTTCACAAAATGGCGACTGCCTAAAAAAAAGTTTTTTTGGATCACTTTTTCTGACCATTTCGAATTTTTTAAAAATATTAAAAATAAAAATTTGGGGATGGGACTAGTTCCAACCATAGACAAGCCTATAAAGAAGACTTTATAAAAATTTCAAGTAAATCAGTCCAGTAGAACCTGAGAAGTCGTGGGTATTGTTCCGAAAAAGTCAGTTTTGAGAAAAACGCGTTTAAAGTTTCGCGTTCCGGCCGAACCAGTTTGGATGCCGGGTCAGAAAATGCCTATATCTCCGAAAATAATTTGAATTTTGAAAAATCCTCTTGTACACATTTTCTTGAATAGTTAAACTTTGAAAATATAAAAAAAAAATCGATTTTTTTTTTTAATTTCTAGACTAGAATACTACCTTAAATAATACTGTGGTAGACGATTTTCTTAAATAAACGAAAATCTACAAGCTACCGCGAAGGCTCTAATGAAGATGATAATCGGGCTTACAAGTTTTTTACTTTACCTTTTTAAAGTCAACAGTCTTAATACGAGGGATATTGGAGACTTTTCACTTCTTCCATATTCTACGTGTTATTGGTTTTCATTCTCAGACACCTTGTCGAAGATTAGACAAACCTACTATTAGTAAAGTTATACTAGTGCTCTCGGAAAATATTACACATTTTCAAGTACTTAGGACTACACGTGAATATAATATTGTAATTGTCATAATACCGGTTATTGAATGCGGTTAATAGGAATTTCATAATATCTATACGTATGTAATTAATTAGTTTCCTTGTATATTGTATATATGACCTATTTTGAACTGTGATAAATAGTTTTATGAATTTTTGTGTACTAATTGGGTAAAAATTATAATTATACCTTACATAATAACCCGCTTATGGTTTTATGGTATAAGTAAACAAAAATTTAAAATTAATTTTAATATGTATGTATGTACGCAATGTGTCATTATTTATAATTCAAAGTTTAATTTATGTTCTGAAACCCCCTACACGTGTCTTTCAAGGAACGTCAAAAACTGCTTACATATCAATGAAATGCTTTTTATCGCACTCGCATCTGTAATTATTTTGCTTTTCTTAATCACGTTTCACATGTTTAGTGACACGAGCTTGACTTTTGATACGTCAAAACCGTACTAAGTTGTAATTAAATTGCACTGTTACGGTATACATTTATATAATGCGGTTTTTGGCTTCGCGAACTTCGAAAACGACACGCGCTGTTGTAGATAAATAATTGCATTTTTCAAATAAAAGGAGTCTGAGTCCAAAGGCGATGACTACATGGGCTTCTGTCCCTTCCACCCAACAGCCAAACACTAGTCTAGACCTACATACGTAGGACAATAATTTATAAAAGGTTTAGTAAGAAAAACGTATTATCATAGCAAAATAAATCCTAAAGCTCGGCATTCTCATATGTATTTCACCTCTATAAGTAAGTCACTCCTTGACCAGCTTTCAGCACACAGTTAACAAACTCAGCGCTAGTATTGTCGCTCTACTTTCGGAATGAATGCTCACCTCCCAGAAACAGGTTACACTTCATAGCAGTACGTCAGTTCTAACTGATTTTCAAATCGGCTTTGCGCCAGCCCGTAGCTTTCTTAACTCATAAGTAATGCCCCTATGATGTAATTTCGTAATGCATAGAAATTGAGAACGCTGAATATAAAATCTGTTTGAAAAAAGTTTGAAAATCGCCAATTAACCTTTTGCGAAGTCAACACCCTAAGATTGTTGTTGTTGTAGCGGTAGAAATCATTGTTGTAGTAATCTCGAGGAATTGACAGTCCTTGGCTGGATAAAAATCCAGGTCCGTTCCGGTCACTTAGAGCCGACTGTCGTGGGAACGGACCTTCTAAAGTTCATTGAGTTCGCTAGGTGGTATATGACTTCAGAAAAGGTTGTGAGCATCGCTATTGGCAAAGAAAGCGGTCAATGACCTCACCAAAGGGTCAATGATTCTGGATGGTTTTTGATTTCACTAAAGATAAACAAACAGGTCAATGACCTCACCTAAGGTCAACGACTTTAAAAAGAGTTGCGAACCTCGCTAAAGGTAAACAAAGGAGTCAAAGATCCCTCTAGAGGTAAACAAATCTGCCAATGAGCTAGGGATGATTTCTGATTTCGCTAAAGGTAGAGAAAGGATTCAATGACCTCATCATATGTGAATAGCCTCAAAAATTTGTTGACTACGTTAAAAATAAGCAAAGGTATCAGGAAAGGTTGTGAACCTCGCTAAAGTTAAAAAAGAGTTAGTAACCTCAGGAAGCAACATTTTTGATTAAACTATGAAGTTGGGGTGTATATAGCCCACCCCAATTTTTTCCGATATTTATAATCATAAGCGTATATTTGACCATATGGTTCTCTACTAAAGAAAGTGGAATCTGTGCTTTAAAAATTACCATATTAATCGGAGACAAGCAATCGGGCTTACTTTAGCGTTGGACCTATAGTGAACTTTCTTACTAGATCGTAGGAGCTTTTTACTTTTTGTAAAACCGCAATTTTCGATCTTATAAGTTTCCAACGAGTAACGACACTCGATGCTAATAGATATATATGGCTCGATGTTAATAATTTTTTACAATTAAAGTAACAAAAAACAGTCTCCAGTAGTGTTAAGACCAACCAAAACGTGTGTAGCGCAATATTTTGCATATATAAATTGAAGGTGCAGTTCGTTTGGTTTCTACTAGTCAAATGTTGTAATTTCCTTGAACTTGTTGCTCAACCACTACACGCACACACACATTAGTATATAAATAATTTCCAAATAAAAAAGTTGGAAATAAAAACACCGACGTACACTTATTTTCGGTAGGCGCGCACCGAAAGCCAAATAACGAATGTAAACAAAAGCCGGCAGCCAGAAATGAGCACGAGCACTCGATAAATGGGGGAACCGAAGCGTGACGAATTGCGGCCGTATAAAATGGATGTTGCAAGCGAGACGGCGAGCAACTGTAATTGAATGACCGCGAAAAAGCGCAAACATAACAAATACACAGCACATATTTGGTATATATGTATTAGTGAGTGCATAAACAAGGTGCAAGTGCAGCATGGCGTTCGACGTGAGAGGAATATGCAAGGCGATTTGTCTTCTAATTATGGGCAAGACGGCTCCAAAACGCCACTTGCCGGCGCGTAGATATCAATTACAAAAGTAGTGACAAAGCAGTTTTATTTGCGGAAAGTTTCAGGGTTCCTTTTTCAATGGCGCCGCTAATTAAGTTATGTATACGAAACTTAAAGGACAAAGAATATGTAAGCATAAATGAGGGGTTTATTTTCCTTAAAAAATATTAGTACTTGCGAAGTGCCAAGATGATGGCCGCAGAATTTGTAGATATTATAGACAAAAGTCTTTCTAAATGTTTACAAAGAGTTAATGATTATTCAACGGTCAAAATATTCGCAAAAAGCTTTTTTGCAGCTTATCCGCTGGTGATTTAGTTTAAGATCTGTAGCACTTTTAGTTTAGTAGTCTCAAGTATTTTTAATAAGCATATAAAATGTCTCATACCTCCCCTATTCATAATTTCTTTTAGTGGACCTAGAATCAACCAAAGCCCAGCTCGGTATGAGATAGCGACCATCCGAGTTTATTTATGCTCGACAAAGCTTCTCATAAAATCCATATGCTCGTATAGTCAAGTCATTTAAGCTTAAATTAGGTAAGAATCTCGAAATTCGATATACCCATTTATATGTCTGTAAATACTTGTATATTGACACCCTAAAGTTATATACCATACAAGTATTTACAGACATATAAAAGGGTATATAGAATTCCGAGGTGAACTTACTATAATGACTGGACTATAAGTTGGTGGTAGCAAGGGAAGATCCAACACTTTACAAAATGAAAAAATTTGTTTTAATATTACTCATACGCACTGTCGAGTCGAACTTCAAAATCGCTTTGATTTTTATATTTCATTTCAGCATATCATTTCGTGATGGCCTTGTAAGACTTTTTTAATGGTAAGAACTTAGGGATTGTCAACGACGTTACCTTACAAAAAAGCTAGGAATCATATTGTTTCAACTTTGGAAACTTAAGCAGATTGGAAATAAACTTTGGGCAAGTAAGAGTTTAACATGTTACAGTATTCGCAGACAAATTACGATAGAGTTACCCTCGATTCGCAAGACAATTCGAGCTTTTCATCTACAATGATTGGTTCTTTTAGCCTGAGGACTCTTGTCTTGTGGAGTGTAGTTTATAAAAGTGTTTGGAAGACGTCAAGTGGTATCCTGACTCTATACGGAATAAACCCTTACTTTAACCCCCAAAATCCTAATCTTTCGCCAAAATAACCCTATTTAGCTCATTAAGCTTTGTCAGACTTTATGTTAGGTTAGGTTTCAAAAATTACTTTTGTCGTCAGAAATCTTTACACACACTGTTCCTGAAATTACCTACAACTCCAATTTCGCTAAACTGACCGCATTTTCAATGGTCACATTAGGGATGACTGACACTACAATTTTGTTATATTATATGTCCTTCAATTTATTTAATTCCTTTTTTATTTTTTTCACAATTTTTCTCGTTTTATGCACATTTCAATTAAAATTTATAACTTCCGTTGTTTTCTTTTTTGCAAAACAAATAATATTCAAAAAATTTTGACTTCGAAATCAACCGTAAATTTTTTTAGTTTTAATTTTAATTATTTGTTATTAACTTTTATTGACCATTCACTTATTTCATCATATTCAAAAGCTATGGCGCTCCCACAATAAGGACATAACGTTGTGATAACAAATTTTCATGAAACCTTTTAAAACTTTATTTTCACTTATCACATTATATCCGACAATTCATGGCAATTAAATGTAACGCTCGAAAACACATAAAACAGTCATCTTTTGTTGCAAAACCAAAATATTGTACGACACGCGCGTCGCAATTGATTGTTGCTGCCACATCGAGTCGCCTTAGGAAACTACTAAACTACTGAAATACTAAAATTTTGCCAGCATTGATGCACATACCATAAACGAATTTGTATGTATGTATGTGTGCGTGTGGGCTTTGGCCATGCATATGCACATAATGATTTTACGTTATTTGAAATAAGGACGGTTTCGGGCCCGCGTTACATGTGCAACATGTGGTTTGCGTCTGAGCTAGAGAAAGTGTAGACATATACCCCACGATATAAATGTAGGTTAAAATGAAAAATGGTGATACAAAGTTTTAAATTTCAATATTATTTATAATTTTGAGTTATGAAGGTGGAACTTACATTTTTTGTAAAATTTTTTGTACAATAAGCAGAGAATGTTAAGTCGGTCTCGAGATTTGTAACACTCAGATGGAAATAGGGGGGAACTCCATAATATAGGTATAAGTACAAATGATCAAAGTAACGAACCGTGTCCATTTAGTTGTTGTTGTTGCTTTAGTGGCAGAAATTTGCCGAGTTGACAGTCCTTAGCCGGTTGAAAAACTGGGTCCGTTTTGATACGTAGATCAAACTGTTGTGGAAACGATTTAGTCACATCCGTTTGTCTGTCCATCTGTTTGTACATACATGAACTAGATCTTCAGTTTTTAGATATCCATTTAAAAAAAAGTTATCTTTTCCCCTTTTCCCCAAGGAGCTTGTTTGTCGGAATCAACGATATCGGACAACTGTAGAATATAGAAAAAATCCTTCACAAAATTATTCAGATCGAACACCTATCAAGATATAAATATCTTTTGAAGCATTTTTTGCTATATATAGAAATACAACAATGAAGCCAAAGCTGGTGCAGCCGAAGTAAACATTTTTTTTTATTTTTTTTATATTATGTTGACCTTTAAATTTTTTTTATATATCAGAAAGTGAAATTACCAAGTTTTTTTACATATATGTACATATGTACATTTAAAATCGAACCCACAAGCTTCGTACTAACAGCAGCCTTGCAACAAACAAGAGTTCACCAGACCAGGGCCAGCTCCGCTTTTATTTGGCGACAAATACGCAGAGAGCATTGCGACCGCTGCCTTTCCTCCAAATGATATCATTTTTACGATGAATGCGAATGAAGTTGTTGTTGTTGCTATTTTACGCTATCTATGTGTGCATTTGACGATTTTTGTTGTAGGTGTAATATGTTTTTTTTCCCCTTTGGTTTTTGTTTTTGTGCATTTTCTATGGCAATTTCTTGGTGTGGTCTCTTGCAATTTTTGTTGTTGCTTATTACACTCACGAAGTCAATTGAATGGCGTTTGCTGCCGGTGGCCCACACACTAGTGCACTCATCTAACCATACAAATGGCACAATCAAAGAATTAGAATGCTCATTGTGCATGCGTACTTACACATCTCTACATATGTATGTATGTATGTACAAATATTTATAAACAAATATACATATTTATGTATTCACTCATATATGTACATATGTATGGAATATTGCAAGTGTGTATAAATTTGTTTTTTAAATACATACAAACATATAAGTAGATAAGTATTCGTTTGTATGCATGTTTGTATGTTTACTGTGATTACATTAGAAAGCAAAGTGAGCATACAATTATTATCAGCAAACAAACAACAACAAAAGTTCTTTATTTACTCTGCCGCGTAAAGAATTGCAATAATGAAATTGGCGTTAGAATGTGGTTGCTGGGGGCAATTAACGCAGGGCAAAGCTATCATCATTTCATGTCAAAGGATATCGTCATGTGAAGCAAACCAGTTGCTTCCATGAAAATTAAAATAAAACGTAGACGAGTAGCGGTTGAACCGAGTAGTACGTGCAGAGGTATAAAATATTCACGAGCTAAATTCAATTTTGCTTTCGATTTAAAACTCGCATAACGCAATTTGTTGCACCTGGAGCTAAACTTTTTCCCATAATTGTAAAAAAATTGAAATTAATTGAAAATATGAAAAAATTGTTAACTTTGATTTCATCAAATAAAAAATTTTCCATGAAAGTACTTGATTTTGATCGGTCAGCTTATATGACACCTACATATATGCTATAGTAGTCTGATCTGAACAATATGTTCGGATATTATAGCGTTGCCTTGAGGGGGTATTCTACTCTACAATTTTGAAAAATTCGATTTCTTTTTTTTTCATATATTTAAAGTTTAGACTTTCAAAAATATGACCTTGGAAGGATTTTTCAAAATTCGACTTATTTTCGGAGATACAGCCGATTTTGTGAGGTGGCATCTGTGTTCACTAGAATTGTCTCCTAAACTTTAAACGCGTTTTTCTCGAAACTACTTTTTTCCACACGGTACCGGCATTATCTAAAGTTCTATACAACCGATTTACTTGAAATTTTGTGTGAACCTTTTTTATATAATCCTTTATCGTTCCTACCAGCATCGTATCAAAATTTTTATTTTTAATATTTTAAAAAAATTCAGGAATTTCAAAAAAAAGCGTAAAAAATTATTTTTATTTTCAGGCAGCCGCCATTTTTCAAAAAAGTTTTTTTTTCGTGTTCCCGGATTATAACAGCATCCATACTGATTAAGAATTTCTTTTGATTTTTTTCAGACCACCAGGAGAGTCAGGATCAATGTCACCAGGATGCGGCATTTTTTTTTACACCTGTCTGTCCACCCCTCTAATTATTTTAATTTTTAATATTTTCTTGCAAAATTTTTGTTCTGTATTCTTAAGATATCAATAAAAACACCATAAAAAAATGGATAGTAAAAATATTTTTTGGTTTTTTTTTTTAAATAAAATTCAAAAAACTCCCCAAAATTTGATTTATAGAGTAGAATACCCCCTTGAACAATACTCTATGCGAAATTTCGTAAAGATATCTCGCGAAATAAAAAGTTTTCCATACAAGAACTTAATTTTGACTGTTATTTTTATATGGCAGCTATATGCTATAGTTGTCTGATATCGACGGTTACGACAAATGGTCATTCTCTTGGAAAGAAAAAGACGCGTGCAAATTTTCAGAACGATGTCTCACTAACTGAGGGACTATTTCGCGAATATACAGACAGGCGGGCGCAGGCAGACTCAAGTCGGATCTCCAACGTTTTCTTCTGAGTGTTACAAGCAATAATATACCCCGTACAGAATATAAATGTATCCGAATCCTAATATTGAAATTGATTTAAACTTCAAAATTGAATCTGAATAATAACATAAATCAGTGTGGCAATTAATTGTTGGAAAGTGAATTGAATTGTCTATATGATGTCTCGAATCACATCAAAATTGGATCAAGTCAAATTCGAACAAATGTAATATAGGCATAAATTTATTGGAATTTCATCTATGGTTAGAAAAAATTATTTAAAATGTTGAGAATTGTATAAAGTTAAGTACTCAGGGGCGCTATGTTTCAACTCACATTTTGCGTGACCCTTCTGACGAATTTTCTTGTTTCAATCTTACCATTCCAGATATGAAACCGCACTGTAGACTGCAATATTTTGATAAATATGTACATATATTCGGATTATAAAAACACACATAACAACATAAGTACAAATGTATATAGTACATGCTATGTACATCTACTTATATAAAAATATTTATCGCGTGAATAGACGCAATGACTATGCGTCAATTGATGACATCATAAATGATGAATGTATTTATGAACTCTATATTACATTTTTACACACATACACCTCTCTCTTATATCAATACCTACCCACCTCGGTCTCAGTGGTATATTTTCTCTTACTCATAAATGTGATAACAGGTCAAGGTCATTGTAATACATCACGCTTCCATATCCATACATACTTATGTACATAATACTAGTACATTCACTTACATCACACTACACTCATTACTAAATAAATATAGGTTAGGTTAGGTCAGACTGGTAGGCCAATGAGCCACGCATAGACCAGTTTTCGTCTTTTGCGAAAAGAGATGGAGAGTTACTAGGTGCATGAAGAGTAGTCATACTTTAGGATGTCTGCGCTTGATGAGAATTTCAACAGACTTCTGTGGTCTCAACATCGTTACATCTTCAAGTGTATCAAACCGTAAAGAGCCCTGATGCTTACAGCGTGGTCTTGTCAATACGGGACAAGTGCATAAGAGCTCCTCCATTGTTTCTCTAATACTTTGCTCTAGCTCATTCTATCGGGTTATGATTTTCTTTACCATGCTTCTGTGGTTTCTTAATGCCGTACACCATTCTTGGCAATCTCGTCCACTATTTCATTGCCCTCCATGCCTTTGTAACCTGGCATCCAGTAGAAGTGACAACACTTTCCTCTGCTGCCCTGCTTCCCGAGGCACTTCTTGCCAATATGCGATACTAGGTTACCAGCGAGATTGCTGCTTGGCTGTCTACGTAGATGTTAATTCTGGAATTACCTGCAGATGCATTAGAAGGCAGCTCCGTGGCTTTCGCAATAGCAAAGACCTCAGCCTGAAATATACTGCATTGATCCGGCAACTTTCTGCCTTATGCCTAACTCTGTGTAGTATTTCCTCGCCTCATCTCCATCTTCCATTTTGAAGCCATAAATAAATATGTATAAGTCCTCGAGTGACTAACATCTCCCATAGCAGATTATTTGGGATAAAATTTGTTACATTTACTGTTTGATCATCTTTTTTTCTTAGTTTAGTAAAACCACCGCTAGCAGCTTGTATACAATTTGTTCTGTTTTACAAAATTCTGAATTATTGACCTCATAGCATTGATAATGCCAAGGGTTAAATGTGCATACTATATGACGTAGTGTTTCAAATGGCAACATATACATTGATGAGTATCAAAGAAATGACATAATATTAGCAGCAGTACACATTGTTCCCCATGACAGACGCTACAATAATTTTCTTGTATTAACTACGATATACTACAAGTGAATGCTAGGGCGACTCTTTTTTGATTTTGTACATAAAAGAAATTTAATAAAAGAGCGACTATATATTATATAAAAGTTACAGCAGCAATAAAAAGTTGTAGCATTTGTACATTGTTTAAAGAACTGGGTAAAAATCATACTGACTTCCTGCCTGTTAATAATATCTAAAGCTAATCTGCCTTCAAACTGTTGAAAAGTTTTTGTCAAGCATGATTAGGAGCACTCAGAATTTTTTTATAGGGCAGTTGGAATGACATCACCGTCGTCCAAGAAGTGCGATGATGGGCGGGACTAGGGCTGAGACCAGTAGGTACTTGTGGAATTCACTTCAGTGGCCATATCCGCTTAGAGCAAATCGATCCTGTTGTAATAGACGGAAGACACGTCTCCAGTGTATTAGACTTGCGTATTCCCTGAGTTCCCAGCGCTGACTCGGACCACTATCTTGTTTCAGCGAAGATACGCACGCGCCTCTGTGCAGCAAAAAACGCACGTCAACAAACGCAAAGAAGGTGCGTCGTCAAGAAGCTTTTTTCACAATACACAGTCGAACGATTTTCTACTCGACTTTCACTCCATTGACTCAGACTACTAGGGCGAGTAACAGAAGACATTTGTAGAGAAGACTTGTTTGGTTACTACACTTTTATACATGATAACAACCCAAACACACTGCTAGGAATGTTAAAACTTGTGTTTCGTCCAAAAACATTAGGGTTTGCATTGCCCTGCCCAGAGTCCGAACTTGAATTCAATCGGGGCAGATATAAAAAGGAACTTGGAAAAAAATCAGACAAAAGTGTTGACGAATTATTGCAAAATGTAAAGAAATATGGCAGAGCATATCAACTAAGCGATGCCAGCATTTAAGGGGGTATTCTAGTCTAGAGATTAAATTTTGGGCAGTTTTTTGAATTTTATTTAAAAAAAAAAAAACAAAAAAATATTTTTGCCTCCATTTTTTTATGGTGTTTTTATTGATATCTTAAGAATACAGAAAAAAAATTTTACAAAAAAATATTAAAAATTAAAATAATTAGAGGGAGAGAGACAGGTGTAAAAAAATGGCGCATTCTGGTGACCATTGATCCTGACTCTCCTGGTGGTCTGAAAAAAAAATCAAAAGAAATTCTTAATCAGTAAGGATGCTGTTATAGTCCCCAAATCAAGGAACATGAAAAAGAAAAATTTGAAAAATGGCGACTGTCCGAAAATAATAATCATTTTTTACGCTTTTTTTTTTGAAATTCCTGAATTTTTTTAAAATATTAAAAACAAAACATTTGACACGGTGCTGGTAGGAACGATAAAAGACTATATAAAGAAGGTTCACACAAAATTTTAAATAAATCGGTTGTATAGAACTTGAGATAATGCCGGTATCGTGTGAAAAAAAGTAGTTTCGAGAAAAACGCGTTTAAAAAAGTGAGTCAAGCCGAACCGGGCTAGGTACTGCGTCACTAAAGTAACTGTAGCTCTTAAAATAATTTTAATTTTTAAAAATCCTTTGGAGGATATGTTCTTAAGGATCTAAACTTTAAATATATGAAAAAAATAGAATTTTTCAAAATTCTAGAGTAAAATACCCCCTTAGTTTGTAGTCTACCTAGAAGATGCAAAACTGTGCTTGAATCAAAAGACTAACCGACTAAATACTAACTTAAAACATTTTCTATTGACTTTTTTTTATTATTTTTTAGTATTATTTTTTAATATAATAAACAAAAACCTGAAGTATTCTTAATTAGTTGACCAAGTCAAAATAGATATATGAAAACATTTTTTTCGTAAAGTTTTCATGTCGTTTTTTATTTATAAAATAAACCAATGTTTTGAACGAAAAAGAAGTGTTCCTAATTATGTGAATACATCAAGGATCAGCATGATGTGCTGAGTTGATTTCGCCATCAGCGTCTGTCTGTCCGTCCGTCCATTTGCATATGCGTCACTCTAGTCACTCAATTTTTAAGATATTGATCTGAAGATTCGTATACGTCCTCTGATCCCAAAGAAGCTGCTCATTTGGTGCAAAACAAGAACTACTATGTATACCATTAAGGTTTATTATATGTAAATCATGGTAGCCAAGTAATTATTGGTAATACATTTCATTCACATTTCTTTTTACTCAGCTCAGTAGGAAGTCGACAATACGATACCTAATTCTCCAACAGTTTTAGATTATATAATAAAATTTAAGTAACATGAAAGGAAATTTTATAAAATTGATTACTGCTACTAACACATTTAATTTCTATAATTATAGCCGCTCGCCCTAATATACACACTTACATGCATATCGTCACTTAAAATATAAAATAACATAACATCACTTTTTACTTTTAAGTTGACAGGAGATTGAAAATACAATATAAATTAGAAACTACTTAAATAGAAACAAAATTTCAATTCTGGTTGTAAATTGGTTATATCTAAAAGCAGCTTTTAATTTTACTTACATACATATATACATAAGTATATTATTACATATTAAATCGTAATCAGTAGCAAACGCAATTTTGATTTTTTGATCATGCATGGTTTTGGATTTTCGTAGACGATATAAGTAAGTATGTACGTACATACAACAGTTTATTTGTTGCAACAAGTGCTCGAGTTCACAGGCGTGCAGTATTTGCACGAAAGTCTTTATAAATATTGAGTTAGAATGTTGTTGTTGGTTTTTTATGATACACACGTGTATATTTGTACAAACATATTAGTAAATGAATGTAATAGGAGCATCCATTCCTACCATATTTACTGTCTTAATTGCGGCGTCTCTTTATTCTCGAAGGGAACATCACTGGAAAAGTTATGATATCGGCAATTACTATATAATATTTCTTTCACGATAATATTTGCTGTAGAGAGAAACGTTTATTTGAGCTTATTGACGCATGTGCAAATGTAAATAAATATGTATATACATGTAACTAAGTCTAGGAGCCCGTAATGAGTAAGAGGCATAATATTATATATAATTACTATTATAATTAGTCAGCAGTTTTATGGGAAAATTAACAGATTTACAATATGCATGTATGTATTCATATATATGAATATCTATGAAAATATATGAACTTTCAAAAAATGCTATACACATTCTATGTACTTACATACATATGTACACATTTATGCAGTGCTATGAAATGCTATAATTATAAGGGACAAATTGAAGGTACAGGGTAGGCCATTTAAAGTTGACCCAACTGGCAACGCTGTAACTTTTAACAGCGCTGACAAATCGGCTAATGTCATACCGCGTTAGAAGCGTCATTCGAAGACAATTTATACCATGGAACAGTACACTCCAAAAGAACGCGCTGAAATTGTTCAGCTTTATATTCAAAATAACTTTTCAATTGTGTTAACTCAACGTGCGTTTCGTAAAAAAAATAAAGTGAAAAGTGCTCCAGTTAAGAACACAATTAAGTCTTTATACGCAAAATTTGTGAACACCGGTAATCTCAGTAATGCCAGTCATGCATCCAGACAACGCACAAGACGTTCTGATGAAAATATCGAAGCTGTACGAGCCAGTATTGAGGAGACTCCATCGACATCGAGTTATCGCCGCTCTCAGGAATTAGACATCTCTCGCACCACTCTCCGACGCATAATTCATAAAGATTTGAAGATGTTTCCATATAAAATTCAAATGGCACAAAAACTAAACCCAGCTGATTATCCGCGACGCCTTAATTTTGGCAACAAAACAAATGGGTCAACTTTAAATGGCCTACCCTGTACTTAAAGAAACACTTAATTGCCATAAAAGGCCACGTCGAGATTAATGCCGTATATATCTGTAAGTATGTATTTTTTTTTTTTTTTTTTTTTTTTGATATTTTAATCCATTCGAAAGTTTTAAATTTAATTTTTCTTTATCTGATTTTATAGCAATTTTCTTGATGATATTTCGTTCCATTGGATATCATTATGGGGCTACGTGACGACTTTTACATAAATTTATCATTAATTAAATTGCAATTAGGGTCTAAAGTGCTGAAATTACAATTAATAGATATATTGTAACTTCAAAATTATTGCTAAAATTGCCATTAATAGATATACTATAACTGATAAGTTATTATAATAATATCCTCAAATGATCCATGTGATTATTATTAAACACTGCACAGGTTATAGTTATTAGCCGAGTCGATATAGCTATGTCCGTCAAGCCGCCTACCCGTTCGTCCGTCTGTCAAAGATATTGAAGAGAAATTATATAGCATATAGCTGAACAGATTGTTAAAATCAGACCACCATTGTCATACAAACTGATCAATCAAAATCAAGGTAAAGATCTGCGGGTGTAGAATGAAGGGTATTAAAGCTTTTTCTTGTTTTCCATATATTTTGTTTTACTTCAATTGTTTTATATTTTTTCTTTTTTGTTCCATCCAAATATTTAATTTTCAATAAATGTATGTGTGTTACGCTGTTTTTTTTTTTATTTCTCTATGAATTTCTGTCTGCATCTGCATTCGACAAAATAATTTATTTAAACAAAAAATTATGGAAATCGTAGAAACATTCTGGTAATTTATTAACGTCTGATATTTATAATTAAACATACGAAAAATACATATTTATGGTTAAAAATTGATTATGCGAGAACTTGTTAAAGAAGCAGTTTACGATAAGAAAATATCTTCAATATTAAAACAAAAAAATCTCAGTCGAAATTATGTCTGTAGTAAAGTTTTCTCAGACAAGAAAATTATCCCCTTAATCATTTATTATTTATTTTACGTAACTTTCAGAAAGGAGTAATAAAAATATTTTACATATTGTATTGTATGGTATGTTTATTATTCTACTTCATCTAAACGGCTTAACACCGAATTTAAGTTCTTCCCCATATTTTTAATTCAGTTGTGCGATCAGCATTCTTAACACAATAAATTTCGCCGAGCAACTCCGTGTGCCAAAAAAAAATACTATTGTAGATCCCAAATTGGAATTTTCCTAACTATTGCTTTGTCGATTGCAAGTCAAATATAATCGCATAAAGCATATAAAGAGTGTTCCAAGTGGAAGTATAATTTTCAATAACCTTTTTCGACAGATCAGATGTCGACCTGTCTTGATATTTTTGTTCAGTATTGTTTGGCATTTCATCATAGAAAGATTTACAGATTTAAAGATTTTAACGTTTAAAAATAGTCCCAATTTATTACGAAAATTAACTTCTGTAAAAAATGGTTTCGCGCGCTTCGCACAACTTATGGTCAACATAATCGGTTTACTGAGCATACTATTCGCAACACCATCACCCATCTTGAGACCCAGCATTCATTATTGGATAATATTGGACAGAATAGTAACAGTAGCTTGCAGCCGTAGCTGAGAGTACTCGTACACATGAAGACCGTGGAGAGTAAATTCGGCGCCGTTGGCAGCAACCAGGACTGTCGTATGGAACGACTTGGTTCACTTTACGTTAATATTTTAAATTGAAAGCATACAAAATACAGCTTGTGCAATCGACCTTCCAAAGCTATATCGCTTCGCTTTATGGACTCTTGAAAAGTTCCAAGAAGATCCGACGTTGTTGAGCCCAATTTTGTTCAGCGATGAGGCCCATTTCTGGCTCAATGAGTAAGTAAACAAGCGAATTGTCGTATTTTGGACAAAGAGAAACCTGAAGACATTCAAGAGCTACCACTTCATAACGAAAAAACAAGGGTTTGATGTGGTTTGTAAGCCGGTGGAAACATCAGTCCATATTTCTCTAAAAATGTTGCCGGTGACAAACGTCAATACCGACCGTTATCGCGCCATGATAGCCAACTAATTGATGCCTGAAATTGAAGCTTGCGAACTCGAGGACATTGGTTTCTACACTTCCCACACATTGCATCAATCAATAGATTAATTTAATTGAGAGAACACTTCGGAGAGCAGATAATTTCACGTTTTAGGCCGGTCGATTGGCCACCAAGATCGTGTGAGTATATGTAAAGTCTAAAGTATATGCGGACATAACAGTTTCGATGCAAACCTTGGAGCAGAAGATCGCACCAAATACCAGTCGAAATGCTCGAACGGGTCATCGAAAATTGAACTCAACGGATGGACCATCTGAGACGTAGCCGCGACCAATATTTGAAAGAGATAATCTTCAAAAAAGAATGTACTTTCGAATGATACGAGTAATAAACATTCCATATTAAATTTGAAGTTTCTATTGTTTTTCTTTAAAAAAGTAGGAAATCTCAAAATGGATCATCCTTTAGTTGGCTAATACGAGTATGACACGTGGGCAGTTATAGCTTTTGGGTAACGCGTGAGCAATGTCATATTCGACCGGATGTAACGATTTATGTAGTTCATATTTCATTATAACTGATTCGACGAAAAGGATCTGGTTCTTCAAAAATGTATATGAGGACGTTCTTGTGACAACTAGCATAGATTTATCCTGTTTTAATTTCTGTAGATAAAAGATTGAGCTCTTCGCTGTCTGAATAGAAAAATAAATAGCAAAATTGGGCATGCTTGTCTACGCTCAACATTTCAAGGATCAATAGCTACATAAACAAATGTTACTAGTGTAAGAACTAACTAACATTCCTATAAAAAAAAACCCGAAACCCGAAGAAAAAATTGGAAAACAATCAATCGAGCTTACGATAATACCGATTTCTTTGAAACATAATCATGTGTACTTCGATTTCAGCGAGATTTTATGACAGTAATCACATTTTCTATAGGTATTGGTGACAAATAAAAACACAACGCCGAAGCACTTAAATAACAAGACTATTATGGAGAAAATTAAATTTCATTTGCCATAATTATAAATAAAATAATCGGTATGCAGGAGTTCACACAAAATCGTAAGATGCTTACAACTTCTTAAATACATTTTTATAAAATTTGTTTTTTTGTTTAGTTTTTATTTTTGTAACCACATTTTTTATCATATAATGCTTACATGATATTTCGAAGTCTCCTAAAATTTAAAAATAGTTCAAGTTATAAAAAAAACACTTTATTACTCCTGTATTGGATACACTTATCACGCAATATATTGGTTTTCTTTTTAAATACGTTCCGCTCCGTTCCGTTTTTTGTTTTTTATTTATTTATTTGTTGAGTATAATTTTTATATTTTATTTTTTTTCCGACTTACATACTTTACGCAAACACAGTACAAAATCTTACACTTCGCCAGCACGCTTGAACTAAGACGACAAAAGCCCAGTAAAATAGTTAAACTTAAGAACTTCCGAGTTTTCGAACTAGTTACTTTTAGTTCCGCGTTGTTTCGATGGTATTTGCCGACTGGCTTCTAATAATTTTAGTTATTCGCTAAAAAGCAATATACAAACTCGCACCAATCGACAGCACACTTATTCGCACACATATCTACATAAGTACGTCAATATCTGAGTTTGTAGGTATGTTTTCAAGAAACAGCAGCAGCCGCCGCCAGCAATATGACAGTTCATTTTATAGTGACTTGATTGTTGAGAATGAGAAGCGCAAAAGCGACAATACAATTAACTATGTAGTTATAAATATCAGCGGCACGATATATACGAATATTCTATACATACATACATACATATATGCATATGTATGTAGCACACACTTATTACGAGCAAATATTACGTTGAACAAGCGGCAGCCAACCGAGACCTGTGTCTTAAGTTCAGGAAACCCCAGTTAGAGAGTTTGCGAGCGCGAGCGCTTCAACCGGATTTGAGAATCGAAAACCAGACTAACTGCGCGCCTTCTGTCCATGGCTTGAAATTATAATTTATGTATGCAACTACAACCAACATGCACGGAAAAATATATAATTTTTTTAGGCAAACAAAATGCAAATAAACACGTTGTCGACTGATTAAAAGAAATTTTTTCAAGCTTATCAAACTCTTTAGTTTGTTTGCGCTCAAACATTTATTTTTAAACGTATTTTCCACTGCAACTGCGTGGACTTACTCTCTTATGCAGTACCGGGATACTTAAGACTATTAAATGTGCTGAAAAACCCTTGGCTCATATCATTCACCAAAGGTAACTCATGGGGTATTTGTGGATTGCTGCCCGAATTATAAGCGAAATAGCTTATTGACAAAGCCGTTCAGCCAGAAATGAGCCTCATCGCTGAGGATGATTTTTCCATGAAAATCCGGATCAATTTGAAGTTGTTGCTCAGCCCAATTCACGAACACACGACAATTCTAGCGATCAAGCGGATTCAGTTCTTGTGTCAATTTGATCTTGTAAGGCTGTTGGCCAAGCTATTTTCGCAAAATTCGCCACAAGGATGTCACAGAGATACCCAACGCTTGAGAACGACGTGTGAGAGACCGATTTAGGTCTATATCAAAAAGGCAGACAACATGCCTGGCCAGTGCTTGTGTGACGCTCATGCTGACCAGCGATGTGAATTGAAAGTCACAATGTGACTTCAATGGTAGCTGACAGCCAGCTGGCCCTATATAAGAAACGGAGGCAACGTGCCTGGCCAGTGCTTCTGTGACGCTCATGCTGACCAGCGATGTGAATTGAAAGTCACAATGTGACTTCAACGGTAGCTGGCAGCCAGCTGGCTCTATATAAGAAACGCAGGCAACCTGCCAGGCCAGTGCTTCTGTGACGCTCATGCTGACCAGCGATGTGAATTGAAAGTCACAATGTGACTTCAATGGTAGCTGGCAGCCAGCTGGGCCTATATAAAAAACGGAGGCAACGTGCCTGGCCAGTGCTTCTGTGACGCTCATGCTGACCAGCGATGTGAATTGAAAGTCACAATGTGACTTCAATGGTAGCTGACAGCCAGCTGGCCCTATATAAGAAACGCGGGCAACCTGCCTGGCCAGTGCTTCTGTGACGCTCATGCTGACCAGCGATGTGAATTGAAAGTCACAATGTGACTTCAATGGTAGCTGGCAGTCAGCTGGCTCTATATAAGAAACGCAGGCAACCTGCCTGGCCAGTGCTTCTGTGACGCTCATGCTGACCAGCGATGTGAATTGAAAGTCACAATGTGACTTCAACGGTAGCTGACAGCCAGCTGGCCCTATATAAGAAACGGAGGCAACGTGCCTGGCCAGTGCTTCTGTGACGCTCATGCTGACCAGCGATGTGAATTGAAAGTCACAATGTGACTTCAATGGTAGCTGGCAGTCAGCTGGCTCTATATAAGAAACGCAGGCAACCTGCCTGGCCAGTGCTTCTGTGACGCTCATGCTGACCAGCGATGTGAATTGAAAGTCACAATGTGACTTCAACGGTAGCTGACAGCCAGCTGGCCCTATATAAGAAACGCAGGCAACCTGCCTGGCCAGTGCTTCTGTGACGCTCATGCTGACCAGCGATGTGAATTGAAAGTCACAATGTGACTTCAATGGTAGCTGGCAGTCAGCTGGCTCTATATAAGAAACGCAGGCAACCTGCCTGGCCAGTGCTTCTGTGACGCTCATGCTGACCAGCGATGTGAATTGAAAGTCACAATGTGACTTCAACGGTAGCTGACAGCCAGCTGGCCCTATATAAGAAACGGAGGCAACGTGCCTGGCCAGTGCTTCTGTGACGCTCATGCTGACCAGCGATGTGAATTGAAAGTCACAATGTGACTTCAATGGTAGCTGGCAGTCAGCTGGCTCTATATAAGAAACGCAGGCAACCTGCCTGGCCAGTGCTTCTGTGACGCTCATGCTGACCAGCGATGTGAATTGAAAGTCACAATGTGACTTCAACGGTAGCTGACAGCCAGCTGGCCCTATATAAGAAACGCAGGCAACCTGCCTGGCCAGTGCTTCTGTGACGCTCATGCTGACCAGCGATGTGAATTGAAAGTCACAATGTGACTTCAACGGTAGCTGACAGCCAGCTGGCCCTATATAAGAAACGGAGGCAACGTGCCTGGCCAGTGCTTCTGTGACGCTCATGCTGACCAGCGATGTGAATTGAAAGTCACAATGTGACTTCAATGGTAGCTGGCAGTCAGCTGGCTCTATATAAGAAACGCAGGCAACCTGCCTGGCCAGTGCTTCTGTGACGCTCATGCTGACCAGCGATGTGAATTGATAGTCACAATGTGACTTCAATGGTAGCTGGCAGTCAGCTGGCCCTATATAAGAAACGCGGGCAACCTGCCTGGCCAGTGCTTCTGTGACGCTCATGCTGACCAGCGATGTGAATTGAAAGTCACAATGTGACTTCAATGGTAGCTGACAGCCAGCTGGCTCTATATAAAAAACGGAGGCAACGTGCCTGGCCAGTGCTTCTGTGACGCTCATGCTGACCAGCGATGTGAATTGAAAGTCACAATGTGATTTCAACGGTAGCTGGCAGCCAGCTGACTCTATATAAGAAACGCGGGCAACCTGCCTGGCCGGTGCTTCTGTGACGCTCATGCCGACTAGTGATGTGAATTGAAAGTCACAATGTGACTTCAATAATAGCTGGCAGCCAACTGGCTCTATATAAGAAACGCAGGCAACCTGCCTGGCCAGTGCTTCTGTGACGCTCATGCTGACCAGCGATGTGAATTGAAAGTCACAATGTGATTTCAACGGTAGCTGGCAGCCAGCTGGCTCTATATAAGAAACGCAGGCAAGGTGCCTGGCCAGTGCTTCTGTGACGCTCTTGCTGACCAGTAATGTGAATTGAAAGTCACAATGTGATTTCAACGGTAGCTGGCAGCCAACTGGCTCTATATAAGAAACGCAGACAAGGTGCCTGGCCAGTGCTTCTGTGACGCTCTTGCTCACCAGCGACGTGAATTGAAAGTCACAATGTGATTTCAACGGTAGCTGGCAGCCAGCTGGCTCTATATAAGAAACGCGGGCAACCTGCCTGGCCAGTGCTTCTGTGACGCTCATGCTGACCAGTGATGTGAATTGAAAGTCACAATGTGATTTCAACGGTAGCTGGCAGCCAGCTGACTCTATATAAGAAACGCGGGCAACCTGCCTGGCCAGTGCTTCTGTGACGCTCATGCCGACTAGTGATGTGAATTGAAAGTCACAATGTGACTTCAATAATAACTGGCAGCCAACTGGCTCTATATAAGAAACGCAGGCAACCTGCCTGGCCAGTGCTTCTGTGACGCTCATGCTGACCAGCGATGTGAATTGAAAGTCACAATGTGATTTCAATGTTAGCTGATAGCCAGCTGGCCCTATATAAGAAACACAGGCAACCTGCCTGGCCAGTGCTTCTGTGACGCTCATGCTGACCAGCGACGTGAGTTGAAAGTCACAATGTGATTTCAACGGTAGCTGGCAGCCAGCTGGCTCTATATAAGAAACGCAGGCAAGGTGCCTGGCCAGTGCTTCTCTGACGCTCATGCTGACCAGCGATGTGAATTGAAAGTCACAATGTGATTTCAATGGTAGCTGGCAGCCAGCTGGCCCTATATAAGAAACGAAAGCAACGTGCCTGGCCAGTGCTTCTGTGACGCTCATGCTGACCAGCGATGTGAATTGAAAGTCACAATGTGATTTCAATGTTAGCTGATAGCCAGCTGGCCCTATATAAGAAACACAGGCAACCTGCCTGGCCAGCGCTTCTGTGACGCTCATGCTGACCAGCGATGTGAATTGAAAGTCACAATGTGACTTCAACGGTAGCTGACAGCCAGCTGGCCCTATATAAGAAACACAGGCAACCTGCCTGGCCAGTGCTTCTGTGACGCTCATGCTGACCAGCGATGTGAATTGAAAGTCACAATGTGACTTCAATGGTAGCTGGCAGCCAGCTGGCCCTATATAAGAAACGCAGGCAACCTGCCTGGCCAGTGCTTCTCTGACGCTCATGCTGCCCAGCGATGTGAATTGAAAGTCACAATGTGATTTCAATGGTAGCTGGCAGCCAGCTGGCCCTATATAAGAAACGAAAGCAACGTGCCTGGCCAGTGCTTCTGTGACGCTCATGCTGACCAGCGATGTGAATTGAAAGTCACAATGTGATTTCAATGTTAGCTGGCAGCCAGCTGGCCCTATAAGTAACGGAGGCAACGTGCCTGGCCAGTGCTTCTGTGACGCTCATGCTGACCAGCGATGTGAATTGAAAGTCACAATGTGATTTCAATGGTAGCTGGCAGCCAGCTGGCCCTATATAAGAAACGCAGGCAACCTGCCTGGCCAGTGCATCTGTGACGCTCATGCTGACCAGCGAAGTGAATTGAAAGTCACAATGTGTCTTCAATGGTAGCTGGCAGCCAGCTGGCCCTACATAAGAAACGTAGGCAACCTGCCTGGCCAGTGCTTCTGTGACGCTCATGCTGACCAGCGATGTGAATTGAAAGTCACAATGTGATTTCAACGGTAGCTGACAGCCAGCTGGCTCTATGTAAGAAACGCAGGCAAGGTGCCTGGCCAGTGCTTCTGTGACGCTCTTGCTGACCAGTAATGTGAATTGAAAGTCACAATGTGATTTCAACGGTAGCTGGCAGCCAACTGGCTCTATATAAGGAACGCAGGCAAGGTGCCTGGCCAGTGCTTCTGTGACGCTCTTGCTCACCAGCGAAGTGAATTGAAAGTCACAATGTGTCTTCAATGGTAGCTGGCAGCCAGCTGGCTCTATATAAGAAACACGGGCAACCTGCCTGGCCAGTGCTTCTGTGACGCTCATGCTGACCAGTGATGTGAATTGAAAGTCACAATGTGATTTCAACGGTAGCTGGCAGCCAGCTGGCTCTATATAAGAAACACGGGCAACCTGCCTGGCCAGTGCTTCTGTGACGCTCATGCTGACCAGTGATGTGAATTGAAAGTCACAATGTGATTTCAATGGTAGCTGGCAGCCAGCTGGCTCTATATAAGAAACACGGGCAACCTGCCTGGCCAGTGCTTCTGTGACGCTCATGCTGACCAGTGATGTGAATTGAAAGTTACAGTGTGATTTCAACGGTAGCTGGCAGCCAGCTGGCTCTACATAAGAAACGCAGGCAAGGTGCCTAGCCAGTGCTTGTGTGACGCTCATGCTGACCAGTGATGTGAATTGAAAGTCACAATGTGATTTCAATGGTAGCTGGCAGCCAGCTGGCTCTATATAAGAAACGAAGGCAACCTGCCTGGCCAGTGCTCGTCTGACGCTCATGCCGACCAGTGATGTGAATTGAAGGTCACAATGTGATTTCAACGGTAGCTGGCTCTATATAAGAAACGCAGGCAAGGTGCCTGGCCAGTACTCGTCTGACGCTCATGCCGACCAGTGATGTAAATTGAAAGTCACAATGTGATTTCAGTGGTAGCTGGCAGCCAGCTGGCTCTATATAAGAAACACGGGCAACCTGCCTGGCCAGTGCTTCTGTGACGCTCATGCTGACCAGTGATGTGAATTGAAAGTCACAATGTGATTTCAACGGTAGCTGGCAGGCTGGCAGCCAGCTGGCTCTATATAAGAAACACGGGCAACCTGCCTGGCCAGAGCTTCTGTGACCCTCATGCTGACCAGTGATGTGAATTGAAAGTCACAATGTGATTTCAGTGGTAGCTGGCAGCCAGCTGGCTCTATATAAGAAACACGGGCAACCTGCCTGGCCAGTGCTTCTGTGACGCTCATGCTGACCAGTGATGTGAATTGAAAGTCACAATGTGATTTCAACGGTAGCTGGCAGCCAGCTGGCTCTATATAAGAAACGCAGGCAACGTGCCTGGCCAGTGCTTCTGTGACGCTCAAGCTGACCATTGATGCGTATGGAAAGTCACAATGAGACTTCAATGGTAGCTGGCAGCTAGCTGGCTCTATATAAGAAACGCAGGCAACGTGCCTGGCCATTGCTTCTGTGACGCTCATGCTGACCATTGATGCGTATGGAAAGTCACAATGTGACTTCAATGGTAGCTGGCTCTATATAAGAAATGCAGGCAAGGTGCCTGGCCAGTGCTCGTCTGACGCTCATGCCGACCAGTGATGTAAATTGAAAGTCACAATGTGATTTCAATGGTAGCTGGCAGCCAGCTGGCTCTATATAAGAAACGCGGGCAACGTGCCTCTGTGACGCTCATGCTGACCAGTGATGTGAATTGAAAGTCACAATGTGATTTCAACGGTAGCTGGCAGCCAGCTGGTTCTATATAAGAAACGCAGGCAACGTGCCTGGCCAGTGCTTCTGTGACGCTCATGCTGACCATTGATGCGTATGGAAAGTCACAATGTGATTTCAATGGTAGCTGGCAGCCAGCTGGCTCTATATAAGAAACGCGGGCAACGTGCCTCTGTGACGCTCATGCTGACCAGTGATGTAAATTGAAAGTCACAATGTGATTTCAATGGTAGCTGGCAGCCAACTGGCTCTATATAAGAAACGTGGGCAACCTGCCTGGCCAGTGCTTGTGTGACACTCACGCCGCGAAGTTGAGTTCGTGTAGAATTAAGGTCATTACATAATATGACCAATAAAGCAAATTCGCTTATCTACTTGACAAAATAAATTGAAATTATAATCGCTTAAGAACCTAAGAGCACAAACTTCATTGACATCTCATTAATATTTGAGGAAAGAAGTAAGCCAATGCCTATGTATACGCATGCATATGTACACGTACATATGCCGTTCAAAACTAGTTTTAGAGGAAAATGGCAAGTCAGCATAAAAAAAACTCTTATGAGGTATATATTTATACATACTTTTTCTAAATCATGACTTGCTCTTTTAGTCTTAATGGGTGACAGATGTTATGACTAGCTTGCCAGCAGTTTTATTTTAGCTCCGCGACATTGCAAGTTTTCGCTGCAGCATTCTCAAATTCCACTACAATGTTGTTTTCAGCTTCAATGTCAATGTCACCGACACAACGACTGACTGCTGATTGCGTGCGCATGCGTTCTTTTAATTACATAATACAGCGTAATGTGCAAAGAAATACTCAAGCTTCTCCGTATTTATATTGTATAGAACTCTAAATTAGTTTGAAACCCTTCAAGACTTTTTTAATTCAAAACCTAACGTTACATTTACCAACAGCTCGTTTCCAGATTCTTCTATATACATATAATATATCGCAAATGAAAAGCCCGTTAATAAATAATATCGCTTACACGATTATAGCCGAGTTTACAAGAGCGCACCACTCGTTCTTCCTTTGCGCTGTTTGACACCGATTGGAGAATCCAGTGTAGCCAGGCCTTTCTCCACATAGTTTTTCCAACGGAGTTGAAGTCTTCCTCTTCCTTTACTTTCACCGGCAGTTGCTGCGTCGAATACTCACATAGCTGGTGTGTTTTCATCCTTTCGGACGACATCACCCAGCCAGCGTAGTCTCTGTCTCTTAATTCGCTGAACTCTGTCAATGTCGTCGTATATCTCATACAGCTCTTCGTTCCACACAAGTAGCACGTCTTTTGGAGTTTTAGGCTGAGTTTGTTCCTTGGGAAGACAAGGTCCAGAAGTGTAACGGTCAAACCACCACCATTTACAAAAATAACTCTACATGATGGAACATTTTTTAATTCAAATTCGTAATCAGCACCATAGACCTCTTAGCAAATCAGTTGCAAATTTTTTAAATACTAAATATGACTGGAAAATTATCAATTTCTTGAAAAATGCAAGACCTCAGAATGACAATTGAATATTTTCAAATAGTATATATCTTTTTCTATATACACACATACGAGTGTAGTCCGATAAGTACTTAACCTAAAAAAGAACAGGGAAAATTATGATTTATTCTCAACATGCTTATAGTTCGATGCACTTGACCGAGCGTACTTCTCGAACACCCCTCGTATTATAGTTTTATATATTCACGTAAAATGGAAAATTTTAATTAATACAACACAATTTGAAATATTAAAGTAATTGCTACACTTTAGACTGTATATACTATAATATGAAGCAAATAAACGCAACGCGAAAACGTCATAAACGTAATTACCACTCCTTCGTTTACGTTAAATTAAATTGTTGCGTTTTCAAAGCAAACTGATCATGTTGGTTGCACGAAAGCACTGCACATGTCGAAGGTTTCAGATTGCATTCTTAATATACATTCATACTTGTATGTATGTATGTATGTATGTATTTGTTTGTAATAGTAAAATATTTTAAAAATTCATAGTTAGTTAAAATGTTATTATAAAGTCAATTAGAGATACAGAAATCAGTGTATTAGGTGTCTGATTGTCTGAATAGATTTCATTCTTGGACTGAAAAACGTGGGCCTAACAATAACAGAACGTTTTTTGACAACAAAATTCTTTGTTCTGCGACACACTCTGCGTGTAGAGTAATGCATTTGTTTTAACGGTACTCTCAAATTCCTATACCAGTTGTTTAACCCTGATGGCCTTCAAAATAGCGTTTGTTCTCGAGTTTGAGTTCATGGTTAGAGTGAAATATATTTCCAGCGAGCCACTGTTTGAGTCTAGGAAAGTGTAAGTAGTAGCTGAGAGACAGGCCCGACAGATAGTTACTAATCAGACATTGGGAAAACGACACTAAGACATGAACAAATAGTTTTTGTGTATGCCAATTTTTTATCTAAGACAAAAACTTTAAACCTTTTTAATATAAATATATATAAATATCCGGAAATCCACTCCTTTCATCATTTTGATCATTTAACATGCATAGACCTATAACAGAGCTTACAAAATGAGTCAACGATCCGCCCTATTATTTTTATACACCCTGTGCTTAGGTAATGGCATTTATAAGATAATGAAACACTGGATTCGCAACTTGTGCAAATAGTTGGCAACATTTTTAGTTTGACATAAATGGTAGCCAGTATTTTCAGTTTTCCACCGAATAGACATTAAAAATAGAAGATTTGTGCGAAAACTGTATTTAATATACTACATGTTGTAGAAAGTCCTCAAAATAAAGGTGTAATACTGTAAGGAACAAATATTAACTAAAACTTAAGTTAAACTATTAATTTAGTGTAATTGTGGGTGTCATTGTCAAAATGGAAGCTCTTATTCCGGTTATAAATAAATTGCAAGATGTTTTCAACACAGTAGGATCGGATTCTATACAATTGCCTCAAATTGTAGTACTTGGAAGTCAGGTAAGTAATTATTCGATTGAAAGTAGAGTTAAATGTTATCAGCATACATATTATGAACTGATAAAACTGCAGTTGAGTGGCTTGTAGTATAAGCCTAGGGAAGCATGTGCCCATTGGCAATTTTTTGCAGATTGCAATTCAGGGTTATGAAGATGGAATATTTTTATGTGAAACAGTTTAATCAATATATTCCTTTCTATATTAATTATATAATAGCTAAGAAGTAGCCGGCTTCTGAAAAATATCAAAACTTTATGATTAATATTATAAAATCGATATTTTTATAAATTGTTTATGTAACCTCATAAGTCCAAAGTGATTTGTGTAAAAAAAATCAATACCGAATGTGATGCGACTAAACATTTGTTGCAATGACGGCAGTATACAGCTTCATTGACATACTCTACACACACCTATACGTTAATATGCACGTATATTTGTTTATACATAAAAACATGCAACACGAGACTTGTTAAGACCATTACTCAGTTCCAATTAAATTTTAGACTTATAAACGATCGAGTAAGTTTGTGTGTAATATGTCCATTCGGAAGGTGCTGCTTTCAAATCACGGCTATATTAATTATTAATAAATTTTTAGTAATAATTTGTTTAGTGTTGCCTAAAGCATTGAATAAATTCTTATCAAGTTAAGATATTTTATAAATATTTAACCCTTCAGAATTTAATTAAATCTGATCAAACTTCCAAATTGTGGGCGAATAAATAATAAAAGTTGATAACTTCTGATAAGCATTGACATATACGTAGATCCTAATATGTACACTTAAAAACAATATTCAAACTGCACGTATTATAGTGTATTAATAATTACAATTATTCGAAATATTATTTAAATTTAATTTAATTTTTTAAAATAATTTAGAGTTCCGGCAAAAGTTCAGTTATAGAGAGTTTGGTGGGACGCTCTTTTCTACCCCGTGGCACAGGTATAGTGACGCGTCGTCCACTTATTTTACAGCTGATTCACTGCCCTCTCGATGATAGGGAACATCGTTCAGCTGAAAATGGTAAACTAGATTTATAATTATTAATCGAACAACTGTGAAATACAACATATGCATATTTACAGGAACAATTAATGCAGAAGAGTGGGGTAAATTCTTGCACACCAAAAAAATTTTTACAGATTTCAATCAGATTCGCAACGAAATTGAAGAAGAGACTGACCGTGCTGCCGGCTCCAATAAAGGCATTTGCCCCGAACCAATCAATCTGAAGATATTCTCAACACGCGTCGTAAATTTAACACTCGTTGATTTACCTGGTATAACTAAAGTGCCTGTTGGTGATCAACCAGAAGACATCGAAGCACAAATTAAAGACTTGGTTTTAAAGTTTATTGATAATCCGAATTCTATTATTTTGGCGGTGACCGCCGCTAACACTGATATGGCGACAAGTGAAGCGTTAAAATTGGCTAAAGAATGTGATCCGGATGGTCGACGCACATTAGCCGTGGTTACAAAACTCGATCTCATGGACGCCGGCACTGACGCTATTGACATATTATGTGGCCGAGTAATACCAGTAAAACTAGGAATTATTGGTGTGGTAAATCGTTCGCAGCAGGATATTATTGATAAGAAACAGATTGACGATCAACTTAAAGACGAAGCGGCGTTTTTGCAAAGGAAATATCCTACATTAGCTACTCGTAATGGCACACCTTACTTAGCAAAAACTTTAAATCGGTTGCTTATGCATCACATACGCGATTGCTTACCAGATTTGAAAGTAAATATTTTGTAGAAACTTACATTGTCAAAAACTTTAAAAAATTTCCTCTTCATTGTTATTTTTTCTTTTTAACAATTTCAGACTCGTGTCAACGTAATGTCTTCACAATTTCAATCTCTATTACACTCTTATGGCGAAGACGTTTCGGACAAAAGTCAGACACTACTACAAATCATAACCAAATTTGCTAGTGCCTACAATTCCACCATTGAAGGTACCGCACGCAATATTGAAACAACCGAACTTTGTGGTGGTGCGCGCATTTGTTATATTTTTCATGAGACATTTGGCCGCACACTAGATTCCATACATCCATTATCGGGATTAAGTAAAATGGACATATTGACAGCTATACGCAATGCGACTGGTCCGCGGCCGGCACTATTCGTACCCGAGGTTTCGTTTGAATTGCTGGTAAAACGGCAAATACGACGCTTGGAAGAGCCTTCATTGCGTTGCGTAGAGTTAATACACGAGGAAATGCAACGCATTGTACAGCATTGTGGCAATGAAGTACAACAGGAAATGCTGCGGTAAGCAGGCTTATTTTATTAAATTGTATTAAAAGTGGCATTAATAATTGACAAATTGAAACATATATTCAGATTTCCGAAATTACACGAGAAAATTGTTGATGTGGTTACGCAACTTCTGCGACGACGTCTGCCCGCCACCAATGTAATGGTTGAAAATCTGGTAGCTATCGAATTGGCTTATATTAATACCAAGCACCCCGACTTTCATAAGGATGCTGCATTAGTTCCCAGTCTACTAAAGGCGGATAATATCATTGAGCCATTCAGTCATTTGAGTGCGCAAGTTCAACGACGCACTAATACAACACCACGCAATTCCAATTCGTCACCACAAGTGTCAGCACCGCATCAACAACAACAGCAGCAGCAGCAACAGCAACAACAAAATGATACTCAAGAACAAGTAGGTTATTTATATGAAATTGTTCTTTTCAATTTTTACACAATATTTTCAAAATTTACAGAATCATATTGGTGAAAATGCCGTGGGTAATAGTTGGTTATCTACAATTTTACCTCCGGCACCGTCAACTTCACCGGCGGTTAGAGCGCCAGAAAGCTTCGATAATTCTGCAAGTAATACTCCTTTACATAATCATATTTCGAGCCCTTTAAAACCAGTTAACTTATTGCCCGATATGCCAGTTCAACATGGTTCAAGGCGCTTAACTGATAAGGAACAAAAGGATTGTGATGTCATTGGTGATTACTATTATTATATATTAATTTTTAAAATTAATATTTTATACTTCTTCAAAAATTATTTATATGTATTCTTGTTCCTTTGGCATATTTCAGAACGCTTAATTAAGTCATATTTCTATATCGTGCGCAAATCCATTCAGGATTCAGTACCAAAAGCTATAATGCATTTCTTAGTTAATTACGTTAAGGATAACTTACAAAGCGAACTAGTCACACATTTGTACAAGTCGGAAAGGGCAGAAACTTTACTCAACGAATCGGACCATATTGCGGTGCGACGAAAAGAGGCGGCCGATATGTTGAAGGTATGTTCGTTACATAAATTGTTATAGCTATACAATTGTACTATAATTTGATCTATCTTTATCAGGCGCTTACCAGGGCAAACCACATAATAAGCGAAATTCGCGAAACGCATATGTGGTAAAGAGACATTTTGGTGATATGACTAATGCGACTTTGAAGATGTATTTTAAATACAACATGTTGTCATTAGAGCTTCGTCACCAGTTGGTGATTTGTATTTTTCATTAAAGCTGCATTCATAAGTAATATATATATATACATATGTTCATTGTCAAGTTTACTTTTATTATTCACTTCAAATTTGCTTTACCAATTCTACAATTTCTCATTTACGCAAAACAACACATACACAAATCAAAAAGAGAACGCATGCATATTTTTTTAGTTGCCCAAAAGAAATAGTGTTGCATAAAATATTAAATAGCATTAGTGCTGTTCATTGCATTCGTTCGATTTGTAATCAAAAGACCTGGTAAAAGTGGAACTATAGACACATATACATTTAATATATGTTTCAGTGATTTTTTTAAAAAGTCTACTCTATGCACTGATAGGAAATGTAATACAAAATTTTTAAATATTAAATTCAGCGCGCTATTGCATTTCATTCTACTTCAAACCAAAAAAATATATATATATATATAAATAAACATCATAATTTTCTTTTGATTCAAATTAGGTAATTTATAAAACCTTGTAAGTGCTTAGTTAAAGTAATTTGTTATGAATTAAAATATGTGTCGGTATTTGTTAGTAGTCTCTATTTCCGTTATGTTTTTGGGTTATAATCAGATATTTAGAACAACTAAGTAATCTCGCCCATAAATACGACTCGATAAGTTCAGTTAATAAAAAAAAGAATGCTTATAATATGCACTATTATATAACTGATAATACTGGATATAAAAAAATGCTACCCTGTTAAAAAAAAATAAAAATAAAAAAAATATATATATAGTTGTTTTGTAATAACTTAATTATATTATCCTCTATGATACGTTGAGCAATAATAACCATTATATATATTAACAGCTTAAATGTGAGTAGTAAGCTACGTTTTCATTGTTCGGTCCAAAAATGCATAAACTGTTATCTGCTGAATTCATTCATTACTTAAGTATAGTAAAGTGTTCGTTCAACAATTTCTTTTTGGATTATATTGAGTCTCCGATTATATACGTTAGCATTGCCCATAACTTGATACTGGTATAAATTGCCTCCGTTAATGAATACACACATGTTTATGCAGTTAGAAAACGAACGGTTTAATACTTCAATTTTAAAAATAAATACCTATAATTTTTCTTTTAATTTATACGTACTGTTACATGTGTAAAAAAAAGCATGATACAACATATTTACTACGACAGACTCACGACACACCCGTTCCCACATGAGAGTCCATGCAAGACGGCCAGCAGAATAACAATTGCAACAAAAAACGCCAGTGTATTGCAACATTTTTTTAATAACCAACACATGTATGTTAATGTAGTAGAGTTTAACTAATTCGTTTTAGTATAGCTATGGAAGTATTGTAATAGCCAAAACTATTTACTTTTGCTCTTTAAATTCACTTAAGTTTAGGTTGATTAACGGTAATAAAATTTATGCTCGATTTGTATCAGAAAGAACTCGCACAATACAGCCCACACCACCTTTGGCAAATGCTTTCTCATGCCATTGCAATAGATGCCCGCTAGAGCCCTCTGAGGGAATTTCAAAGCCACGATAAATATATTTCATTAAAACATCTAGTAAATCGTTTTGTTCGAGTGCTTCCACAGCTTGGTCCATTTGTGATGATTTGATGGAGAGCAATACTCGTAGAGTTGTATTCAAGGCGTTGTCCTGCATATGATATAGGTGTTTTTTTTTATTTCGTGTGTTATATGTATGCTACTATAGAAAGTTGTATACATACCTTCACATGCTGATTTTTGCAACGTAAAGGCGCATTTTGCAACACATTAACTAAAGCCTCTACAGATTTACCCTGTGTAAGAAGTGTCGTTATTTCATTTTCATCTGGGCCAACAGTTGCTGAAACTGCATCTGCTTCGTCTTCCTTAAAATTATCCTCATTATATTGGTCTACATCAATTTTGCGGAAAGCTGAACTAGAGGTATTCTTAGCCATTATTTTGTTTCAATCAGAAACAGGTAAATTTTAATTTGATATAATAAAAAATTTATGAAAATTTAGAAATAATCTAAGAATTGCACAAAAATGATTCACTCATAGAACAACGAAAATGCTTATCAAAAATGTCAAATATGACAGCTATCGCTAAATGGAAAAGCCGCATTGGGTGTATTCAGTCCAATATGTTGTTCGAGTAAATTGAATACTATTTGTAATTTCGTGCAGCAATAAACAATAAAATAAATGTAAACATAGCAATATAATGCAAGTTCATAATTTTGCATTCCTATACTTGCAATCCATTAATAAAATATATTAATTCACATATTACTATAATGTTAAATAATGTTGGTCGTGTCACAAAATTAAAAAATTTATAGTTATCGACACATCGAATTTTTAGTAATCTCTTTGATAGATGAATCAGCTGATTTTGACATTTGATTATTGCTTCGCATTGAGGTATAGTTTTCCGATTGTCTATTTTATTATTATTTTTTTTTGCATATTTCGATTTTAGTCAAATATTTTTAGGTAACGATGGCCAAGTATTTGGGACTAGACCGTCTTGGTAAAATTTTCCAAATAATCCGCCAATCTGGTGGAATAAAGAACGCCTATATGAAATTGTACAGGTCAGTGATTTCGATTAATATGAGTCTTGCTTATATAAGATTTCTATGACTTTTTCAATAAGTTGTATTAAATATATCTTTTTATAAATTTGCAGGTTTGATGATCTAAAAGTTGGTACACTCGTAGGGACAGACAAATATGGCAACAGATATTATGAAAATCCTTACTACTTTTATGGCCGCAATCGTTGGGTGGAATATGCCGATCACTTAAATTTGGAATATGACGGTTCACAAATACCCGCTGATTGGTATGGATGGATGCATTACAAGGTATTATCCTTTTGTTTTTGTAAACAATTTAAGAAAAATTAATGATATTGTTTATATTTTCAGACCGACTTACCGCCAATACGCGATGGTAGCCGTCCCAAATATAAATGGATGGCTGATCACAGTGAAAATTTATCTGGCACTAAAGGTAAATAATTTTAATTATACTCCTTAATTAAAATTTTTCTATATAAAATGATTGCTTTTACAAATAAGCTTAGTGAGATGTATACATTATCGTTCACACATAGAATGTGCCTAGATATATTTCCCACTAGCCAATATGTATAGGCAAAAGTGTGCATGCTTAATACATATGTACATATGTATATATTTTTTCTCAAATTTTTATTGTATTTGGCATAATATGTATAGGAGTATAAAATGTTACAAATAATTGTATTGGTCTTCAAACCTGGTCTGAATTATAATTTAAATTAGATATAATAAGAGAATGATTACATATGTGAAACTGAAAACAGCAAATTTATTTAATTTTCAAAATATTTTTTCTGAGATATTTGCTAGTTTAAAAATATTGTAATTTTAATTTATTGTAGATTGTATGTATTTATGAAACAATTTTAAAATCAGTTTTGTTATATTATTTATTGCAGAACAATATATGCCGTATTCAACCACACCACCAAAAGTACAGGCATGGGATCCGAAAAAATCTAAATGAGTTGATTTTGTAATTTCAAAAATGTTTAGTGAATATTAAAAAATACGAATTATTGTCAATTTATAAAAATTGTCAACAATACAAAAATCCATATTCGAAATGAGTTTTCATCGTTCACAATTAGTTGTAATTAATCTAAGTATTATCCAAAAAAATTGCTGATTATTGTTTAAACTAATTAATTTCTATATAGTTACAATAATTATTTGATATTTACGTTTGTCCAAAAAAATAAGTGAACCAAAGTATTAACACGTTAAAAAAAAGTTTGTGTGCAGATACGCATACACAGAAATAGATAACCAAATATAATATATGTATGTATGTATGAACGTATGTATAAATCAGGTATCAATTTAAAGTGTGCGCCAGTATGCTTAGTGTTATCACACAACATCTAGGATTTCTT
The DNA here is from genome assembly GCA_037783105.1 of Bactrocera zonata. Classification (NCBI taxonomy): domain Eukaryota; kingdom Metazoa; phylum Arthropoda; class Insecta; order Diptera; family Tephritidae; genus Bactrocera; species Bactrocera zonata. Next base: position 159,720 of record JBAWJQ010005310.1, on the reverse strand, counting down.
GCCAGGTATTCGTTTATTTGCATATCTTTTGTGTATATTAAAACATCTTCTAGCAATGTTTTTTAATATATCTTCAGAATTACTATTTGAGCATGTTAGCACACAAGATTCAATATCAGCAATTTTATAAGGTTCTAGAAATGTTTTTTTGAAGTCCGTTTGTAGCATTTGTTCTCGAGGAAATATTAATGCACAAAGCTTTCGTGCAGCGAATTGGTCATGTATCCAGCTAATCGTATCAAAATCAGCTTTACTAATATAAATACTGTTTTGGCCAAGAACTACAATTGGATTTTCGCCAGGAATATGAATGGGTGCGTACAAGTATTCTCTCATTGATATATTGGAATTTATCTGTATTTCGGAAGGTGAAACTAACTCCACATGCACATAGGGATCCTCGCTAAGTGTCTTCGCGGTATTCAAAAAAGTGCTGTAAACATTCGTCCAATAATCTTTATATAATTTTTTCGCTTGATTAATCTCTTCGCCGCTTATATCATAGTAGCAGTCACAGCTGACATACCAAAGAAGCCTTAACTCTTCATTAACGTAACCACACATTTCGGTAATTAGTACATCTAAAAGTTGTCTTCTAACAGAATTTGGAGCTGAAACCTTCTTTTCTCTTCTAGTAGTATTACTATTAAGTCCCAAAGTGTTTGGAAAGTCTTTTGAAGCATTTACTATAAATTTACGAACTATGTCTATACTCGAAGCTATAATTAAATTGTTTGATGTATAAACTTTGATGTTATGCTAAAGAATTTGCAAATCTCTACCTGTTTCATCGGTCATATTGTTCGAATAACTTCTGCGAATCTTTTGTCATTAAATATTATATGTTAATTCTGCAGTTTTGTCCCGTATTTCTGGATTTTATGGAATTTACTGTTTTTATCGCAAATTTCTAACTGTCTTAAAATTATTTGTCTATACCTTCTTCAATTAACAGTGCTTAAAGATAAAGCAAATGATATAAATAGATAAAAAGGAAGAATGATATACATAAAACAATGCAAGCCAAGCAGACTCTATTACATACTTACATTTGAAAACTTCAAATTTATTTATGTTTTCAACCGTATTGCAAAATATTTAAAAAGTATAATACAAAAATTTGTTTTATTAAACAAGTATTTAATTGCTACAAAAGTTGTTCAAATTTTTTTGCCAAAATTTTATATTGCATTAAATAATAGAAAAATTGTAAAAAATATATACATATATATCTAATTAGATACGTAGCCTTAGGAAGGCTACATATGAACATACCTACGTACACTTTGTAAAATTTAGCCGGCTTGCACCATTTGCAACTGTACAAGCTAGTCTTATTGCAGGCTCCCTTAGATATACATATATATATGCGTATAAGTATGTGTATATATTTATACATAAGCATATGTATATTTTTTCTAAATGCACCCTTCTGTTAGTTTGTAAGAGCAAAGAAGCCAAAATATTCTGAAAAGCGCGCCAACTAGAAAAACACGCATGGAACTAACGTTAGGGGTGGTTTTTCTGTTATTAGACCATTTTATGTAATTTTGAGAATTCTATAAAACTTTACAAATTCCTAATTCCCTACTTTGCAAGCAGAAGACCACAAAAAACTTTAAAAAATATAACTATTTGGAGTGCAATAATATTAAATTTTTTTTTAATCTGGCAACATAGCAAATATTAATTTTTGAATTTCTGTATACTTCCTACATTTACTACATGTTTTTTTGTACTCTTCATTCAAATAACAAAAATTACTTAAAACGGGCGCGAAATATCGCTTTAAAACGGTAGTACGATTTGCTGTTACTTTGTCTAGTTTTGATAAAACCATGTTAAACTTGACATAGTTTTTTGAAGTGAATAACTTAAACTGTTTGGCTCCAAGTAGATTTTTTCATTCATATTTGAAGTACCTGCTTATTTCTGTGCTGAAAAGGAGGTAGTATTTATTCAAAGTAGAATGTAAACGAAGGTCGACTTCGCAGGCAAATAGGAGTACGCTACACATACTTATATAGGATACAGTACAGAAACCATCTGCATCAGCCTTTGCTTTAAGTACATAACCATTGCGAGGTAACATTGAATGCGAACAATAACAGACCGTAGTGGATTAGCAGAGGTATACGCTATATAATTTTTCCAACTACCTGTATGTATGCACGTATACGCCATAAAAGGCTCTATTCAAAGCAGATTTCTATTCTCATATACTATTTGGGTTTTTACAGCTCTTACGTTTAAGGAAACATTTTATGGGATATCTGAGTTTACAATAACGAGTGCATGCATGTTATCGCCTGCATTCGCGGAATTCATTTTCCTACCCTTATTTTAGCTCAAGCAGAGTCAATTGAATATATAACAGCAAGCAACTTCAGAGAAAAGGCCATTCAGATCTGTAGGATCTATCAGTTCACACACATCACAGTGTTATTAAGTTTTAAATTTTAAACAGCGAATCTTCGTACAACTAACAAAATGGAGCGTAATTCAATGGTAAGTTAACATCAAACGCTCATATATAATTAAATTTATTAAAATGATGTAATCTGTTTACAGAATATTCCATCGGTTAACCAACACGTTATCCATAACACAAACCATCATCAGACAGAAATAATATATTCAAGTGCAGGCGGGTCCAACCAAATGCAATATTTTTGTGAACGCCCGATGATGCTCAATACATGGACACAGACGTCAAATGCGGATCTTGGCATATGTGACGACTATATAAATATAGAGGAGCAAAAGCAAAGAGAGAAAGAATTATTAGAAAAAATACATGATCTTGAGTCAAAACTTCGTATTCAGTCAGAAATGCTTTCGCAACAAACAGTAGGTGGACGTAGGAGAAACTCGAATCCAAAAAAAGCTAGAAGCCCGAGACAACGGTTACAAGAAGTAATCGTAGATCAAATACCTGTTCAAATACATGAAAACGTTCCCCAAGATGTGCAAAATCAACAGCATGAACAATATAAACATGAAACAAATTTTCAGATATATAATACTCATGTGAGTCCAAGGAATGTACATTGTGAGGAATTGTCACAAACACATATATCTCCACAACAGCAACCGGAGCAGCATTCTTCAGGGCAGCAGACTATGATGCAAACTCAGTATATGTCGCAAAATATGGATGTATCTATTCAACCTCAGGAATTGCATATTGATACTATACAAGATCGACCACGTAAGGTGAATTACACAATAATAGCTGATGGCGGTGTCAACGGTCAAGATGGGCCCATAGAGATAGAAATTGCCGAAGAAGAAAATGGCTTAAACTTAAATGGTTCTGCTGATTCCGACCGTTTAGAAATATGTTTGGCTGAGGAACAGCCTCAAACGCCAGTAAATGTTAACTATATTAAAATCGATAATGATGCTGGACAGAATCAACAAATTCCTGTTCAGAAAGCCGCCGGAAAAAGGAAACGAAAAGTGTCTAAAAAGAATGTTGTAAAAAACACCGATAAAAACAATGGCGATCTTGCAGAATTCAAACCAGTGGTATCAGATTATTCACAATTCACAGAAAATTGTGAAATGTCTCAACAACAACAGTTAATAGTAGCGGACGATAACCAATCCAATCTACCGATTTTACAGCAGCAGCAACAGCAACTAAGTGAAATCACAAACGATGTGCAGGCATTTAGAACTTTAGCAAACTCCGAGTTTAAAAAGAATTCTTATATATCGATTGGGCCAAACAATACCCGCGTACCGACTAAAATTTACGATAGTATTAATTGGGAAAATGCATCGATGGCCACAAGAAAACTCATGATAGGAGTTTTCGATCGTTTTACCTTAGCCACTCACTCAATGACTGGAAAACCCTCCCCAGCTTTTAAAGATCATAATAAACCACTCAAGAAAAGGTTAAACCCTTTAAAAGTACAAGACATCATATTTGCAGTTAGTAGGCGGAGTAAAGTAAACGAAAAGGAGGTGCGTACTGTTATTACCACCAAATGCGCCGATGAAAATAAAATGTGGAAATTAACACAGGCCAAACTCAAGGAGCAAATGGAGCAAAACAAAGAAAATGTTGCAAATGTTCAAAATGTTCAAAATGATGCTTAACGTACAATACATAATTAACTAGAATATAAGCATTCATATATCATATTAACTAGATAAGAGGAACAAATAATCACAACTCTTTCATTGATACATCTTTTACTGTCATTTAAGAAAATTTCATCGATCTCGTAAAAATTTGGTAAACAGGTACTAGAATGAATACCAAAGATAAATGAGGCCAAATATATTGCACAATCAAAACTTTAAAAATATTTATTTTAACTATACACTATTGTAATTAATGGAATTGGACAAATTACAAGATATTTGTTTTTGTTAAGTACGTACGTAGTTATAAGTTATTCAATGAATTGATGAAATGTTTCACAATACTGTCTATCTCATAATAATGTTTATTTATGTATTAAAATACATACATACATATATGTAAGTACATATTATTTGTAAGTTTATATATAAACTTTTTCCAAAATTTATTATTGAGCATCTTATTCGAAATGTAGTTCATGGATACACATACGTACTAAAACAAGACTATAAAAAGTTATAAATATCTTCACTTTACTATACTTTAGATTAACAAAAACGTATTTTTCTGCTTAAATATTACCATTTTAGAATGTTGGTATGATGTTCTACCTGTACTATATGTTGTTTGTCGTAAAAATATGTAAAAGTGAATAAAAGTAACACGATTTTCTGCATATTACAATTTGGTATTAATATTTAATGCTTTTAACTTTTAATACAAACAAATATGGACATACTCTCATTCATAAGAAGGTTATATATATATTAACGTGTTAGATAAAATATTTACCAGCATGTTAATCACTTTTGCTGGAAAACACCCATTTCGATTATGTTGTTTTATATATTTTTATACAGCTGATAAAAATTTATGTTTCAAAATACCCTGCATTATCGACGCACATATGCATACGTTTGCTTGAATTTTTAATATTTGGAAAGCGGTCAAAATTAACAGTTGCACCTAATTTTGCGTTACCATGACGGTGGCAGTTGCAGAAAGCGCATAATAATTTCCCAAAACAATCAATATCAGCTGAATATTTTCCCAAAACATTACCCATTTTTATGCACACAACGACAGATAAGCGGCTGTCAGTTTTCACAAGAAGGAGGCGAATAGATCTTCAAAACGTAAGCCAGAGAACGGAACGGTAGGCAAAGGTTGAAAAAGATAAAAAGTGACAGCATAGAGAAAATTTCGAGCAAATTCTTTTCCTATCAGTGCAATCAAGAGTTTGAAGATTAGTTGCAACATCAAGCAAAACAAAAAAATATATAATTCATTACCATTTAACAAAACCAGCGCTTGGACGCTATTGGGTGGCGAAATAGTATTGTGATAAACATTTTTGCTATTGTTATTTGAGCATTATTCTGATTGTGTGGTCGTCGTGTGACGGGATATTCGGATTCAATTCTACTCTGTTGGTCGTTGTAGCGGTGCTTGAGAAGTGCGAAAAATGGATATCTTGCGTAAAATGTTCAAAATGAACGAAAAGGAGTCATCAGGCTTGAACGGAACCGATCATAAGGAAGAGTAAGTGAAATTACCATCAGACAAACATATGTATATTAGAGCATATAAGTGAGGTATTGCAATCTACAGTAATTTTTCTATATTATTAAAATGAAAAGTCTTGCGATCGATAATGTGCAAATTACATACTTGGGTAGATACTTTGGCCAGGCCAATATTCGGAGGCTGCGCATATTGCAATATCCTTTGAGTGTTGCCAGCGTGTATTTTTATTCGTCAGTAAGGGTCAGCATTATAAAAAAAAATTGTATACTAAAACATTTAAATTAGTTTATAATATTTGAGAAAAATTTTTTTCAAGCATTTTTTCTGCTCTATAGTGCAACTGCAAAGGACGAGTTTCGGAAACCGCAGTGGTTCGAGGAAGCGGAAACAGACGACGAGCTGTTTGATGATAACCGAAAGTTTGCTTTTCAAATATTCACTAATCCTGTAGAGTTGCAGAAGCACTTCGAAAGACAAATGCAGCAAATTTTGGAGGCAGTTAGTGAATTTGAAGGTAACTAATTGATTAAAATGTGTTAATCTTATAAATAAATGTTTGTTTTGTTTATTCAAAATTCTCAACTTACGAACATATGTAGATGGTGATGTTAAAATTGACAAGGATTTGAAGGAGGACTTTCTAAAGCCGGGCTTTGAAAATATTGATATTTTAAAAGAGTTTGAAAAGAAGAAAGCAGAAATCATGGACACTGACCTAGATGGCGAGTAAGCGAATCACTCTAACAAAGTATAAAACTGATGCAATGAAATTTAAAATATACAATTATTTTAGAATTTATGCTGACCAGTTGCATTCCTTAATGCAACGCTTATCACCCAATGAGGATTTGCCCAACATTTTACCACGCAACGACAACAAGGCTATCCGTAATCCTTTACGTAAGCAGAAATTAAGCGACGAGGAGAAAATTTTGGGTAAAATACACGGTACCCTAGACAGTGATGACACTCCGAAGCAGCCACGTATGCCGCGCACTCGTCCAGATATGATGACACCAATGACTCCCATGATACCACGTGGACCAGCACCATTTGGTGGAGGAGTTTTTGAAGGAACTTATCAGGTATGGCACTCATTAGGTGTACGTAAACATTTGTTGGTTCAAATAAACCATTTATAAACTAGATTATTATTTTCTACGATGCTATAAACTAATAATTTTTAATTTTCAAAGTTGGATCGTTTCTCAAAGATATTACAAATATTGTCCGCTTAATTCTTTTTTATTTGGGTGTATTTTATTTACATATATTTATATACACTCTTACATAAGGAAATATTTTTTATGCTGCTATAGGGTCCGAAAATGTTCAGTCAGAGCGTAATGTCTAAAACTATACGTAAGCCGGATGGTAGCTATGAGACTACGAAGGTTACGAAGGACTCCCAAGGTAATACAACAACAACTATAACACGCACCATCGATGGAAAATCAGAAACAATAACCACATACGATAACGCTGGTGGTTCCGGTGTCATTAAACAAAAGGAAGGTGGCATCGCCAAGTCAGAAGATTTTTCGGATCGCAATATTTACGTAACAAAAGAAGGTTACGCCGTACCAAGGAACCTCTGGTGACCAGTGGTGCTTATTGGCCGAATCCTTGTTGGCAACTTATTACCCGTCTATATTCAAATTCAGATATACTATGTATTAGTAACTAGATCCTTAAGTGTTTGGTGTTTTAGATGAAATTCAATTGAGGCTACAGATAGCAGATAGCATTGCAAGAGCAGCAGCGGCAGCAATAATAACAGCAACAACACGGATGACCGCAGCATCCACACGTATAACCGAAACAAATACAGAAACAGTATGGTAAACGTACACAGGTGAATTTGGCATTATTATTTGTTCATCTTTTGATGTAAATTGGAATTGTGTAAACGATTTACATAGGATGTTCACTTTTTGATGCAACACATTCAATTGTCTATAATCTCAATAAGTGTACAATTCTATACTGGTTCTGTACTGTTTTCATGGAATTTATTTCGTATATCTTAATATTTTAATTTGATTACGAGCATCTTCATGGAGCGTAAACAGAACTTTATTTCGGGGACGTACATATATCTCTGGATCAAACAATTGAACCTGCAATTATATGAATTCACTAGAATTGTTTGATAAACGCTGGCATCAGCGTGAGGATGAGAAAAGGAGAATTGTTTATTTGTTGAAACGATTTACGTTTAACATATATGCATCAACGAAAGAGTCCCGCAAATGCTTAGCTACATTGAACAACAGTGTAGTAAGAGTTCGGTCGTATTTAAAAAAAAAATATGCGAATGTAGTAAATTGACTCAGAATATGTTAAATGACGGTTCATTTAGCTACAGCGGTTGACAGCGATGAATATTACACAAAGTATTTTTTTCTTTGATTCTTTAGTTAGCACGAATTACTTCGTGGTATGGATTTTTCTAAGTGGGGCTGCTTTCAATTGAAGGAATTTGAACGCGATGAGATCTCAATAATTACTTTTATCATATACGTTCTAAATGTGGTTTGTGAGAATGTGAATATTGGGATACTGCAGTACTGAGTTTCAATGAAATCCATCTAAAGTGCAAGAACAAAGAAAGATGTTTAAATAATACATCAATATACATATATACTTATGCTATATACATATATATTATATATCCTTCATCTAAGTTAATATTCATTCTCAAATGCGCATTAGCGCTTGTATCATTTAGCTATAAACGTTTGTTTTTCATATGAATATACCTATTGGCAACCATAAAGACTTTGATATTATTTTGTAGTAATTTTAATGTTAACTGTGTAAAATATAGTTTTAAAAATTCCTCAAAATTCAAAAAAAAAAAAAACATTTTTTATATTTTTTAACATATACATAATACATACATTTATGCTTTGTCAATATATAAATATTTGCTTTGGAAGTTTAAGCTTTTTTATGTGTATGGATATGCATAAATGCTACGTACCAAGTAAATTAACTAAGTTAAGGATTGTTTTTTTTTTATTTTTTTTTTAATTTGTATGTCAATTTGATTTGGTAATTTGTAAACCATTTTTGAGTACTCCACATACATACATTAATATCGTTGCAAATATAATTTAACGTACAGCTATTTGTATTTACTTAAAACCACTTGAAATATATATTACCTACTTACATGTGCAATTAAAATTGTTATATATATATATATATTTTTTTTTATTTGCGAGATTCATTTCCTCTAAATATAAAAATATGTATATGAATATATAAAGTTCTTGTATTAGTATTACTTATAAATTAATCAGAAATATATAGGTTGTAAAAAGGGTTAATTTCATTACAAGATAATTTTTTTTATTCACTTCTTAGGCGTCTTCCCAAGCACCGCGGCCGCATGTTCAGTTTTTACAAAAGATTTCAAACAATAATGACACCAATGCTTAGTAGGTTTATCCTGAAAAATTTACAATTACTTTGTTAATTTAGGTTTATAAGCATTTAATTTACCAAACATATGTAGACCCTTGGATGACCGAGTGGACCATCGCCATCACAATATACTACACGCTTAGGAGTTATTATAGTTTCGATTTGATGAGCCAATTTAACGCCCCAGTTTTTGTTGACCCAACGTTTAGCGTTCATAAAGCGTACATTGCGGTAGTCATCCTCTGCCCATACCTGTATAGGTGGTTTCCATGTAAATACTTCTATACAAATATTTATATACAATCTATTACTTGTCCTGTGTGTGTTATTTCTTTTAGATCACTGCGCATACGGATCAAACGAAAATTTGCAAATCTCTTACATTTTAGAGCATTTTTGAAAAAATTTATTGAAAACATTTTTTAATTCCAAGAAAAAAATAACTTGAACTTTGGCATTTAATAACCCGACGTCTTTTATAAGGTAAACTTGTTAAAAGGTGAATGTACTTATATACAAAAATATTAACAGGCAAGTTTACTGCATGCCTCCCATTGACTTAATACGGAGAGTGTTTCTTTAAAAAATATATTCCAAATGCCAACAAATAAAACTCTTAATTTATTATTGTTCTCCAATTTATTGGTATTACTAAACCAATATTTCACGTCTAAATCAAAATACACTGATTTTTTAATTTTTTATTTATTTATTTACTCCGAGATAATTCGAATTATCAATTATCTCAAGTGTATTATTTTCATAGTCATCTTTTTCCAATAACATTCATTTAGTGGTGGTGTCCATCTTTCTTTACGAATCTAAGGCCACAATAGCCGCAAATTTGAGGTCCCGGTTTATCCTGGATTAGAAAAAACCAAAAAAAAAAAAAAAAAAAAATTAGCCAATATAAATACAAAATATACTTATATTCGCTTACCAAATTTATGTAAATTTTAGGATGACCCAAGTTTGCATCACCACCATCACAATAGACAACACGATCTGTAACTTCAATTGGAGGTACTTCATCGATCAACTTAATACCCCAATTTTCATTAACATAGCGTTTGGCATTAACAAACCGAACATTGCGATAATCATCTTTGTCAAAAACCTATTTATAAAAATGCATTATTTTATTAAAAGTAAAATGTGTATAATGTTTGCGTAATAGGCAGATGGTTTGACGTACCTGTCCAGTGTGAGTGGTAGTTTCTAAATCACTGCGTGAGTTGCTGTAGTTGCGCCATGAATTGACTACTGAAGAACTAAGACGGCTAGTCGAATTACGACTTAATAGTTGCAGTCCATTGGACAGTTTTGTGCACGCCATGACTTTTTAATTTCTCACCAACTAAAAATCTTCTATAGAAACCAATTAATAAATAAAGAACTGTCAGAAACATATGATTACATACAGTCAATGGTTGCCACTAGAATTTAAGAGTAAAACAATAATACATACATTTAAAAATTATTATTTTATAATAAGGCTATAACTTTTTTAGTTTAAGTAAGATAAAATTATAACGCAAAATCGGTAATTTTTCATTCCTATATGTGTTTTTACCGTGCAGAGATGATATTTATATATATATATAAGTTTGTTTTTGGTTTGTGGATTTTGTTTTGATCTCTTTTTCCTTTCGTCTAACTTTTTTATTCGTGTTTTGACAAGTTGCGCGGGTTTTTGTGAATTAATTGTAAGAAATCAAATGTGTTTAAATTTTTTAATAACGGGTGATTTTTTTGAGGTTAGGATTTTCATGCATTAGTATTTGACAGATCACGTGGGATTTCAGACATGGTGTCAAAGAGAAAGATGCTCAGTATGCTTTGACATTTCATCATGAATAGACTTACTAACGAGCAACGCTTGCAAATCATTGAATTTTATTACCAAAATCAGTGTTCGGTTCGAAATGTGTTTCGCGCTTTACGTCCGATTTATGGTCTACATAATCGACCAAGTGAGCAAACAATTAATGCGATTGTGACCAAGTTTCGCACTCAGTTTACTTTATTGGACATTAAACCAACCACACGAATGCGTACAGTGCGTACAGAAGAGAATATTGCGTCTGTTTCTGAGAGTGTGGCTGAAGACCGTGAAATGTCGATTCGTCGCCGTTCGCAGCAATTGGGTTTGTGTTATTCGACCACATGGAAGATTTTACGCAAAGATCTTGGTGTAAAACCGTATAAAATACAGCTCGTGCAAGAACTGAAGCCGAACGATCTGCCACAACGTCGAATTTTCAGTGAATGGGCCCTAGAAAAGTTGGCAGAAAATCCGCTTTTTTATCGACAAATTTTGTTCAGCGATGAGGCTCATTTCTGGTTGAATGGCTACGTAAAAAAGCAAAATTGCCGCATTTGGGGTGAAGAGCAACCAGAAGCCGTTCAAGAACTGCCCATGCATCCCGAAAAATGCACTGTTTGGTGTGGTTTGTACGCTGGTGGAATCATTGGACCGTATTTTTTCAAAGATGCTGTTGGACGCAACGTTACGGTGAATGGCGATCGCTATCGTTCGATGCTAACAAACTTTTTGTTGCCAAAAATGGAAGAACTGAACTTGGTTGACATGTGGTTTCAACAAGATGACGCTACATGCCACATAGCTCGCGATTCTATTGCCATTTTGAGGGAAAACTTCGGACAACAATTCATCTCAAGAAATGGACCCGTAAGTTGGCCACCAAGATCATGCGATTTAACGCCTTTAGACTATTTTTTGTGGGGCTACGTCAAGTCTAAAGTCTACAGAAATAAGCCAGCAACTATTCCAGCTTTGGAAGACAACATTTCCGAAGAAATTCGGGCTATTCCGGCCGAAATGCTCGAAAAAGTTGCCCAAAATTGGACTTTCCGAATGGACCACCTAAGACGCAGCCGCGGTCAACATTTAAATGAAATTATCTTCAAAAAGTAAATGTCATGAACCAATCTAACGTTTCAAATAAAGAACCGATGAGATTTTGCAAATTTTATGCGTTTTTTTTTTAAAAAAAGTTATCAAGCTCTTAAAAAATCACCCTTTACATCAATATTAATTGTAAAAAAATACCAATTAAAAGCAAATTATTCCAATAACTTTAATATGAACAGGCAAGAAATGATGATATTGCTGTGTTATATAAACATCAATGAAATAGAATCAAATTTAGAAGTTCAAGAAGATTAAAAGTAAACAAAGGTTCCGAAGCGATTTATTATTCAGCATGGATGACAACGTTGTCACATTTACGGACCTTAATGGAACTATGATAGAATTACTGCCAAAGAAACATATTCAATAAGGTTTGTTGAAAATTAGTATTTGAATTATTTGATATTGACAAACGTTAAACAACTAAGTACGTCATTTTAAATTTTATAATTAAAACTTAACATTTAACGCTTTTATTCAATTCCATGAATCGGAGCCCAGTAATTTCAGTCCAGTTACTGTAGCTACGTAAACCTCCAAACCATGTTTTTATCTGACATATTTTTTACTTTGACTAACAACATCACTCACACAATTTCTGTGAAGAATCTTAAAATAAACCTTAATATTTACCAGTTTGTATTGGGTTAAATCGGCTAAAAATTAACCCTTGTCCGAATCAAATCCCACCAATCATTTAAGTTGTTAGCCCCTAAAATAGCAACAAATAAGTGCTCTTTTTCTGTACCTGGCTTCTGATGACGTCTACAGACCTCAAATCTCAGGCATTGATCGCACATAATAAAAACGCTCAACCTAATTGGGTTTCTCAAACCCTAATATAAGGTGACATTCATTTTTACGGATTTATATTTTTAAACCTGCCTCATACATAAACTTAAAGTTTAATGCATAAATAAATTTCGTTTAAATTGCATTCTTATTTACAATTTTATTTATTCCATTGACGTAATTTTATATATTCATTTATAAATTTTCAAAATATTCTTGAGATATACATAAGTGTATATGTATGTGAAATAGATCTAACATTTTAATCATGCCGATATATTATATATTAAATATTCAATAGTTTTTATTAGCTAACTGAGCACATGCTCAATCAATAATCCTATACATGTATTAAATGTTTTAACAAATTTTCTTTTTGTGGAATACTTTACAAAAATCATAAAAAATAATATTTAATAAAAAATACTTTGTGGAACGTAGATACACAGAATTTTTGCCCTTTAGTTTTATAAAACATTTATAACGGCATTTCAGTAGCACAAATTTCCTGCTTGGATACGAATTATTTATTAGTTATTACTTTTCATATATATATAAAAGGCGTTTCACAAAACGATTCTGCATTTAAGCGATTTATGAGAGCGTAAACAGTTTGTTTAAACAATTTCTCTGGCAGAGGGTATAAAAGTTTCCCAATAAGAAATAATCTGAAAAACAAAAAATATATACACATATTACATTTATTTATTTAAATTATTTATCTTCACCTGTTGTTGATGCGCCATCTGATCCTCAATATATTTCATCGTGTTTATTTTGAATTCACGTATTCTGTTCAACTCAAACCGTTCCATTTCTTTTTTAATTTCGGTTGATATATCATCAAACTGTTGTTGGCAGCGTTGAACCTTTGTTTGCCACTGTAATTGAGAATTTGATCAGTTAAAAAAAGATATATATATCTATATATATTATTTAAAACCTCTTCGACTTCTTGTTGCGCTTGTTCTAGTTTGTCAGTGCGATTAGCGAGTTCATAACGCCCTCGATTTTCTCGTCGCTTCGACAATTGTAGTTGTGCATGTTGCCAGTTTTGAAAAACTTTGACGCGCTCATGAAATACCGATTTAACAGCGCTAAATAGATCGATGTAATCTTTTACGAATTCTGCCATTATGAAAAAGTCTGAGTTGGCCTGCTCTGAACGTAGCAATTCGATTTTCTCTTCTACATCAGCTAAGTTTGAGAGTGCACGGGACAAACCAGTGTGCTCTTCACACGTACTTAGCATGGCCGCCGATTTTGCAACTAGTCCGGTCAGCGCAGATAACTCTTTACGTGTGTTAACTAGAGATTTTAATGCTGAATGCAATTTTTGTAGGTTCGCATCCAAATTTTCTACTTCAGTAATTTTCTCATCAAACCACTATAAAAAAAACGGACATATAGAACACGAATTGGTTATTTTAGTTAAATGTATATGTAATTCGTATGCTTACGGGATCACTTTCATCCATTTTATAGGTAATTTTATTTACGGTTTCTCCGACTTTATTAAAAAGACGCATTACTCCAGCCCCGCTGAGAGTTGCTGTATTAACTGCGCGAGGGAGTTCCTTTGAATATATGAGTATTAAATATTAATTGATATTAAGTAATCCTACAAAAATTATTTACTTGATCACTTTCCAAAAATTTATGAAGTCGAGATCTACTCGTAACACCGGATGCTGAGCTGTGCGATTCACATATCGTTGCAAAGCAGCTCTCCGCGTTTCAACCCACTCGGCATTTCGCGGTGCCCCGGGCTCTGTTTGTTGTGGACTCATTTTCACTTTGGTACTACCTAAAACAAAAGTATTAAGCATCTGAAGTTTCTGTTTGCTATTAACAATATTTACCGCCTTGTTTATATTATTGAATACAAATGATTTTTAAAGATAGAAATACATTTTTTAGTTTTAAAATTTTGCAGCTATTAGTTATTAGTTATTATTGAAATGTTTTTGATTTAATTAGTTTTTTGATGAATGTAACGGTTTACCTATAATATTTTTTGATGGTGCCGGTGGGATAATTCTACCAAGTCTTGTATATTTTCCTGACAATACATCATGTATTCCTAAAAAGTCACTAAATCTTCTCATTGTACTGAATTCAGAGCGTTTGAATTTCGGAATGTTTGTTTTCGTTGTTACCCTATGAAAAATAAATATTTGTTTATATAAATAAATTATTATGTATATCTTTCCGGTACTCACTTATAAGTAAGATATGAGCCTATGCCATCGCCTACTTTTTGTGGCTCTGCCACTGTTACCTCTATGAAATAGTCGCCATTGTCGGTAAGCACATCTTCGAGATTACTTGATGATATACGGCGCTATAAATAGAAATGGTTTTAATTTATTATTTGAATATAAACCTCTTTTCATTATCATAATATTATTATAATTCCTTTTAATACTTAATTACATGTATTTCTGCGTTAATCAACGAATTCATTGCCCTCAATGAAAATTCATATGCATATATATTTGCTGATAAGAATGCTTAATTTACATCTTTCACAATGCAAACAAATAACTATTTCTGCTGGTCAAACTACAACAACAATGTTTAAATTGTAATTGTAGAATACTAATAAAGATGTCCATGCCGGCAAGTATTGTGTGCCACATATGGATATTTTATGAAATTACAGTAGGGTTTGACATTTAAGCCTATATCTCAAATTGATGTGATAACAATTTATTGCGTAGGGAAAGTTGTTTATATTTGAGACACCGCCCATCATTTTCTGTGAGTCAGCAAACAATTGTGGAAAATTATTGTTTGTGCCAGTGTAAAGGATGTATTTTCATAGTTTCCGAATACTTAAAATGTAAAAATAATCTTACATGAATTTCACTAGTTGGTGTTATGGCAAATAAATCGTTGTCTACAGTACCGGGCGCTGGAACCTCTTCTTCCTCGTCATCCTCTGCTCCAGAGGCACTGCCGTTATTTATGTCCACATCAGCGAATTGTTTTTGAGCATCAATCATGTTCTGTTCATCGGCCATATTTTACGATTTGGTGTTAGATTATTAGCAACAATGTTTTAAATTTACGAAATTAGCTACTTTATTTAGTGTTATGGTGGATATAATCTCTAAATGTTAGTTTTCTTGTACCACCCAAAAACACAAAGAATGCAAATGTGAAATTTACATTTGTCAATTGGACGGTTCAACTGTGTAGATAAAGCAGATTTACGTTTAACATGGTTGCCAAAGTACAAATTTCATTGAGTAACTGATACGAAATTTTTATTGTACCAAATACAAAATCGATAATTTAAATTTCACTTTGATAAGTAGACTTCAAATATCATAAAATCTATTTTTGATTAATTTTCTTGAGTAAATAATTTCATGGTATCGTTAAACATTTTTTTTTTGGGAAAAATTCAATGGTAATCAATATATTTGCAATTCAGAAACATATCGTACAACGATTATTTTCCAACGTGTTGACACCATTTTTAGTGCTATTTATCGATAGTTTTGAAATAAGACTTATATGATTAGACGCAATATTACGGTACAGCAAGAACTCTTTTGTGATTTGAAAAGAAAATCGGTTGACCAAATCCGCCATATATACACTTTGTAATCGTTAAAAAAAAAAAAACAAATTGGTTTTTCGGCAAAATCAATTTATTTTATTCAAAATAGTCTCCTGCTCTAATACAGCTTTTTGCTAGGTCCAAAAGCATGTCGAACGAGTGTTTTAACCACGTCTGCATAAGGTTTCCGAAAAGGAAGATGTCGCACGGTACCATATCAGGTGAATACGGAGAGTGGTTAAAATGTGATTTTTGGTCAAATAATCGGTCTTCGAATGTTGGATTCTGAGCAATTTTTGGTCGTCAATCAATTTGTGCAGAACAAACCATGCACACATCTTTCGTAAGCCCAAATGTTTGGTTAAAATGCGATAAATCGATGTTTTGGAGGTGTTCAATTCCATTTCCACGAATTTCAATAATGATTTCGGCTGATTTTTGATTTTCACGCACAGCTTCGATGGAATTTCCGGTGATCACGGATTTTGATTGGCCCACATGTTGATCGTCATTTATGTCCTCGCGACCACTTTGAAAACGTTGAAACCACTCGGGATAGGCAATCAGCGCCATAAACTTGTTGCATCAATTGAAACGTTTCGGTAAAAGTTTTACCAATTTTAAAACAAAATTTAATGTTGTCTCTTTGTTCGAAGCTCATTTTCGCACCGATAACACAAACCTACTGACACTTAAAACGCAATAACTTTACTTCCAATCGATGAAATGTTATAAAATTCGCACTGGACAATCGATAAAGCAGATTCTAACGCACCAATCGACATATAGATGGCGCCACCAGGGGGCGCTAGATTCAAAAAGTCCTGTTTTCTTTGGAAAGCACCTTGTAATTTGATTGAGTTATCACACTAAGTTCGACATTAGCTTTGTATGGGTTGTTTGTTTTCCACTGTATGATAAAGGTATAGAGGGAAACCTGTTCAGTAAGTTTGTTTGATATGGTTTTAGTAGTACCATACTTTAAATATATTAGAAGACGGGGCCACATCCAAACACAACCTTATGGTGAACCAAACTATTATACTCTCCGCAAAATGTTGCAAAGGTATAACTAGAAATTGCTGCCTAAAGTTTATCATATAATATCAAACTTATACCAATAATACTCATTTATTGGTGATTTATTTTAGTTGTCTACTGGTCTTGTTTCTTATCGATCTATAAATTTTATACTCTATATATATTATATTTACATGGTTTTATACGTATCAATATATTTAGGAGTTCTGTTTGTCAGTTCGCCGTCTGTTCTTGCAATCGAGATATCGTGATGTACAATAAATACAATTTTTACAATTGGGGTCAATAATTATATACTCTTACATATTGGTACAGAGTATACTGGTTTTGTTCACATAATGGTTGTTTGTATCACCTAAAACTAATCGAGATAGATATAGGGTTATATTAAAGGGTTTTCCAATAAGAGTGATATGATTTCTTAAGAAAAAAACACTCTACTTGTTAAGGAAAAAAAAATATTTTTTATTCAATGTGAAGTACAATCTATACAATTAGGTTGTGAATATAACATCGTTCAAATATGACTTCTTATGCATGAACGAGTTGCTAAAATCGCACTACAACAACGCCTATTTCCCGTATAACACAACTTTAAATTTCATTTGATTCTTTCACTATCTAGTGTACAAATCAAAAAGCAATTAATCTAATGAAAACTTTGAAACTTTGCACGAATAATGCCTTTGAAGTATGCCATCTTATGACCAAAAATTGTCCAAAATCAACAAAAACTATTCCATCCCCTAGATACCGAATATTTAGACCACAATACCTATAGTTGACTTTAGCCCAAATATCGGCCAATGTGTGAGATATATAGTTGAATTTCAGAGATAATCCTTTCCTGACAACAGTATGTCAGTATGTCAAAAGTGGGTTGAATCGGGTCAATATTTTCCTTAGTTGTGCCTTTGAAAATACTTTTTCAAGTATGCCTGAGCAATGTTCAAATTAATGTCCTTTTTCTTGCCCCCAAAAGCACCCCATATAAGGATTTGCATTTTTTCAATTGACTTAAGGGGTTAGGGATAGTCAGAGGCACGAAAAAATTAGAATTTTCAGTATTTTTTTTGCTATTAAATCGTATTATTTTACAAAAGTAGTAATATGGCTTTATTATAGAATGTGTTGATTTGAAGTCACGAAAATTTAAAAAATGTATTAAAAAATTATTTCCAAAGTTATGGTTGTTTGTGTTGACCCAGTTCCAAAAACAGGTACTTGCGGTGACAACCATAAGTGCTGGACATTAATCTAAAATCAATCGGACAAAAAAATTAGTTTTATAAATAGATATTCCTGATCCTGATCGAAGGATTTTCTTTTTCTTCAAAAATTAACAAAATGGCGGCCTCAGGAAATTTTTGTCTAAATTTTTGGGAAAAAATCAACAGTTAATTGGTCTTAAAAAATCGAAATTTTTGAAAAAAAAACATCCTTCAATCAGACCCGAGTTTATTGTGTATTCTGAAATCTGTATAAATTTCATTAAAATCTACTGAGCGGTTTTCGAGTTACAGTTCTCACCATTTCAAAAAACATAGTTTTCAGGAAACGCGTTTAAAGTTTCACACTAGCGCTTTGAAGTGTCCGAGCTCTCTTTGTTAATTGTCGAATAACTCAAAAACTAATTATCGGATCAACGTGAAATTTTCAAAGAATATTTTTAAGATATTACTCTTAACGAAAATGGAAAGAAAAAAATAAATTTTTGAAAATTCTGACTACCCCTAACCGCTTAAACCGTTCAAGTTGGTCATATTTTAATGAAACTAGCAATATTAAATTTAGCCGCTCCAATCGAGTTAATATCACTCAGTCGAAGATATTTTTAATATATAAAGATTTGAAAATGATTTAAAAATTATATCCACATATCAATCTAGATAGCTAAAAAAAAGCTTTACTAAAAATATGAAAACAAAAATTTAGCCCCATATTCCTAACATATTTATTGATTTCGAAGTATCGGTTGTCTTTATAATGCTCAATATGTGTGTGAATGAAATTAAGTGGGCATGCTTTCTTAACTACCATATGATTTAGCATAAATGTTGACAATATCGGTCCAGACTTGGATTTTCTGCCTCTCACATTGTCTTTATATTGAATAGTATAAGAGGGTGGCCCGACAAATACTCAAACTGACAGCATCACTATCGCATGAGAAATTGGCTATCGTGTAGTACATTTTAGTACGACTACTATCAGAATAACATAGAATAACATTGCAATTTTGTTTTGACCACCTATGAAAGCGGGTGTGTACGTAGATTATCGAAAAACGAAAAATGAGTTGGTAATTCGTCTTCTTTTATAAGAAAACTCGCGCTGTGTAAAAACTCCTTTCAACGTGGCCGCACGTCGGTGTGTGATGAGTTGCGCCCAGGTGCCTAGAAAACGTCTATAAATGGATGCAATAGTCTACGATTCGATCGGCATCGACTATTCTGACGAAGTAGATGGAAATTTGTGTCGTCGCCTCGGGACCATGCAGATTTTTAAAAAACGTATATTTAGATGGGTGAAGAAGTTGACGCATCGCTAGGTCAAGCGTATCTAACTAAACAGAAACTAAGTTTGCTTTGTTTAAATCGCTATTTTCCAATATTATCGTTTTTTGTAGGCGAAGTACTTACCTTTTATATGGCGAAGAATATACTACTTGTACGTATTTTCTTTAATTTATTTAGAAATTTGGTACTTTTCCATTAAATTAGAACACAACGCGTACTTGAAAAAAGGATTTTTTTTTTTCATTTTGACTAAACCGCCTTTTATTCATACTTTCTTTGTAGTAATTTATTGAACTGTTTACAAATCTATGATCGTTCCAATATCTTATTTCTTTTGTTTGGCCGAAATCCATGAAATGAAATCTGACACCTGAACATAAACAGATGGCGAATTGGGTTGACCACATGGCACCTTTCCCCATGAAACAATACCAATTAGAGTAGTTTTACCATTTTGAGTTTGCACCAAAGGACCTCCAGAGTCCGATGTACAAATTCCAATGCCTCCAGTTAGAGGTCCTGTACATATATTTGTAGAATGTACATCAATACCCTTTGATCCAAGTGCCTTAACGCAAGCGGATTCGCTGATGATTGGTATATTTTTAGCCACTTGCAACGCACTGGGATAAGATGGTACAGATGTGGTCGAAGTCGAGCCCCAACCATATAAATCCGCATTTCCAGTTGGCACAACCTTAGTTGATGGTAAATTTATGGCTTTAACTGCAGTCGTCCATTGAAAAGCGGTTGCTGTATAGACAAGGCCAATGTCATAAGGCGCTATACCCCCGGTATAAAGGTCATGTATCACATAAGAACTAATCGCACGCTTTTGTGTGGTGCTTGCTGCGCCATTTACATTGTTGGTACCAGCGATGAGTTGACTGCTTAACACTTGGGATTTCGAGGTCAAGCAGTGGGCTGCCGTCAGTACCCAGTTCGCATTTAAAATGCTGCCTGCGCAATAATGTACACCACTTCGTTGAAATGAAACAATATAAGGCGCGGCCTGTGCCGCAGCTACAGTGCCCCCGACAACACGTCCATATACCCGGGTTTCCGTTGAGGTAAAACCGAGAGCGTGTTGACAACAAAGTAGAATTGCCAAAAACACCGAACAACGTAGTGCCATTGTTATTACTTTGAAGTTATAAACGCAACTGATCGTATATAGCTTGGGCAACGATATTTCTACTTTTCAAATGATAATAGGATATCTTATTTATAGTATTTAAATGTATGTGTATTATACATGTATAATAGCAATAATTATCTATACGAATTCGTAGAATAACAAGAAAGGCTACTCTTACATACTAAACGTATTGTCGATAATCGCTTCAATACAACTCAACTAAAATGTGTTTATTTCTAAATAGAGTACATTTTTTATTCCCCCCAGAAGAGAAAACGTTTTTCTCTTTTTTGGCTAGTCACAACATGCTCTTCGTTTGAACCCTCATTCGTTGTTTATTATTTGTATACTCTTGCAACATGTTTCTGCAGAGTATAATAGTTTTGAGTTTTGTCTGCCTGGCCGACCGTCCGTCCGTGTAAGCTGTATATTGAGTAAAAATTAATATATCTTGATAAAACTTCGTTCAAAATGTTCCTTGGCAAAAAAGTACGGCGTTCTTATATGGGCGTAATCGGACCACTGGCAAGCCCACAAAAGGCCATTAATAAAATATGTATGAAAAACCATATCTAAACACTAAAATAAGATATAAAACTGTAATTCGGCAAGGGGTTCGCAGTGGCAAGGGGCACCTGTGGGCTAAATGACAATAACTAAATTCGCTCTCGTCAAATCCCTTTGGCATCCCAATCGACACTGTAAAAATTGATGAAATTGGATTGATGGAATTGGACGCTGTCCATATAAATCCAAGATGAGTAGTCATCCTTTAGGATACCAGCGTTTGACGCGAATTTGAACATACTCTCCGGCTATCGATACCTTCTCCAGTGTATCATACCGTGGGGACCCCAGATGCCTGCCGTGTAGTCTTGATAACGCGTGCACAAGAGATGCTTCAATGTTTCCCTGGTGCCCTGCTCTGGACATTTCCTTCTCCAGTGTATCATATCGTGGGGACCCCAGATGCCTGCCGTGTAGTCTTGATAACGCGTGCACAAGAGATGCTTCAATGTTTCCCTGGTGCCCTGCTCTAGACATTTCCTGCAGTCTTCTCGTTCTGTCAGCTCCATCTTGCAGGCGTGTGTCGGCACCAGGGGTGACCAGTTAGTATTCTCATCGCGTCCCTACAGTCTCTTCTACCGAGTGTCAATAGGAATTTTGTCTACTTCAGATCAACCGTTTTGCAGTTTTGTACGCAGGTAGCTCGTTCCATCGGGTTTTGATTTTCTTTACCATGTTTCTGTCGAGATCGTCGTATAAATAATGCATGGGTTTCCAAATGTTGATCACGTTTTCGGAAGTTAGCCGTACACCATTCTCGGCAATCTCGTCCACTATTTTATTGCCCTCGATGCCTTTGTGGCCTGTCACCCAATAGAAGTGAAGTTGCTTGCTTCTGGCAGCACTTTCCACTGGCGCTCTGCTTTTCAACACATTTCTGGCCGATATGAGGTTATTGCCTTGATTGCTGCTTGGTTGTCTACGAAGATGTTGAAACTGGAATTGCCTGCAGGTGCATTAGAGGCCAGCTTTGTGGCTTTCGCAATAACAACTGAGGTCTTTGATATTGTGAACGTATATTGAAATATACAGCAGGGGTCCGGCAACTTAAAAGGTTTCCTTATGCGTAACTCTGGACAGCATATTCCCGCACAAACTTCTTTGTCCATTTTCGAACCATCCCTTTCTTCTGACTTCCTGTAGGTGGGTTTCCATACGGCTGTCTACCATACTACTGTACCGAAGACTAGAATTAGTTTTATAATAGCTGTGAAGCACCAGTGCAAGATAGAGACAGAGAACTCAGGTTGTGTCGAGCATTTGCCTACACGCATTTAAAGCATTGCTTCCACGTTGTGCTTCCACAGCAGTTTGCTGTCCAAGGCGCTCTAGAAATGTCCAGGAATGCTTCAAGAGCGTATTCCTTTTATTCAAGAGCCCTTTCGACATTAAATACCAGTGCAATCTCTACTAATTTGCCCTTCGTATATGCGTGCTGCGCCTAGGACAAGCTTCTGTGCGCATCAAGTATTTTCTCTAGCGTTTTCTGCAGCAAAAAAGTTAAACTTATACGTCTTAACTCTTTTGAGTAAGTTGCGTTTTTCCTACATGTCTTCGGTATGAAAACTACCCTAACCTCTCTCTATGAGTGTGGCACATAGCTGAACTTCAAGCGTCCCTAAAAATCACCCTTAGCCATGGCACGGATAGACAGAGCACATTCTGTAGCATTGCCGAAATGATTCCGTCAGTACCGGGAGATTTGTATTAGACCGCTCACTCCACCACTTTTCCGAATTAGAGGTAGGGCTTGGGGATAATAGTTTCTTAAGTCTCACCCACTCGTGGGTCTTTTCAAATCCACTTTACACCCGAGAAGGTTTGATTCTTGCAAGTAGCAGAAGGGGACGACTGCCCTACCAGTTACAAAATGTATAACCGTCGTTTCCTGTTCCGTTGTAATATACATCAACTATTTGGACGAAATAGATGGAAATTTGAGTCGTCGCCTCAGGACATTTCAGATCTTTAAGAAACGTTTATGGGATAAGAAGTGAAGCATCGATAGGTCAAACGTATCTAGCTAAACAGAAACTAAGTTTGCGAATTAAATCGCTATTTTTACAAAATTATCGTTTTTTTTTTGTAGGCGAAGTACTTACCTTTCACATTGTTAAAGAGTATACATACATATTTTCTTTAATTTACTAGAGATTTGGTATTTTTCCACTAAATTAGAATACACCGCGTACTTGCAAAAAAGGAAATTTTAAACCGCCTTTTATTCATATTCATTCCATTGTGGTATTTTATTAAACTGTTTACAAATCTATGATCGTTCCAATATCTTATTATTTTTGATTGGCCGAAATCCATGAAATGAAATCTGACACCTGAACATAAACAGATGGCGAATTGGGTTGACCACATGGCACCTTTCCCCATGAAACAATACCAATTAGAGTAGTTACACTATTTTGAGTTTGCACCAAAGGACCTCCCGAGTCAGATGTACAAATTCCAATACCTCCGGTTAGAGGCCCTGTACATATATTTGTGGAATGTACATCAATACCCTTTGATCCTAGTGCTTCAACGCAAGCGGATTCGCTGATGATTGGTATATTTTTAGCCACTTGCAATTCACTGGGATAAGATGGTACAGATGTGGTCGAAGTCGAGCCCCAACCATATAAATCCGCATTTCCAGTTGGCACAACATTAGCTGATGGTAAATTTATGGCTTTAACTGCAGTCGTCCATTGAAAAGCGGTTGCTGTGTAGACCAGACCAATGTCATAAGGTGCTATACCCCCGGTATAAAGGTCATGTATCACATAAGAACTAATCGCACGCTTTTGCGTGGTACTTGCTACGCCATTTACATTATTGGTACCAGCGATTAGTTGACTGCTTAAGACTTGCGATTTTGAGGTCAAGCAGTGGGCTGCCGTCAGTACCCAGTTTGCATTTAAAATGCTGCCTGCACAATAATGTACATCACTCTGTTGAAACGAGACAATGTAAGGCGCGGACTCTGCCGCAGCTGCAGTGCCCCCCACAACGCGTCCGCATACAAGATTTTCCGTTGAGGTGAAACCGAGAGCGTGTTGACAACAAAGTAGAATTGCCAAAAACACCGAACAGCGTAGTACCATTATTAGTACTTTGAAGTTATAAACGCAACTGATCGTATATAGCTTGGGCAACGATATTTCTACTTTTCAAACGATAATAGGATATCTTATTTATATACATTTAAATACTAATGCATATATACATACGTATAATGACATTAATTAATCTTTTTTAGTATGTGTATTCTAATATTTCATTCTTGCATTATATGAATTCGTAGAATAACAAGAAAACACTACTATCTTATCATACTAAACGTACTTATCGATAATCGCTTCAATACAACTCAACTAAAAAGTGTTTATTTCTGAATTTCTGAAACATTTTTTTATTTTCCCAGAAGAGAAAACGTTCTTCTCTTTTTTTGCTCCTTACAACATGCTCTTCTCAGAAGCCTCAGCCATCGTTTATTATTTGTATTCTCTTGCAACCAGTTGCTACAGAGTATAATAGTTTTGTTCACCTAACGGTTGTATGTATCACCTTAAACTAATCGGGGTAGATATGGGATTATACATATAAATGATCATGATGACGATACGAGTTAAAATCCTGGTAACTATCTGTATGTCCGTCCGTTCATGCAAACTGTAACTTGAGTAAAAATGAAGAAATGTATATTGACGAAATTTAGTACAAATGTTTCCTGGCAACATGATAAGACGGAGTTTGTTGATCAATGGATCAATGGCGTAATCATATCAATGGATGATATCGGAAGACAACCCGTCCTCTCCCCATATAACGGTACGGTTATAAACTACTTAATTATACTGCTGAACAATCATCAAATAGCATCAATGTTGTTAAGAAACTTCAATTATAATTTGAAATGATTGCATAATGGTTCACTCGAACAGACCAATACAATATTTAAACGGCAGAGATGAAGTTTTCCATCGTGCTGCCTTGCCACTGTCTGGTATTTCCGACAGCCCGGTTATTCTTCGCTTTTCTTAAGTCCATGAGATTAACAATTGTTTAAGCAAACGTTCTAATGGTACAAGGTTTGACAATTAAGTAATGAGACTGATTTTACTGCCGCGCTTGTGGTAAACCTGTGATCTTTCTCTTTTTCCGGCATCCCTCCCCTCTCCATTGATATATGTACCATCGCTCTAGCTTGTTTAGTGTGTTTGTAGTGCTCGTCACGAAAATAGAAAAACGAAATCAACGAGGAGCAAAAGCAGCATCGAATGACCGTCGCAGAAGATTGTTTGAAACAAGTGAAAAACGATCCCACGCTGCTTGATCGAGTTATTACAGGCGATGAGAGCTGGTTTTTCCAATACAACCCGGAAACCAAACGCCAAAGCTCACAATGGTTGTCTCGCGCGCCCCCCGCCCGAAAAAAGCTCGCATGAGCAAATCGAAGGTGAAAACGATGATTATTGCCTTTTTTGATAGCCGTGGAATCGTCCACAAAGAACTCGTTCCACCGGAGAAAATTGTGAATCAAGTCTACTATTGCCAAGTACTCGAAAGATTGCGAAAACGAGTCAACAGGGTGCGCCCAGACATCGCTCGTAACTGGATCCTTCATCACAACGCGCCGTGCCACACCGCCCTGATTGTGTGCCAGTATTTGGCCTCTAAAGGGATCGCCGTGTTGCAACAGCCGCCTAATTCGCCCGACATGTCATCCTGTGGCTTTTTTTGTTTCCTAAAACAAAATCGGTGGTCAAAGGAACCCATTTTGAGTCGATTACGGACATCCAGGCGGCCGTGACGAGGGTACTCGCGGACATCCCAGTCGAAACGTTCCAGAAATGTTACGAAGCATGGAAAAATCGCTGGAATCGCTGCCAAAGGGGACTACTTTGAAGGGGATGGCAGAGTTGTAGAATAATTTTCAAATATACGGTTCTTATGGAATCAGTCTCATTACTTAATTGTCATACCTCGTAAAGTGTTGAAACCGTTCAATTTACCATAAACGTGTGCGAATAATTGCAAAATGATCGACCCTCCGAAATAATTAGTTTAATTGCTATATATTGGGAATGGTAGAATATAACTATAACCAAATACATGGATTATATTGGCAAACAAATTCTAGACTTCTGTTTACGTTTATTCGGGTAAAAAAACAGCCTTTAGAACAACTTAGAACTTGAACAAGGAAAAATAAACAGAAAATTCAAATAGCTAGAATAAAAATATAATCCATCGTCCAGGTCTTTAAGAATTGTATCTCAACGAATTGTGTAAAATTCTAGTCCTCGAGAAATCTTGCCAACCGACTTCAAAAACACGGTGTCGAGATTTGAGTGATAATAAAAGTGAGGCACAAGTGCACAAACTATTCCCCGAAACTATTAATAAGACAATAAAAAACAAGAAAAAACGTTAACTTCGGTTGCACCTTCACAGGTGCATTTCTGTTAGTAACTATGTGTCCAGTTTGTATGGAAGCTATATGCTATAGTAACCCGTTCTGAATAATTTTTGCTGGCAGCTTAGAAAATAATCTATACCAAATTTCGTGAATATATCTTGTCAAATGTGAAAGTTGTCCATACAAGAACTTGATTCCGATCGTTCAGTTTGTATGGCAGCTATATGCTATAGTTAACCGATCTGAACAATTTCTTCGGAGATTACATTGTTGCCTTAGAAAATAATATATACCAAATTTCGTGAATATATCTTGTCAAATGTGAAAGTTTTCCATACACGAACTTGATTCCGATCGTTCAGTTTGTATGGCAGCTATATGCTATAGTTAACCGATCTGAACAATTTCTTCGGAGATTACATTGTTGCCTTAGAAAATAATATATACCAAATTTCGTGAATATATCTTGTCAAATGTGAAAGTTTTCCATACAAGAACTTGATTCCGATCGTTCAGTTTATATGGCTATATATTATAGTGGTCCGATATCGGCCGTTCCGACAAATGAGCAGCTTCTTGAAGAGAAAATGACGTTTGCAAAATTTCAAAAGGATATCTTAAAAACTGAGGGACTAGTTCGTATATATACAGACAGACGGACAGACGGACGGACGGACAGACGGACAGACGGACAGACAGACGGACATGGATAAATCGACTCAGCTCAACATACTGATCATTTATATATATACTTTATAGGGTCTCCGACGCTTCCTTCTGGGTGTTACAAACATCGTGACAAACTTAATATACCCTGTTCAGGGTATAAAAATCGATTTTTTGAAACCCATGTACCCCTTAATCAGGCTACAATAGTGGTTAAAAATATAGATATTGAAGAAGATAGTGTTGCCTGGTTATCAGATATACAGGGTTTGTCCGGAAAGTGATAGGACTGATTTCACTCTGCCGCGACTGTACTTCGAAGCGTGTGCGTTTAATTGCCCACATGTTAAATTTATCAAAATCTGTGGTTCATGACATGGTGACTGAGCACTTAAACATGTGGAAGGTGTGAGCGAAGATGGTCCCAAAAGTGCTCACCGACGACCAGAAATGCGGTGAGTGGAAGTGTGCCAAGAAAATTTGAACATGTGTGAAAGTGACTCCCAATTTTGGAATAACGTAATCACAGGTGGGGGGTCACTCATCCGAGACTTGTTGTTCCTTTTCATTGGTATGAATATCGCATTCGATGGAACGATGAGAGGAATAATCACAGGTGACTAGTTATAGATATTTTCATTTTAGACGACAGAGGGATCCAAGCAGCATGCACCTCGGCTCTCAAGGCTATTCCGTTGAATGCCTTACGTAACGACTTCAAAGCTTGGAAAATTTTTAAAGAATTGTAACGATTGGTTCAATGAATCGACTCAGTCTTATTACTTTCCGTACAAACCCTGTATTTTAAATCATTCGCTACTGTTGTTGATGAAAATGAAAACGCTAATTATCTAGATATACCCGAAATGACATCACATAAACTTCGGTTAAAAATTAATTCACCTACAATTATGCAACGGTATGAATCACGTAAACAGATTACAGGAAATATTATTGTTGCAACCATTTTCCGTAGAAAATTTAATGAAGAAATGATCCTCTTGCCGGGTTAGAATGCACAATACGATACCGTAATTCGTACGTATGTATATCGTATTGTGATGGTAATGTTTTAATTACATCCTCGTGAATTCCTACAACGGAAATAACGTTTTCGTTTTTATTCATAAATGCAATTTTACCATATTCAATAATTTATGATTAATATATACTTTAGCCACAGCAACGCGTAGAAGGGGTCTTCATGCTTTTTTTATAAATATAAAAAATGGCTACTATCTTATCAAACCAATTCGTGCTAAAAATTATTAGATAAAACAGCGGAATCCAATTATAAATTTATTTATTACTTTGTATCTGAAATCCGCCATCCAAGTTATTAATTATAAATCGGACGATTGCGGGAAAGATCCAAACATTTCATTTGAAATGAGACAAATATTCATTTGAATTCCGTAATTTTTCATTATTTAAGGTACATAATAGAGGGTAAATAAATGTAGTGTTTTACAAATAAGGAAGAGCAAAGTTCGGATGAAACCAAACATTTTATACTCTTGCAACTTCCAAGAATCAAAGCAAGGCAAATACCTTAAAGTATTTTATATGGGAAGTAGACGTGGTTGTAGACAAATTACGCCCATTTTCGCATTGTTACATAGGAATGAATTTGGTTGACAGCGATCGGGCGGATTTCAAGATACGTGATTTCACCAAAAAGTGGGCGGTGCCGCGGCCATCGCCCAAGTTTCTCCCTCATTTTATGTCTTTTAGTAGCTTTTAATAGTACCGTTATATGGGGACAGTCGGTAGTTATTTTCCGATTTAATTCACTTTTACATTGTCGGTAGGCTGCTTAAGGGATTTATCCTGAACGAATTTGGGTTTTGTAGCTTAAATGGCTTGGAAGATATTTACATTAAACCAATTAGAGGACGAACCACGAACAATTTTTCAAAAATTTAAAAAAAGTGCCCTTGTTATCTTAGTTTGGGGCTTAGTTGTGGCACTCTAAAAGCTTTGCGGACCGGTTCCGGTCTTACCATGCCGAGAAACATGTGCGCCAAGTTCGATTAAGACTAAATTTTTACTCAAGTTACAGACGGACGGAAGATCGGAATCAAGTTCCTGCAAAGAATATTTTTTAACATGTTTTCATGTATATGTAAAAGTTATAAAAACAGTGTTTGAAAAAAATTATTACCCTTATATCTTTAATCAAGAATGAAAATAATAATGATATCTTCATAGAAAGATCGCATATAGAAAACGAACAAATACGAAATATTAATTAAGTAAATTTTTAAGTAATAAGAAATTAAAGGTAGAAGTAATGAAAACTCGGAGAAGTACTAAAATCGACCTACTATTACCACAAAAGTAAACATACTAAATAAACTTGATCCGCCAGTTTGGACGAGTTCGATGACTTTTGCGTTGCCTTGGTCCATGTCAAATTGTGTGGTCTTGTTTTTGATAGGCCAGTTTGTATATGTACTATATACTAATTGGCTAAATGTGAACAAACGGTCATTGAAGTAATAAAATGTAAACAAAGGCATCATTGACCTAACAATGCGTACAAAGGGATCATTTACCCCATAAAATGTAAACAAAGGTTGTGGACTTGGCTAAATGTAAACAAAAGGGTCATTGACCTCATACAATTTAAACAAAGTGTGCGGTCAAAATATAATAAAATCCTTATATGTACTTTTTTATTTGACAAGATGTCTTCCAGAAATTTGGCATCTATGACTGTCCACTAATATATTGTTCAGATTGGACCACTGTAGTTGGTAATACCATACGAATTAAAAAGTAAATAGCACCAAATGCACATGCATAGCGGTGTATTTGTTTTGATAAATTAATAGTTAAGCATATATTAATATAGGAAAAAAATGGAGGCTGCTTCTTGCTTATGCTCAACATAATTATTGTGATAACTATTGACTAAAAGGTCAGGTGGCGTAAGATATATTTCTTGAAATTAAAATTGGCATTTCGTGCGAAATCAACAGCAAAAATCGTGTTCGTCCACTAATTCTGTACTTTTTAATAAAAATATCTATGTTTATACAAATATCGATACATTAGTCATATTCTTATTATTATTCACAATCAATTTTTATTTTCACTGAGTTATTTTGGAGAAATGGTAACTCTATTGTGGAAGTGGGCGAGAAGTGAAATGAATAATTTCTTATTTGACAGTTTATTAACACGACACATGTCGGTAAAGTAGTGTAAATCAAACGTTATAGAAAGATTGCTGACGGTGACTAATGAAAAAGCGATCTAAAAAGTGTAGGTGAAAATTATAAAGCCACAAATTGTAATTCAATTACAAGAAATACGTATTAAAATATTTAGGAAAAAGTTGCTTCAACAGCCAAAATAATTGAGTGAGAAAAGTTTACTAACAGTGCATTGAAAATAAAAAACCCAACCCAAAGCAAAGAGGTCAGCAGTGAGAAAAAAAAAGAAATCAACTACGCCAACGTCGACGAAGATAAGTGCAAGAAGGATAAGTAAAGGAGTGAACTATAAGCAACATTTTAAGAAAGGCCCGTAAAGGTGATATCTTTAGTGCAGTAGGGAAAATAAACTAATTAAATAATTACAATCATTTAAACAGCTTATATTTAAAAAATGTCATCCGGCGAGTTTGGTAATCCCCTGCGCAAATTTAAGCTTGTGTTCCTTGGCGAGCAAAGTGTCGGTAAGACTTCGCTGATCACACGCTTCATGTACGATAGCTTCGACAATACTTATCAGGCGACAATTGGTATTGATTTTCTTTCGAAAACTATGTACCTTGAAGATCGAACCGTACGACTGCAATTATGGGATACTGCCGGCCAAGAACGCTTTCGTTCACTTATCCCCTCATATATTCGCGACTCTACTGTAGCCGTAGTTGTCTACGATATAACCAATACAAATTCTTTCCACCAAACCTCCAAATGGATTGATGACGTTCGCACGGAACGAGGTAGTGACGTCATAATCATGTTAGTAGGCAACAAGACAGACTTATCGGACAAACGACAGGTGTCCACCGAAGAGGGTGAACGTAAGGCTAAAGAGCTGAATGTGATGTTTATCGAGACGAGTGCGAAGGCCGGTTATAATGTGAAGCAGTTGTTTAGACGTGTAGCGGCTGCGTTGCCTGGAATGGATTCGACAGAAAATAAACCCTCGGAAGATATGCAAGAGGTTGTGCTGAAAGATTCACCAAATGAATCAAAGGATCCCGAGGGTGGTTGTGCCTGCTGAAGAATCAACGAATGTAGTGAACGATCTAAAAAAATATTAAAAACAATTATATAATTATAGCAGTCTAGAGCACTGAATGATAATTTAACAGTATGAAGATGACGATGTAGAAAAGTATAAAAAGGCTTAAGAAGAGATACACAATTTTATGTTTAAGTTTATTTATAACG
Organism: Bactrocera zonata; assembly: GCA_037783105.1. NCBI lineage: Eukaryota > Metazoa > Arthropoda > Insecta > Diptera > Tephritidae > Bactrocera > Bactrocera zonata. The sequence goes on along the minus strand of JBAWJQ010005310.1, from coordinate 127,605 downwards.
TAAATAAAACTAAAATCGATTAACTGAATAATCAATTGATCTTTATGATGGATAGTAGGCGCATAAAAGCATTTAATATATATGATTAAATATGATATCATTATATTACAACTAGTACTGAAACGGTCTGAAGAACAAATGCTGAATTAGATGCTGAAATTATCAAGCATTTTTCAGCGAAGAACGATTGGTAGTTGGTGGGATTAGCTGATAGTTTTGTGCTTACAAAGTAAAAGCACCATTAATACATCTAAGCATTTGAATAATTGAGAATCATAAAATTTCATAAATACATATTTATGTAGCTTAAATTATTGTGAAATGATCATAAAAATGCCAGCCTACTTAAAAGCATAATATGCAAATGCACCTGTTTTATTGTTTATTTATGTAGTATATAAAACTGCTAGAAATTTAAGAGCCATGGCGCTCAAGTACACCTACATGAAATGCATTTGCAACTTCCAGAGATACAATTTTGCCGAGTGTGTATTTTAAGATAATTATTTGACTTTTATATTTCATTGCACAGACCTCGTTTTGAGCTAAACACACGATTTTTAAACTTTAAAAATCTTTGTTTTAATATCTGCCTACCTAAAATTATGCATAATCTTTCAATCCTAATGTCTGTAACTATACTTATATGTGTTTAGTCATATACAATTTGAACTTGGTTTGTGTAAACTAACCAAAAAAACATAAATGAGACAGCGAAATGATGTGCACAAATGGTACGCAAATAATGTTTAGTTAATAATAAGAATCAGCTGAATTTTACAAGTTGTGCAAATATAAAGTATATACAAATAATGAAGCATGCGTATGAACTTTATTGAGTTGAAAAATATGTAATTTGTTTTTTTTATTCGATATTGTTTATGCAGATTACATAATTGAGTTTAGCTAAGTATGTACATTAATACATATTGGTATAGTCCGCTAAATTTTTACAATCGATGCATATATATTTAACTTGGAGGCGCTTATATACAATACAATTTTATAAACATAACTTTTAAAATTGCTAAACATTCCTGTTTATTTTATTGTGTTACTATCTAATTTGTATTGATGTAAAATATTATTGTCTTTTAATACTCATTTGAGTTATTTACTTAACCTCTTATAGAAAAATAATTGAACAATTTTATATTTGCTAATTGAGCTTCAAAGATAGTAGAACCACAATTTACACAATTTTATATACCTAACCGCTCATAAAATATATTTAAAGTTGAGTCGCTGAAATATTTATAAAAAATGCTCGTTGCGTTGGTTTTCGTCAAACTCGGATTCATAGTTTTGGTTCCTCATACTTGTAAAAAATATATGCTATATTGAGTTTTTTGTAATTATTCAATCAACTTTTCAACATCAAGACATGAGGAAGTTAAAAAAAATACCAAACCTTTATTTATCAGTACCTGTTGTTGCTATTCATATTTTTACTTCCTCCAGTTTTATTATAAGTTCTGCCCAAAAATGTTTAGACTGTAAAAATTTATCTATACGTAGGTTTGCTCACCGGCTACCACTGTGTGTTCAAGCATATGAAGATTAAAGCAATGTCTCACTGAAAAGTAAATTATATAGTTAATTGCAAAACCGACATTCACATTACTTTTAAAAACACATATTCAGCCTAACACAACTAAAGATTTATAACAAAATGACAAAATAAACGAAATGATTTAATAATATTACAACAATTTGGTCATCTTATTACCAATGACATGCAAAAAGCACATTATAAAATTTGACTAGCTTCGAATTAATGGCCGCCAAAATTAAAATTCTAATGCAGCTTAACAATAGCATTAATTAAATTATGAGATTGCGATCATTGTAGTAAAAAGCAAATAACTACCACAAGTAAGAGTAATGACGTTTATATGAAAATTAAATGAAACATTTTAAGCAAATTACACATTAAGTTAAAGCATTTGAATGATCAGTGGAAATTGCACTTGCTACGTGAAAATATTTTTAAAGGAATAACATATTTGCAATAAAGTTTTTTGAAATACATAATCCATTATCTAATTTTGTTGTTTCGTACATTTTCCATGTAAGTAGGAAAGTAAAAACAAAAAAAAAAAAAAAAAAGTACAAAAATAACACTGAGACCCTACGTAAATTGCTTACATTCCACCAGAATAAAAAGGAATCCCTATACATACGTGAATTCGTTGACACAACATATTTACAGCAACAGTAATGACAGTTTCTTAATTGTGTTACGTTCTTAACATTAAATATATGTAATATTTATTAAGGAAGTAATAATTAATAATTAAAAGTAAGCTAAATCTACTTTATGGCAACCTCATACAACGAACATGTTGGTTGAAGTAATGACACAACAAAATATTTGTTGCCTTCGTGTCGTCCTCGTGCAGTTAGCGTTATTTGACATTTACCGGTTGAGCTGAGCAAATACGCGTGGCTGTGATAGTCTTTCCTATTATAAACTTTTATAACTACAATTATAAATAATTGGGAGCAACATTTATTTGACTTGATAATTAATGTAAATATATTTGATTTTAATGCTTTATGAATTGGATTGTAATTATATATGGTACATAATTTTTAGTTGACTGCGCATTGTTTGATACTGACAAAAGGACTTCACATGGAAAAGACAGTAGTCGACAGGAACTTTTGACGAAATATGTGGAAAATATGTGCAGACTCATGCGCATAATTTGATACTACCAAGTACTTCACATGGAAAAGACAACAATCGACAGGAACTTATTGGCGAAATATGTGAAAAATATGTGCAGACTCAAGCAAACACGACACGCTTATTACCTAAAATGTATCCAAAGGATTATATATTTATAATTTTATTTGATTGCACTAAGTGCATAAACATATGATTATTTAATTAATTAATTTTTAAATGCAATGGGAATTCATTTCATAAAAACGCCTTTTTGCGTTCATGTTTTCCTATTTCGTCTTTAAATATACGTTGGTTCTGTTAATTCTTTTCTTTCTGTGTATATTCGTTTTCGGAGGAATAAGAAATTATATGGCAACGGCGGTTACCAGTTGCAGCATAAATTTTTCACATCCACCTACTGCACGATTCTGGGGGCCTGGTAAAATTCGGCGATTTGTAAAACGGATTTTAGCGCCGCACCGAGCGGCTGCAACATGTTCGAAGCAACCCCGAACCCAACATGATCGAAGCAACTCCGAACCCAACATGTTCGAATGTTCTCATGCAACATGTTGCAATGAGTTTGATCATCCACCTACTGCACATTTCTGGGCGCCTGGTGCAAATCGAGGATTTTTAAAATGAATTTCAGCGCGCAAACGACGACGACGCTGGCGTCGCTGCTGACGTCAGCATTGAGTGAATGAGCGGAATGAGTGAATCTGTTTACTGATTGAATTTAAACCACTAATTAAATTTACTGACCCATTTAAAGTGCATTTTTATTGGATAAAGTAGATTTCACAAATGTTACTCGAATTATTATGCGTTCGAGGTTTTATGCGAATAGTTATTTGAATTTAAGAACATTTTCAAAGCTTCTAATTATAATTTGCATAGATAATACGAATAGCAGGAAATAAATTATTGGTGCTTTTGCGTCTCATAAACTTTAGAAGCTATCTTCATTTGTAATGAATTCGTCGCGTATCTTGGTCAGCTTAGTTATCAAATCGGTGATTGAGACTTCTCCATGCACCTTGTTGTCGCGTGTACGCACATTCACCGTATCAGAGGAACGTTCCTTCTCACCCACCACCAGTATGAAATTGAATTGCGCCAACTGAGCATTACGTATCTTTTTATTCAAGGTATCACCAGCGTCCGTATCAGCTTCTGACATAAATCCTGCTGAATGCAACTGGTCACGTACAGACTGCGCGTACTCATCGTATTGCGGACCGACGGGCACAACCATCACTTGACGTGGCGACAACCAGAACGGCCATTTGCCGGCATAGTTTTCTGTAAGAATGGCAATCATACGCTCTACTGAACCGAGAATAGCACGGTGAATTATGACCGGACGTTTTTTTTCGCCATCATCGGCGACGTAATTTAAATTAAAACGCTGTGGCAACTGGAAATCCAATTGTATTGTAGCACATTGATGAGCCCGCTTCAGTGCATCCATAATGGTAATATCAATTTTTGGTCCATAGAAAGCGCCATCACCGGGATTCTCTTTCCAAGGTAGTCCGAATTCGTCCAAAGACTCGGCCAGTGCCTTCTCAGCAGTATTCCATTGCTCCAACTCGCCAAGATACTTTTCAGGACGTGTCGATAGAACGAGATTGAATGAGAATCCAAATATAGTGTATACGTGTCGTAAGAAATCCAAACATCCCTTCATTTCGTTCTTTATCTGTTCAGGTGCGCAAAATATATGCGCATCATCTTGTTGAAAACGCCGTACACGTGTAAGACCAGTAAGTGCACCAGAGAGTTCATTTCGATGCAATACTCCGAAATCAGCCATACGTAGAGGGAGTTCTCGCCACGATCGATTGCGGGTGTCGAAAACTAGGCTGGAATGAGAGATTTTCATTGAGTATCGATTTTAATACTTATTATAAAACAAATTTCATTTACCAATGTCCTGGACAGTTCATAGGTTTAAGTGCAAACTTCTCTTTCTCTACTTCGAAAGAGAACATATTTTCAGCATAGTGTTGCCAATGGCCCGAAGTCATCCACAATTTTGAGTTAAACACATTTGGCGTAATGACTTCTTGGAAACCACGTTTTCTATATTCCGATTTTATGAAATTCATCAATGTGTTATAAATGTGAGCACCACGCGGTTGGAAAAAACACGAGCCTGGTGATAATTCGTGGAAGAAAAACAACTCCTGTTCTCGACCAATTTTACGATGATCACGTTTAGCTGCTTCTTCTTGTATCTTTTCCCATTCCTTCAATTGTTTTGGATCAGGGAATGAAATGCCATAAACTCTTTGCAATGTTTCAGCGTCAGCTTTGCCTTCCCAATAGGTAGAGGAGTTTTTCGTAATTTTCAGAGCTTTTACTTTGCCGGTATGACGGACATGAGGACCTCGACAAAGATCAATAAGAGAACCACACTTGTACACAGTGGTTGTCTCCGTATTGACTTTCTCGTTTAAAATGCGCAATTTGAATTCATTGTACTTAAACATTTCCAATAAGTCGGCCTTTTTCAATTCCAAACGTTCGAATGGTTGTTTTTCTTTAACAATCTGCTTTACCAGACCTTCTATACTGCCATAATCATTGGTAGAAATCTGGAACAAAACATATATATACATAATAATGTTTTATAAATACATATATGTAAAATACACTTACGCCGTCTCCATCCAAATGCATATCATAATAAAAACCATTATCAATCGGTGGTCCATAGCATAAATGCCCACCGTACATGCGCTCCATAGCTTCACCCATGATGTGCGCTGAACTATGCCAAAACACAGCTTGTGCCTCAGGATCATCAAATTTAAGCAGTTGCAAATTGCAATCCTGCTCAAGTACACGATCCAAATCCCAAACTGCGCCATTCACTTTCGCCACAACGGTATTATCAGCTAGACCTTGGCTGATACCCTTCGCAACATCGTAAGGTGTGGTCTCCCATGAGGTAGCATCAACTTGCTTGCCATCCGGCAATGTTACCTTAATAGGTGTACGGGTTTTGGCAGCCAACTCAGCCTCACGCTCGACCTTCAATTTTTCCCAGAGCGCATTACGCTCTTCAATATACCTTGGCCAAGGATTCAATTCTGAAATTTTTTGCAATGAAAACTATTAATAATAAAAACATGTCCATAGACAGTGAGAAAAATCAATTGAACTTTGCAAATCAACGTTGATATATGTGTACATACTTGAATTGCAAGTTAAAATATGAATTATTCAGTTAAATTGATATAATTCATTTATAATTTTGCTCACCCTTTTTGACGGTTACAGTAGGTGCGTTCTTTTGCTTCTCTTTCTTCATTTTTGAAACCTAGAAAAGTTAAACAAATCGTTAACTCGATTTATAAAACGTACATATATGTATATTTATCTAACTGAGAAGGTATACGAACACATAAAGGTTCTCTTCAAAATTAAAACATTACATTAAAAACACAAGCTTTTAACGTAATTAACATATTTATGGCATTACTTATGTATAAACGTACAAGTACTGAAAAACAGTAAAATATTGTCTGTGGTCTCTCCTACAATCAAAATTAAGTACTCAATATTTCGAACTGTTTATCAAAGACATCTTTGCCACTTCAACTAATTTCTTTTACTGCCAACTTGGCTTTTAGCTATATTTTTTTATGTGAACATTGACTGATGCAATCTTCTGCGAGCTTAATGAGTTTGTGGTGTACAACGTCAAACGAAATTGTAGTGAAAATAGTTTCAATTCTCTTCTCTTTTTCACACTCTACGCCGCAACATTTTGATGTCTAATCTGTTTTTGTTATGAAGTGTTACTAACAATGTTTGTATGAATCATGCGCATGCACCACGCGGCTATTAGCTTGAAAGACATATTAATGTTATTCGCTTTTGAATTTGGTGCTGGTAAAACAATAAAAAATATACACCATATAATATTTTCTATTTGTTTTATCATAAAAGTACTAAGTATAATCTGTATAGGATATGTGGATATATTTAACTATTTTTTTAGACACCGACCAATGTTGCGTAGCGCCGACAGAAAGTCTCTTGTGGTGGTCCGCTTCTTTGAAGGATGTTAGTCTTGTTGCTTTTTGCATCAAATATATGCCCTAGTCGCTTTCGTAGCAGTTCTGTGGAATTTGTCTGTTCATGTTCTATTTTACCATTAACACCAACAAAATACGATTGTGATTTGGTAACTACGGCAATGTGGCATTGAGCGAATAGGTGTTTGATACCGGGTGTTATAAGGTAAGATCTTGGCGCACCTGCCACTTGTACAATATTATACATAACTCAAGCACTTCACTAAGCTACAAAAGCTAAGTTTATCACAAATTAATTATAAATAAACATGCCTCGAAATTATTATCCAAAAATTAAGCTTCTGCACCACGTTTCACGAAATCCCGTTGCAGCGAAAACTGTCAAAAGTAAACTGTGCGAAAAGTGATGCCATATCTATAAAACGATGTGCATGTTCAAAAAAACATCATAAGATTAATATGCATTATTTGTTATGCTTATTGTAAAGTTTTGATTCAAGTTTTGTTTTTGTTTTGATAGTTGTTATTACAAACATTGGTTTATACATATATAATTTAAAATGTATTAATGTTTTGTTTCAGATATAAATATGTGAACAAAAGAACAGCCTAAAAGTATGCAAAGAAAGTAAAGAAGATAGAAAGTGGTGCCTATGATACAATGTTTTACCGCTCGATTTATAGGCATATCCGGTATCAATTAAATGGCGAATTATTTAAAACTAACAGCGGGGCCACTTTCAACTTTGGAAACACATAATGCGAATAACATGTGTATCATTGCAAACTCTGGAGAGGTTTTCAGTCTCTCTCAGCATGCAAAACAACGTTTAATTTGCTCACCATATTCACTTATTGTATTGCTCTACTCTCAAATACCTCCACCAACTGTCAAGGACTATTACAACCCAAAAGCTGTTCAGTTAGTTATTGATTTCTATTTTGCTCAACTTTGCATTATATCCTCACAAGTTTCTCGGTGAAAACGTTCTAGCAAATTCCTTTAATATTTTAAATTTTTTATTTATAACCCGTAATTTAATCCCAAAGGCTAACTTTAATAAACTAAAAACCGAAAAAAAATTCGTAAAATTTAATTATTTCGGAGTGTTAAGTTTCATAAAACGAAGTGAACAGTGTAAAGCAAACAAGATTTCCCATCTACTTGAGAATCCGCTCCATCAATCGCCTTCGGCTTCGGGCACTGTGATTGTGGAGAGAACGGATTTTTATAACGTGGCCAGCGGCGACATCATCAGAACGCAGCACAGTAAAGTGCACCCTAGTCCGGGGGCCGCCCGCAGTGTGTGGGCGTTGCCCCTGACATCATGTAACATGGTCGCTGAAGAAGATAGCGCCGCCAACACGGAAGAACGTCCGCACTCACCACCGTCGTTACGTCGTGGTGTACGTAGCGGCGTAGGTGTGAACAATGTTGGCGGCCGAGTTGGACACACGGCTGGAGGAGATGGCGCCATCGACGATCACGATGATAGCAATATACTATTATTCGAGGGTCTTGACGGTGCTATGGCACATTTAGATGATATATTTGATGTGATAAAAAATGGCGAAGTATGTGATGTGGAAAATTTGGTGGAGAAATTCGGAATAGAATGTTTGTCGGCACGCGATCGACATGGTTATACGCCAGGCCATTGGGTTGCGCTGAATGGCAATGTGGAAATGATGCGTTATTTAATCGAACGAAATGCACCAGTTGATTTACCCTGTCTGGGTACACAGGGCCCACGACCAATACACTGGGCGTGTCGCAAAGGTCATGCGGCTGTGGTTCAAGTATTGTTGCAGGCAGGTGTTGCTGTAAATGCAGCTGATTTTAAAGGTCTTACACCGCTAATGAGCGCCTGCATGTATGGCAAGACAGCCACTGCTGCTTACTTACTCGGCATGGGTGCGTTAAATCACTTAACGGATATAAATGGTGACACCGCTTTGCATTGGGCAGCCTATAAAGGTCATGCCGATCTAATGCGTTTGCTAATGTACTCTGGTGTTGAACTGCAGAAAACTGATAATTTCGGTTCGACACCATTGCATCTGGCTTGTCTTTCGGGCAATATGACCTGTGTACGCTTATTGTGTGAAAAATCCAATATGGATTTAGAGCCGCGAGACAAAAATGGTAAAACACCGATAATGTTGGCGCAGGCACATCAACATCAGGACATTGTGCGTTTGCTGTACAATGAAGTTAAGAAAAAATCACGTTGGATTCCGTCGATTTCAGAAATTTGGGGTTGGTTATTTGGTGGCGCTGGTGATTCAAAGGGACCATTGCTACTTTTTTTATTCTCAGTGCTATTATGGGGATATCCTATGTATATGATAAGGGTAAGATTTTTATGTACCATCGGCTAAAGACACTACAAATTAAAACGCATTATATTTAGGAAAAAAAAGATTATGTTGGTTAGTTGGACAAATAATAATAAATAAAACATAGAAGAGGATAATGTAACAAACAAATAATAAAATAATTTAGCATTTGTAGTACACAAATACACTTATAAAGACAACTGTTTATATTTATTTAATTCATGTTTTTTATATACTTTCTCAAGGCTATACCAATTACCTGGAACATACTTCGCCGCTCCCATTACTGTTTCATCTATTGGAATGCTGTCATGTGGATCAGTTGGGTCATTGCAAATCGCCGAGACCCCGGCTACATACCGCTCAGCTCGGACGCTTACTATCGCGCCATCAAACAAATACCGTATTTTGATAAGTTGAAGAAACGCAATGTAATATTGACGCGCTTGTGCCATAGCTGCCGTTGCTTACGACCGTTACGTGCTAAACATTGTCGCGTCTGCAACCGTTGTGTTTCGTATTTTGATCATCACTGTCCGTTCATCTATAATTGTGTGGGCTTGCGAAATCGTATGTGGTTCTTCTTGTTCGTACTCTCAGTGGCGGTGAATTGCTCGTTTACCATTTACTTTGCTTGTTACTGTGTAATGATTGAGGGCTTTACATTGCTCTATGTCTTGGGTTTGCTGGAGGCGGTGGTCTTTTGCGGACTCGGTTGGATATTGACTTGCACTTCGGTATGTTGCATGGATAACACATAATAATTTTGATAAACATGTGTGATACTTTTATTTTATAACCATACTTTCTTTACAGATATTACATGCTTGCATGAATCTCACCACGAATGAGATGTTCAATTATAAACGTTATCCGTATTTACGTGACAAGCGTGGACGTTATCAGAATCCATTTTCACGTGGTCCTATACTGAATTTATTGGAATTCTTTGTTTGTTTACCTGATCGGATTGATGAAAATGATCTACTCATGGAGGATAATATTTGATTGAAAACTTAGGTACGCGCTAATGCGCGGCGCCGTAAAATACCAGCACATGGATAATAAATAGCTTAATTCAAATGAGCGGGGTTTTAAAATCCCCTCCTGGCAGCTAAATGCACTTTGAATGAAAGATAGCCATTTGCTTAAATACAAATTCACCACGCGGCTTAAGTCTACAAAGCATTATTACGAAGAAACAAATTAGGAATGACTGTGAAAGGTGTGACGATTTATATTCCATATATTGTTCCGGTAAAACTGTGAAACAAGTTTACAGAAAATTCAGCGTTGTATGTGGTAAGATGACCGAAAGGCAAACTGATAATACTTGTACAAATATTAACTCCAGGATGATACAAATACATTGTCTAAAACGCCTAATAAGCTAATTTGTACATTGAACCGCAATGTGTTTGTAGAAATGAAAACAAATATTTAGCAACTTTCTTTCGAATACGGGTTTTCAAGGATTCTGGTCAATATGACCAAACAATTCGGATTTAACTTGGTAGTATTTATATGTTTTGAAGCAAATTGTGTAAATTAATTTTCGTTCATTGCGTGTAGGGTTAAAAATAAGCTTTGAATTCAACTACAATATTGAGAAAAACTAATTACGAATTTTTCTTATAAATTATTGATGTTGCCAGCAATGTAAACTGCTGAAAAAATAATGAAAATAATACTAAAACTACTTATAAGAACTCGCGTAGCACCCAAGAATTCCCCATAGCAGTACAAAAAAAGTTTCGCACAACACAGTTTAAAGAGTTTAAATTCATAATATGTTGTATTCCAAAAAAAATGCATACTATGTCTAGCTTAAAACATGTAAAAATAAATATATGTAGTTTGTTGTTCACACGAAAGCTGTAGCGGCATAATCGTGAATAAAAATATTGCATATTATTAAAAAAAAATACAAATATCTATTATTTATGTAATAATTTGTTCAAATTTCTTGTTTTTCGTTGTAGATACTTGTAGATTGGTATAAAATGTTATACAAGTCCCGCTACTAAGGGACCTACAGACGACATACAAACATAGAAAACAATACATATTGTTAATATTGTATATTAAATTTAGACTTACTTTACTTTGGCATGTTTTTCGAAAAAAGATCCTCGGAATTTCTTATTTGAGTTATCATCACAACATCAATACATAATTATAGAATAATGCAAGGCACGTAAAACACCTTCCTAACTCTCGAAACAAAAATCATAGTTTTCTGGATCCTCGGGTATTGGTGGTGGATCTTTGCTAATGTCTACACCTTCGGTATCCAGTAAACGTAATTTGATTTCCATTGACAATAACGTGTCGAAATCTTCCTTCTTTTGTTTACTTGTCATTTCCTGACCCAGCAAAGCATTTATACCATCTGTCCAATAATGAAATGTAGTCTCATCTGGTGCTACAAAATCCAATGTGGTATTCTCCATACAATCGAGCGTAATAGAGAAAGCCAGATTACCAGCATTTTTACGTGTACGCATTTCTTTCATATGTGGACATTCTTTGCCCTCGAGCAACTGTTTTATATCGTTAACGGTCACTTTATTAGTAAGTTCTTCGAGAGTTGGCACGGTTTTCTCATCACAATCACCATAATGTATAACCTTATGATTGGGTGAGAGGCGGGCATACCAAAATTTATCTTTGGAACGTGTGCCACGAGAGTATTTGGAAAAACGGGTGCCTAAAAGGAAATAAAGAAAAATTTCAGTATTTAAATAATATCAATTAAATTTCAATTGACATCACCTTCTACCAAGTAAGATAGACGCTGCTGTTTAATTAAATCGAGTATGTGTGGTGAGATCTTTTCTTTCAACTTGACTATAGCTGATGCTGTGGAATCGCATTCCTCTTTTGAGATGCGTTCTTGTTGACGTAAATTAGTAATCGTTTGATAAGTTAGTAGAGCAATTTTCGCACGAAACTCTTCTAGATTTTCCGGGCGTTCTTTGAGTGTGCGTATGATTTGTTCACGCACTACACTGAATACCTTTTGAAAATCTTCTGCTGTGGCGCGCATATCCTTCCACGTACGATTTAACGTTATAATACAAATACAAAAAAATTCTTCGAATGGATGATCATGCGTGAAGAACATTGGCTGAAAATCTGCCGATTGCTCTGCTGGCGGTTCACCTATACGTAGTATATCGCAAAGCACCTTTACCAATTCAATGGATGTGCGACCGAAAGGACATTCATGTTCGTCAGCACGACATGAGTTTTCGTGTACAATTTTGGTGTACTGTTGTGTATAAGTACGTGCAAAGTATACCATGCAATCTAATGCCAGAATACCTAAATGTATGCGAATGAATATATTTTAGTCAACATGTGTATGGTAATGTGATTATTTTCTACACTTACCTGGAGGTGTTTCAATAAAATCCTGTGCCGGATTGATGTCACATTTAAAACCCAATTTCTTATAAAACTGCGAAAAATTTACATTGCCACCACCTGATCCGCCACCACCGCGTCGCAAATGCTCTTCACCCATACCCATTTGACCAGAGTAATCATCGAATGCAATGCGTCGTAGTTCTTTGATTTTATCGTGCGCATCCTGATCCTGTGCGTTCATTTTCATGCGCATGCGCTGCTCTAATAAGCCCAAAGTGAGTGTTTGCAAAACATACAATTGATGAGTCATCTCTATTTGCCGTCCCGAAGGATTGCCTAACAATGCCAAACGATAAGGCTTTGCACTAATGGTATGAGCAATTTGCCGTTTGCGTGCTTCGTCCGCCTTCATGAATAGAGCATTGATTAACGCAATAGCATTCTGTTGTGTTGTTGCCGAATTGGCATCTTGCAGTAGACGTAGTAAATCTTGTAGAGTGACATCTTTTTCGACTAGCACATATTTGCTGCTATTTTGCACAATATTCTCCAAGTTGGAAAGTGCACTTTGGGTACATTCTTTGGGAAAATGTTGAAAATTACAAACAATATAAATGTTCCGTTGTACGAATGTGCTTTGTAATATTTCCCAAGATATTGTATCATGCTCCATTAGCTCGACGAAGCTTTGTAAACTGTATTTTAGTATGTCGTCATCTTTCTGTGAAGGATCCTCTATCATATTGATGATAATAGTCAGACCTTGTTCTTTGATGAACTCCATAGCGAAAGTATGATCCTTGCTAAGTGTAGCAAGTTGCTTTAAACATTTCGTCTTCTCCACAATAGAACCTGAACGTAATGACTCGAGTGTATCATTCGCGGTTTTCGATGGAGAATATGACAAATGTAATACTGAACCGTTTTTGATTTCATTACGATTTTTCTCTGTGACATATTTTTGATTATTCGCATCACAGAATTCCAGTGCATAATTTTGTGGATCAGCTATATCCCAATAACTGCAGATCTCTTGAATTTTCCCTAAAAAAGTAAACAATTAAATATAGTAACTTGTATATAAGATAGTTTTAGTTATATTTTATAAAAACAAAAAGAAGCAAGCATATTTTGTTATGATTTAACTGTAATTTACAAAAAAAAACCTTAAACTTGTATAATTGAAGTTGTGTGTTTATGGAAAAGCAGTATTTAATATATGAGTGAACGTGAAAATACTTATAAAAACCCTGCCTGTATGAAGGTATGTAAATGATAAATGAAAAGTTTTTAGTTTGTATGCCTGCCATTACTTTGCTTCCTGTTGTGGGTGCTGCATTCGAATTGAAAACTAGCATAATTGCGGAAGGGCGTTGGCCGCTTTATTATGCTTGGTATATTTACCCCACACAGTGAATCGTTAAGTGTTTAGCCCTAGCTATTAATGCAAACATTGCATATTTTTTCATGAATATTTACCCGTTAAAGGTTGTCGCTGATCCAAACATATTAGTTGCGGCACATAATTCTCCAACTCCACAGCAATTTTCACGATGTGTGCATCTTTGACCAGAGTTTTTTTCGGTATATTCATATTTACGAAAGCTTATTTCCTTCCCTTTTGAATACTTTTATGAGTGAATTATTAATTAATAAATATATATCTTCACTCTAAATTATTTGTTAACAAAATCAGCTAATATTAATCACTTTACTAAAATCAATTGAAATGAAAACTGATTGACAGTCTTCTTCTTTGCACGAACTTATTCACAATAAATTGAATGACAAACAAAACACTGGCGTATGCAAGGGGGTCCTAATAAATACTATAAAAAGGGGTTGACGTCGTTTAAAAAAATTCAAAACTTAAAAAAATTTCAATTATCTTATTGAAATTGTTAAAAATTATAAAAATTAAGTACAAAGAATGCAAAAAAAATTAAAATAGTGCATTCTAAATTCGGTCAGAAAGTTTATTAAATTTATTCTATTTAAATAAAACGCAAAATTTGTTAAGTATGGAACGCTAAGATTTATTGAGATTAAATTTGCAGTAAACATTCAGTAACAAAGTATGTAATGAACGCATTTGAAGCAAATTAGGTAATTCAGTGCTACAATGTTATGCTTTGCAATCGACAATAAGAAGCATATTGGTTAATAAATTTATTGTGTAAGTATATTATCGTTAATTCAAGCGGTCGAAGTTGTTGGTAGTGCAGCCAAAACCTCATCAATAAATCCGTCGGGGTTTTCAATCAAATGCAGCAATCCTGAAATAGATATAAACTTGATTATTTTATTCACCTTAAGTATTTATAATAAACATAATATACGGAAAATAATAATAACAAATATTTTCTCCTATATAACCTATTTAATTATAATCAAATTAACTCACCAGCTACATCGCAAAATTCGCCGAAAGATGTGCACGGTAGATACTCATCGGTGAAAGTTTGCAAAATCGTATCGGTTGACTTTAGCATAGCTTCGTCATTTTTACGTATATAATCGAATAAAGAAATCGACCAGTCCTCCTCCTTCGGTGTGCTTACCGACTTAAATAAAACGCTGTAAATTAAATCGATGAGTGCCCACATCAGCAAGAATGGACGATAAACGCTGTAATCCTTGGTCTGGCGATCGCTCGGCGAAAGTAATGCTTTGCATAATACAGACGGTGAAATGTGACGTGCTTGCGCTACAGCTATCAAACGTTTTAAGTGTGCCAACTTATGCTTATTCCATGTTTCATGACTGTGTAATGCTAATGAAATGGTCAGCATATACAGTGGACCTTCGACTTCATAACCATATTCCAACCATTTTTCCGATGGCGCTGCTGTCAAGTATGAAATCAGCGTTTTGCAATCACGTGCTGCTGAGCGAGAGGACAATAATAAATACACTGCATAGAAAAGTAAATAGGGCACAAAGTGCATATTTGATTGTGGGCCACCACCGCCGGCGTCATCGTGGAAACTACGTTCCCAAGCGAAACGCATTAGTAACATTTTGAGATCGTGTATGCTGCTGGGGAAGGATATGTCACAACGCTGGGTACTCTCCTGCATGTAACTGCTGTGACGCGTCATGCATGCCGAAAAAGCGGCTTCGGAAACGTCTGGACCCCAAAGTGGTAACAAACCGTTGCAGCGTGTATTGGCATTTTGTAAACTAGCACGTTCCCATTCATCACGACCACGTGCCAAACGTATAGCGGAGGTGTGACAATCTACGTGTACCACATTGAAGTGTGTAACAGTGGTGTAACCGATAGTTTTGCGTGATTTCAATTCAAATTCCTCCACATTGCAGCGTTTGGTAAAAGTATATATGCCAAGTACTTTGGCTGGCTGACAGGCGTAACCCTCACGGCATATAAAGCAGGTAAGACCAGTCTCATCGCGTAATTTTTCAATCTTTTGTAGTATCGATCCCTTGGCTGTTACTTGACCCTTTTCATTGGTACGCATGCCAAGTGCGTCCAGTTGTTTTTCACGCGTAGCCATTGCCAAGCGTTTCTTTTCGGCGCGTGTGAAATCACGTACTTCCTGTACCCTAGTGGCAGTTGCTTCATCAGTGCACAAAGCCTCTAGTAGATTTTCAGCCAGACTACCGACATGCTCATCGCTGGATACTTGTTCGAGACGATGTATAATTGGTATAATATCTTTGCTAATAGCCAGCTGTGTAGCCTCATGTTTGCTAGCGAGACCAGTGAGGAAACGTAGTATGTACTTAAGGCTGGGCCGTGAAATGAACTCTTTCAATTCGTCCGAGTCTGTGCGCAGCAATGTGGGTTTCACGCAGGGTGCATGATTTGTAATGTAGGCGATGGCACGTTCAACAATGCCCAACCCAACTATGTAGTCCTTCAGTGTACCACCAATGCAATTGTGCTCTATTTGGTTAGTTAGTACGCAGAATAGTTCCATCTTGAATTCCTCCTCGGGTGTACGTTCACTATCAAAGTGATTGAAATCCAGAATTTCCTATAAAACGAAGGGAGTCGATATAATAAAACAGTAATAAAACGCCTTTACTTTTATTTTCACCAACTTACCTTAAAGTTCTCGCACAATAATGCCATTTTCACCTCATTGCCATAAACTAGCGCTGCAAGTACGCGTATAAGATGACGCAGTACCGATGGATTGTTGCGTACATTTGCACAATCGGTACACGAAATCAATGCCGATACATACTCGGGTCCGCCAAAAGTGAGTGAGAATTGCAAAAATGAGTCTAATGTGTCATTTGCCGCTTTTGAAAGTATAGTCTCCATTATTTCCAATAATTGTTCGGTCACTGACGATTGTATGGAATCGTTCTCCGATTGTAGACACACCTGCAATACCTTAAGCAATGTGTTGATCGCTCCTAATTCCGGTTGACACAACACTTCTTGGCAACGACGCACTTTTACGCAAATAAGGAACAATTTCAGTAGTACTTGTATCAATTCACGAGTTCGTGATATATTTTGCAGACTACCAATACGATCGAGCATCACCTTCAGCCCATTACAATCGGCCAATACATTCGCCATGCGATACAGTTGTTCAGTGTCCACTTCTTCTTGACTCTTATTGTTTAGTGTCTCAACAAACTCTTCAGTTGCGTCGCCTAATAGACCACGCATACGATAAACAATACGCATAGCATCACGTTCACCACCCTCTGCTAGCCACACCTTTTTGTAGACATCCTTCACGGGTAGATCCAAACTGATGATTTTATTATTCACCAATAATTCCATGCCATTATCATCCTCTAACAGCGCTATCAACTCACAATCAGTACAAATTTTATTTTTAACATCACGCATAAGCGGACCCAGTCCTACCTCAGTTGAGGGATATGGATTGCCCAACATGCGTCCTTGTAAGAAATCTTCTTGCTGTGGATCCTTCTCAAGTGTCATAAAGAATTCACTTTCATCATTCTCTTCCGGATGTATAATGGAGTAGAGTCTTTCGAAAATAAACACCGGCGTCTTTATATCATTCATACGTGTTTTTTCAACTGTATCGATTAGAATTTCCATAAATGCGCGCGTTTCCTCCTCGGTGCCGCTTGTCATCTCTTCCAACATTTCCAGTAATTTCTCTTGTGCATCATCGATAAGTCGCGTACGTTGCACAACCAATTTGCGTAACGATAAGTAACCCTCGAGTACGGGTCCAAGTAGACGTGTCTTGTACGCCTGCCTTATGGTGGAGCTCTCAAGGAAGAGCGATAGTAATTCTACAAATTGACGCAATGCATAACCTTGTGATAAGTCCGATGATAATGTGGTCTCTTCCAAGCGATGTATTTTAACAATTTCGGCTGTTAATAATTGTGACACCTCTACAAGCACACCCTTCAGTGCTAAATATTGACGCCATGGTGTGTCGGAAGCAAGCGCGCGATACAGCGCCAAAAATTCTGCGCTCGCCTCACCTGCCTCGCCCACATACTTAAGAAAGCCGGTCAACAGGTTTAGTATCTCACGTTTACGTTCATGTGTACGGCTCAACGAGGTGATAAGTGAGCATGCCAATTGGCGACCGAAACGTGAATTAGTATTGAATAGAATGGGCTGCAACCAATTTGCGTTTAGCACTAGTGGCGCATTAATGCGTTCTTTATTTAGTACACGATTGCGCCAGCGTCGACCGTACTTCTCCGACAAATAGAATTCGCGTACTAATTGACGTTTTTTCTTTGTTGATTCTGTCGGTTCGGTTGCGGGCATTGCAACATTACCACTGTTCGAACCAGTATTTTGTTCGACTACCGATTGTAGCATTGCGGCCAACATACGATCGTCTGGGAGTATGGATGAGGCGGCAGCGGCAGCAGTAGTAGCTGCCGAGTTCCCGCCGGTGCTTGTAAAGCCTTTACGTGTCTTTGCTGCTGCTGTGTTAGTTGGCATGCGAGTTTTCCAGGCTTCGTATGAGTGCTGTGGATCGCCACTCAACCACTTATTGAAGTTGACCGTAAGACCGTCAATACTGGTGATCGTAGATAATTGTGAAGGGCTTAAATCACGATTTATTTTACTTGTCGGTATCGTAGGGCAAATAAGTGCTTGCATTATTCTCAAACAAGGTTGAATTACCGATATTGCGGGTCCACGTGGTGCACTATGGATTAAAAATTAATCTAATTAGTTAACGAATGCTGAGCAATTTTGTAGAGACGTTAGTTTAAGTCTAACTATGGAAAGAAAATATATTGTCCTAAAGGAACCGAAACAGTTTATATAAACTAGGCAGGAGTATATTAAACCACGATAAGAGCGTAGAAGGATAAAGAAGACTGTTTTCTAACAAAAAATGTAAAATAAACTCACCGACATGTTACAAGAAACAGCTCAAATACCACTTTCAATTTATTCTCCCAGCAAAAATCGTCTTGTGCGATCAGCACCTCAAGCAAAACCATCTCATGGTGTATGGCGGCATCCAAATTGGCCAAAGGTATAGCGCCTAATAGTGCGGTTTTCACACGTTCAGTAATCAAATCCAATAAACTCATGCAAGCGAACTGATTATTTTTGGTCAATAGCACAAGCAAATTTCGAACTTCATCTTGTATTTGTGGTGTGCCACGTCGTAGGTTATGTTGAGCTAATTCTTCGACCAAACCCTGTGAATACAAACCTATACGACAATCATAGTTGGAGGCCATGGCACGCAGTAGGGTGAGACATTGCTCTGTAGAGGCTAATGCGCAACCGTAACAACGGTTTATAGCATAATTTTCACGCATATCCATGTTTTGAGAATTGTGGGATTGATCTTGTTGACTGCGATCGTAAGCGACCAATTCACTGTAAATAAAGGCGTAAATGTTTGATTTTTATTAAAGATTATTATTTATAAAGATTATATATTTTTGTTTTAACGCACCTGCGACAGGCCTTCACCTTCTGTACGATTTTACTTAATTCTTCGAATGAAGAACGCGATTCCACACAGTATTTTTGAGCCAAAAGCTGTATGATTTTGTTCACTTGTGAAGTGCTATGCACAGTGCCAAGATTGTCATCCACGAGGCGATCGGAACAACGATGTTCGGCTACCTTTTGTATAAGTAATTCCAGCATTTGTTTGTTAGTTTGTAATTGGCGATAAATTCGATCGGCGCGCTCCAATGAAGAATGGATGATTTGCACTGTTTTAGCGCGGTCTTCTGCCGATTCGATGGGGTCGACGGCGCAGCAAACGCGTCCATATATGCTAAAGTCAAATTTGGCATATTTGCAGAAACCACACGAATGACAAAGGAATGGATCCTTTTCGTCATAGTTGATGGCGCGACATTTATGACATTGGAATACATTTTCACCACAATTGGCACAGACACCCGGATAGGCGGGTACTGCGGCACTGCAGCGTGGACATTGCAAGTTTTCACTGGAACCAGTTACGGTCTCGTAGAAATCAGCGTATTCTATCATCAAATTACAAGCGGTAATCGGTAGAGGAAAATCTATTTTCACCTCAGTTTGACCTGATTGTAATGGCACTGAGCGTGCTTTATGCCACATAGCTGGACGATTCTTCAGCTCCACCACTGCTTGTACAGTACGGTTATTGTAGTAAATATTGATGGTACGCACCATTTTTGTACGTTTCAAATCAGCAATGCGCACAACCATTTTGGAAATTGTGTGACTTTGTACCAATTTCACGATCATTGTGGTTGTGGTAAATTTCGAATCGGATTTGATTGATGGCAATTTAATGTTGGCCATTGCTACTTCGGGGTTATTGCATACAAGACACGGTTCTGATTCTAAATAATAGCCGTTCATTTGCAGTATTTGCTCAAGCGTAGTATAGATTGGTGCATTCGGATGTTTCGAAAGTAAATCATTCTGTTGACGTAATACTTCAACTGCTTTTTCCGTATACTCTGGCAGTTTGTCAACAATTGATTTTGTGCTGAGCGTTAAATAACCCAGTATATCAACAAATTGTGCGGTACGTCTGCCGAAAGCCGGCACCAATGGCCACATGTTCCACAAAATACTAATTAATTTCTCTTTCTGACGATCATTGGAGTTTTCGTAAATGGCGAATATCAATGAATGTGCTTGCCAACGTATCGAGGTGATGTTGGTCTCCAGTAGAAAGATGCGCACAAATTTGTTCAGCAATGTGTCAGAAACAAAACGGAATATCTGATGTACGAATGTGCTGCAATGTGCTGGATCAAATTTGGAATCGAACGAGATTTCGATGTCTTCAGATTTCTCACGTTCCGCACGCAATTTGGATGATGTGCCTGGCGTTTGTTGTTGTTGTTGCTGTTGTTTAACGGCCTGTATGTTATTGCAAAGCGCTGCTTGTAGTAGTTGCAGAAGAATCGGTGAAACGCCATCATCGAGTTGATAGCAAGCGATCTCAATCAAAACTGGTATGACATCCTCATGAATGAGGCAGAATTTTTGCCAATTGCCAGTGCGTATTTGGCTGATCTCTTGACAGGTGCGCAAGTGTTCGGTGAGTTCGACGAGTGAATCATAGCTAAGTATCGGTATCGATTGATTTGAAAGCACTAAATTCTGAAAAAATATAAATAAACCGTGGAATATAAGTATTTTCCAAAATAAAATTACAATAAAATACCTTCGTATTAAATAGGCTGCAAATCTCCTTAACAAAATTGAAGTGCACATCGAGCGAGTGTCCATCACGGAACATGCGGAACTTCTCTTTGTTACCACAAATGTACATGAGTAATTTGCGTACTTGTCGACGCAGCAATGCATTCAAATTCAGCATCATATATTCGCACAGTGTGTAAGTCATGTTCTCGCAATAGTTGTGATACCAATCATAGGGACCAGGATGTGTGGCCGAAAGTCGTAAGATTTGATATGGCAAACGTACGGAAATCTCGGTTAGCAAGGCATCATATGAATCAAAGATATCGGGATAATTTTTCAAATAGTTATGTGGTATTAGCATAGAAATATCAGGCTTGGCGCCATGTCGTATCGGTTTAAGTAGATTAGTTTTGGTTGATGTTGTTGCAGCGCTAGAATTTGGTGTACCGACGGCTACAACCGCGTTGTTACCATTTGCACTTTGTTCGCTGGATACACGTTTCCAGTGTTCCAGTAGTGATTCCATTACGACCAATGAGAATGTGAATGCACCGTTATTGCTGAGTATACTAGCTGTGGTGCTGGCTACAAATGATGCGTTATCCTTGAATTGATGTGGTGGTGATGTAGTGCCTGCCTGTTTGGACTTTGTCTTTCCCATTAAGACGCCGAAGAGGCAGAGCAACACAAGTCGAACCTCGTTTTTAGCGTTGCGATCCTTCATCTTGCCAAATAAAATAAAAAAGAAGTAAGTGATAAGATATCAGAAAGCAACTTATGAAAATATTGTCAAAAATTATAATACGGACTTTAAATGTGTAGAAAGTATCATTCAGTTAAACCTGTAGAAAGTTTGTTTCAGTTGTCGAAGTGACTTCGTGTCTTAGTCCTAATTTCAGATTCGGTAAACTTCGTGGAAATTTTAATTTTATGTAATATTTTGAATTTGTGTAACAATTTTGTATAAAAGTAGTGAAGGTTTACATTTTTGTGAAAAGTCTTTTTAATAGAATCTTATGCAAAAAATGGTTTCATGACACTTTTAAATATTTTACAACCATACAATAAACCTTAAGACCTCAAAATAACGGATAGTATACTTACCTTGAAAGTATTCGAAATTGAGTCCATTTCGACATAGTCCACAAGGGCTGATAAAAGTTCGTTTAACACTTTTTGGTCGCGTTCGTTATTGCCATTCAGATCGGTTGTCAACATAAGTATTACTTGGATTAATGGTATGGCTTGCACACCATTGCAACTATCGAAAGTTTGTATATTGAGGATGATATTCTCCAAAATTGAAATTCTATTTGAAATATAAGAAAAAATTATTTACTACACATTAATTAAAAAAATAACAGCAATTTACCTCAGATCATGCAATTTGGCCAAATTTTCATCCTCAGAGAGCATCTCCTCGTTTGGCACGCTTGTAACTGCGGCTGCTGCTGCGCTAGTACTAGCAACAGGCTCATCGGTGCCGCCTACTGCGCCAGCATTTGTATTTGATTTGTTGCTTATATTTATGTTTGAAGGTGCATTTGCCGAACGCGGTGGCGAAGCATTAGCCTGATCGCCATATGTGCTACTACGTCCAGATGTGCCACCAATACTCTCCACTCCACTACCACCACTTTCTGAACCACCACTTCCGGCCGGTTCAGCCGGTGATGTACGTAATGTAGAGCCATCGGTAGCAACATTGGAACCTTCATCATCAGAGCCACCAGCTGAGACACTTGCTGCATTAGCTGCCATACCAATATTATTGCCTTCAAGCGCTTGTAAATTATGTAGGTTGCCGGCATTTCGAATACCTTGTAGATTTGCCAGACCTTGTTGCAATGATTGCAGACCTTCGCCGTCATGTTGTTGCAAACTTAGAGCAATCGCTAAATCCATAATTGCTTCATCGTCGGCATCCTGTTGTAGGCCTAAAAGTTGTGGAAAACCGCCACCCATAAATGCTTCCAAATTTAATAGCTGATGTCCCGCATCGTGCGCAAGCGGATCTATTGCGCTAGCGTCCACAAATTCAGCGCTATTACTACGACCAACTGCAGCAGCCGAGGGGCCACCAATAGCAGCTGCAGCCGCTTCTAATACTTCGTCGGCGGCCACTTCAGCTGCACCGGTAACTGCTAGCGTTGTTAGATTGGTGGACGTAATCGTGCCAGTGGTGTTAGAAGGTGTGGGTGTCGAGCAAACCGGCGGTGTTACAATAGCAACTTTCCGACGTTTCAAACGTGGATTTAGCAATAATATAATGGCTTCCTTGGCGCTATGACTTATAACGCTTGATTCGTTTTTCAGCAGGTCTATAAAGTACTTGGTCATGCGTTCCACTTGATCGGCATCGGATAGTGCAAACGCATGCATTATTTCTACTAAACAGTGAACAATAGTTTCCGTATGACTAAGACCACGTCTAACGATCGATGTCGGCTCGTCGACATGTGGTGTGATTTGATATAATTTTTCAACGAACTCGAGTATGTCTTGGACGAGTTCAATTTTGTTATCCAGGCAAATTTTTGTGAGAGATTGCGGACGTGACATGGCAATACTGCGTACCAACAAGACTAGACGATAGAAAGCCTCCGGATCCACATCACGTACCGTTTCCGGCGAATTTAATTTGCTCTTTAACGCCTGCAATTCGGCATTCACATAGTGTATAACCTCATTGTCTTTGTAAGAATGATAAGCGTTGCGATTACCGAACAGAGTGGCTAAAACATAACGCGATTGCGCTTGTACTTGATTTGGTGTGGGTAATAGAAGCAATGAAGTTGCCGTTTTAATTGCTTCCTGTTTAATTGTTGCCGTTATATTACTGCCGCCAAGCAAATTCAGTGAATAGTCCAGCACTTCTAGCAGGTTTGTAACCATTTTATCCAAATTATTTATAGAAGTGAAGCCCTCACCGAAATTTGCCGCAGATAGCTGGCCATTGAAGTTAGCATTGGCGTTGCCAGCGGTGCCCGTTACAACGTTACCGGCTGTATCATCGCTGTCATCTGGCCAGCCAACTAAATCTTTTGATTTGCCATACACTTCAATGCTATCCAGCATACTGACATTTTCGGGATCCTGTGATTTGCCAAAAATAACTTTTAAACATTTATCTGATTGTAGAATCTCCTCACGCGTCAAAGGTATATCAAACCAGCGCGCACGGCGTACAACAGTGGGTATAGTGCGTCCCAGTACTGTTACGGTTTGTGGCGCACGTAATGCATCCTGTGTGCCTAACAGTACGCGTATACCAACAATTACTGTGTTCGGGTCGTTATTATATACTTCCAGTGTAAAGCCGGTGGGCTTTGTAGAAGCTACAAACATGCCAGTGGAGAAGAGGCGCGTTTTGAGTTTTTGCTTATTATAAATCTGCAGCAAATCATTGCCGCCGAACTCCACGTCAGATAACATTGTGCAATGTTCGAAGAAGTCAATTGGGAATATTGGTGCGCCATTAGGACCGACAGTTTTTTGTTGATTAGTTGTTTTGCGTTTCGATTTCTTATTAGAATTACATTTTGCGAATAGCGTTGAAGAGTACAATTGATTACCAAAGGGTTGAACTTGTGGCGACAACCAGAAGCTGGTATTTTCAGGCTGGGCGGTGAATATGCGTAAACTGCCGTCTTCGCACAATAATATGAGCGTGGTTTTCTCTACACCAGCTACTGTGTGACGTATTGCCACCATATCCATTATACGTGATTTCGAGGATTGTGCTTTGATCTCTTGCATTAGTATGCGTTCTGGTGTAAACATGAAAATGACTGGATTGTTGGAGGTGTGCATCATGGAGCAAATTAAACCAGGATGTCCAGTTATTTCGGTCCATTGACACAATGGTTGAGGCGGTCCTTTAGATGAGTTCTTAGATGCGGGTGCAGTTTGCAGATGTGTTATGCTCTTCACACCCTTGTTCACGTCGGTAAGTGGTGCCATGAAACTGCGTCCAACCGAATAACTGAAAAACAGCAGTTGCAGCGTATGCGAATAATAAATGGATACACCACCACCACCCACTTGCCCGCTAACATCCTTGATGTGTGGGTGATTCAATTCCAAAGTATTGGTTACATAGAAATCGCCATGTTTAGCTAAACTTTGGTCATCCAATTTCTGGTAGTAAATGTAGCCAGAGGAGGCTATGATCAACATGTAATATACGCCATCTTGGTAAACGAATGTGCAATCGCGAATTTTGCCAATCGCTACAAGGAAATAATATTTGGGACTATAAGAATCTTCAGACAGCTCGTAGATTTTCACATAATCGGCTGTGACGAGCGCCAACATAGTCTGCGAACCGGGCAGCCAATTGGCTTTCTTAATAAAGTTTCCATTCTCGAGCTGCGGTGTCAAAACAATATGCTCGTTGGTAGCGCCACTATTGGAGAATGTTAGAATGTGACATTCCTTCAAACCACATACGGCTAAACAGTCTTCATTCGCCGGATTGGCTGTTAGTGAGAGTACTGTGCACGGTATAGGCGCCGACGAAAGTTGTGTGAGTGTAAGCTTGCGTTTGGCAGCATCTGCTTGCTTAAGTAATGCCGATAATTGTAAAATTGTAACTTTTCCTTTTTCGTGGGACACAGCTAAATGCTGACGCTTGCCATGCGGTGAGGAGAGGCAACACAATGCCACACGACGCACAAGACCAGATGAGAGCAACTGTTTTATGGTCTGGCCTTGGTCGCCCGAATAGCTCATGCGTACATTCTCAAATGCGCCTTCCTGTGAACCCAGTGTGGGCACCATTAATTGATCGGTGATTTGGAAAGTCTGTTCGGGCGCATGTAAACGTTCCAATGCGGTCTTGGCTCGCTTGTGACAACCAACAATGGAAAAGAGTGCACAATTTTCACGTATCGATGGTAGCAACACATCCAAGAAGTCAAGAATGCAATGTACGATTACACTCCATTGTTCGTTATTCTGAAAGAGTTCACGACTTGAGCCCAACCATTTCATTAGCATAGTAATGCGTTCGTTGGGCACATCCATGCGTTGTGTATATGTGGCGATTTGTGTTGGAGGTGTTTGTGCGCGTTTTTTGCTATTCAACGCATTCAAATTACTGGCATAAGCGCTCTGGCTGTAATCGATAAGTTGACGACTGTCAGCGCCTGAACTGCTAATGCCGCCACCAACACTCGAAGAGACACGTCGACTGAGCGCTTGACAAGAACCGTCCTCCTTAGCGCCACAGTCGCAAAAGAAGTTACCATACTTAGCATAGCTAACGTCATGTCCTTTGTGACACACGCGTGCGCACACTGAGCACACGCCAACCGTATTCACCATGTTACAGGTGTGACAATGATACCAATGTTGATTCATGAATTCCTTTTGGGTTTGTGAAAATGTGCAGAGTTTATTGTTGAGGCTATCTTCATCTGAGTCCTCAACAAATGAGTCATCCTCTTCCAGGCCTAAATCATCGATAAGCTCCTCTAAATCAGTTTGCATTTCATCATCCCATGATGGGGTCAAATTTTTACTACCCTTATAACCGAGACTCTGCAACAATTCGCTCAGATATTTAAGAAGTGCATTGATGTTTTCAAGTGTAACGGCCGGTACTAATGATGTGACATTTTTGGGATTCAAAGCACGTTCGAGTACTTGAAATTTAATTATTTCAAGCCAAGCTATGGTAGCTTTGAAGAGTATGGCATGGCCACAATCTTGTGTCTTGTCGGCTAGTATTATCATAACTTGGAGCATGTCAGCAAAATCAGATGCCTCTTGCGGTGGTGCAATCAACGACTGTCCCAGTTGGATTAGTGATTGGAAGAATATCTTGCCAACACCTGTTGAAGATTTGCTGCTGCGTGTAATGTACTTCACAACGCTTAACAAAAGTGCACCGTTGCGTTCGGCACCTTCGGCGTCTTGCGATGTTTCATCCGATTGATTTGTCACATAACTGTTGCCGACATTTTGCCAAAGATTAAAGGTCTCAGCCTATAAAATGAAATGCAATTAGGTGCTAATTTAATCTTTTCAAGTGATTTTTTTTTTTTTTTTTTTGGGATTGTTGTTTACCTGTATTGTGGGAGCGCAAGCTATTGCACCATCATCTTCGGTCTCCATGGCTTCTGCGTCCAAACCAGAGGATTGCGCCAATTGATCCGTTATGCTAGGTATCGCTGAAACGGTAGCCATATTTGTTGGTGTTTGTGCATTACTTGACGGTGTACTTGAGGGTTGCATGCTTGCAAGCACTTTATCCACCGTATCAGAACCGCCAGTTGCGCAACTGGGACCATAAATAATATGACTTAACCAATCTTTTATATGAGGGACATGGAAATATGCCAACTCGTTGAAGCATTGTAACAGATCCTCCATTGGAAAGCTGCAATCGGGTTGTTCGGCCAATTGAAAGAGCTTCTCAACGAATTGCAATAGCTTTTTGGCATAACATACAGACATTGTAGTACCTGTGAAAGATAACAGCAGCTCTACCATGCTACCCGCTTTATTTACGTAGAAGAAATTATGCATTGCCTTGACCCCCGTGGGTTTTTCAAGCATTTGAGTCATTGTTTTTAGTACGGAGAAAAGCATTACTTCGCTAAAGATCACTTTGCTTGTGTTGGCCTGCGATTGACGCAATTCACGAGCAAATTCTAAAAGAAGCTTGTAACAGTGTCGCAATGTGTACTCGTATACGAGCAGCTGTTGTGCCTCATTGCTGCTATCGTGTCCGGTCATTAGGGTGTGCATGCATTTCTCCCCTTTTTCATACACATATTCCGTACGTACATCCAACATTGTCGAAATTAGCAAGGATTTCAATTCATTTTCAATATCCAAACCGACATTTGCACCGCCAGAGCTGGGCGCAACATCAACATTGCAATATGGAAGTAGTAAATCAATTAGACTTAATATGGATTTCATACAGTGTTTCAGCGAATTCAACAAGGAATAATTATTATAGCGTGTTAGCTCAGCAATATGCGCTTCAATCACTGCTAAGGTGTATTCCTCTACTGGATAGTTGGGTTTGGTGAATATAGTCCCATCTGATACGCGTAGGCATTTTGGCCACTCAACATTAATTATATCTTTATCCTGATTCGGCAAGAGCTTTATAAATGTTGCTTTTAATTCGGTGGTAAGTGGATTCTTCGAGCTAACAATTGGCACGATAAGATTCAGTATATTAACGGGTGTGGCATCTGTTAGTTGTAAAGTCATTTTGCTGCGTACTGTTTCGGAAACGATTTTGTAAGTTTCAATTAATAACAGTAGCAGATCACGACTAGTTTGTGCACGTTCCTGTAGCAGGGTAGATGGTGAATCAGATTTATTCTTCTGTTCCAAAGATTCCGAAGAAGAATAAACATCTTGTTCGCCCGTTGTAATTGGTGAATTAGAGCTGGGTAAGCTAGGGCTGGCGCTACCGCTATTGTTGCTGCTTGCAGCAGCGCGCTGTAGCTTAATACCTTCTTTAGCGGCCCATGCTACAGCTTGCATGTGCGCGACAACAGCATCGAGCAGTATAATATGAGATAAGCGTGGATTAACTGTAAAAAAGTATTATGAGTAGCGTGAAATTCATTCGAAATAATTACAACAAACTAAACTCACCTTTATCTACGGCATTGTTGAATGATTCCACGCCCAGTAAAGTCTGTTTCAAACTGAAGCTAATATCGCTGACGCGATCACTGACATTGGACCAAAGCGTTTCTGCAAACTGTGTATACATGCCTTGCTTGATTAAACTGTTCACTATCAAATAATGTGATGTTGACATGGGACAACGTATAGACCAAAGCAAAGAGTGCAAATTCGGCACTTTATCTTCGAGCAACGATTCAACGTGGACCGTTGAAGGGGGCAAACCGAGTAGTAATTTCCAACAGATGCTGAAACAATATTGCATAGCGCATAAAGTATGTGAGGTGATTTTGCTTTGTGACATGTCAGTCACGGAAAGTATATCGATTAGTGCATCGACCAGAAGCGGATATTTTAATTTGTCGGGTGTGCACAATATGAAATTCCATGCTAGTCCATCAAGTTTGAATTCCTGTTGTGTCGTAGTAGCAGATTGATCGACCACAGTAAGTGAATAGAAAGTGGGACGTATATCTGAAATCAATATAAGAATTTAGACTAGTTACAAGTGGTGTTTTATTTACATAAAATGACAGCATTACTTGAAAGATAGTCCGAAGATGATTTGCGGAATTTTTCTTCTATATCCTTGCGGCAGAAAGATGTCAGTTTCGTTTTGCTATTAAGCAAATCGGAAACTTTTTGATTTTCATGCATTGTTGTTATGCTAAATAAATTCCAACGCACTTGATCCAGCAGTTCAGGTGGTGCATTGTACAGATGTTTCATTAGATACTCAAGGAAGAGTAACAAACGTGATAGCAATATTATTTGACTATTGCGTACAGGTTTATCTGGCGAAATGCCGCGGCAAACTTCAGCGCAACGTGTTACCGCACCTGCTGTTAGCAACAATATCATTTTCTTTTGCATTAAATTCAATGAATGGAAAAGAAATAGCAGTAGCTGCGCGTGCTCCATATTAAGATCTTCATAGTCAACATCAGATGCAGTGCTTGCCACAGAAGTGCAACAAACACCTTCGACGAGTGTGTTAATTAAACGGTGCCATACTGATAGGCAGGCGGCTTCTTTTTCCTGCGTTGGCTTAAGCAATAGTATTTGGACTAGCACTGATAAGGTGCTTGGATATACCTGTAGTGGCCAGGCATTGGTATCTGTTGACCAAGGCGAAATCGAAAGATGTTGTAGTAAATTTGATTGCAAAGTTTCGCTTAGAAGTGAAGCTGATATCAAATTGTGTAAATAGCGACCAACTGCACCGGAGAAACGTATCATGGCAGCTTGCCATTTGGCACACGTGGACGCTTCAGCTTCGCCACGTGCTGTATCACGATCCAGATCCTTTAGTATGTTCGCCAATAGTAACATTTGTTGGTCACTCAAACCAGCTTTTACATAGCGATGTAAATAGGCATGTTTGTTGGCAAAAAATTGTTCCATGAAACAAAATATTTGTGCTGCTAAATCTAAATATTCATGTGGCTCATCAACAGCTGGCACTAAATTTGACTTTTGCGCTTCAGTGCTGCGATCTGGAGCCTGCAGATTTGCCGGGTCTTCATTTCCCTCGGGAGAGAGGGTTTCCTTGAACCAATGACCCAAATAACTTTCGCTATCATCTTCTTCAGAATTATCCGAGCAGGATAGTGTATCATTAAAGTATGTTGTTGAATCCGAGTAACTGATGGCCTCACATTCGGTGCGATCTTTGGCGTTGGCCCGTTTAAGTGCGCACGCTTTACGATAAGCGACTGTTGCAAGAAAAGTGAAAAGTTGATGCAATGTGGCGGTGTTGAGTACACGTATTAAACGCTGTAGTGACGTGTAGTTTTCTAATATGTCGAAACTAGCTGGTTCTGGTAAATTCTGATTGCTGTTGTTTACACCAATATCGTTGCAAGTGGATTCAATTTTTAAATCTTCAACTAATTCGCTCAACAATTTAATACAATGATTGGCTATTGCGGCATTTAGTACTCCAAAGCCTTGTTGAACTTTGAAAAGATTGACACGTGCTGTTGGTGTGGATGGTGCATCTGGTGGACGTTGGGTAGCGCCAACTGCAGTTTTAGATTTAGATGCATCTTCGAGCTGCGCTGCCGATTTGCTACTTGTGCCACCGCTACCTGAGGCACCAAGAGCACCTTGTATGCCACTAACCAATAACCAGGCACCAAAACACAAGTGGTTCTGATATACATGAGAACGCGCAGATCGTTTGAAGACATTGCCTATAATAGTGTAAATTTCCAATGCTTTATCAACAATAAAACGTGAATGCTCTTCTGTTTCATCAGTTTCTTTCGATTGTGCTCCACTACCACCACCAGAAGATTGTTGACTCTTCTGTGAGGACGATGAGCTCGACATGCTAAGCACACTACTCGCAATGGATGTTAATACAGCGCAGTAGAGTGCTGAAATAGCGCAATTGGATAGTTTAGTTATACGGCTAGGTGATAGCGGTTGCATGACGGGCAAGGATAAAGCTTGCCATAGTATAGCGATGTCAGTAACCATATGGGATAGAGTATTCTTTATTTGTGTAGCTTCAGTTTGTGTAAGTGGCAAATACAACGGTTTTGTATTTATAGCTGCAATAGTTTCCTGATACTTAGCGCGATAACGTGCCAAAATGGGCAATGAAATACACACATCAAGTATAACATCGGCTCCATTTAGTGACTGCAAATATGCAACATTTGCTATGGTGAAAATATCCTAAAAAACAGTTTTTTCAATTAGACTTATGAACCTTCCTTAATTACCAACTTACTGCACAATCTGTGATTTCATCACTTAGTGGCGACCACGCACTTTTGCCAGCTTCCAGTGGTGCAGTTAACTGTTGAAATATAACCGTTGATAAATCTGAACGCGAGCGTTTTATCTCCGATTTTGGAGACTCCTTATCACCACCAGATACAATACTTTTGTTTGGTTCAGGATACTTTGCTCCCTTTAATACAGCTGCTACGACATTGAAATCTAAATGTAGCAGTCCAGATACTCCAGGATGCGGATTTTTCAATGTAGCGTTTTGTGGAGGTTTGCCCTCGCAAAGACTTTTCAAAGAGGGTAACAGCCATTTTATTTCGTCTCTAAGAGATTGTGTATAGCTGGGTTTCTTGGTTATCTTTATTATGAAAAAAATATATAAATGTAGCAAATTAACAATGTTGATGCTAGAGTTTAAAAGTGATTTATTCAATTATCTTTACTAACTGCAATTTAAAGTGCACTACTTAATTACATGATACATATTTTTTTTATTGTTTTTTTGTTCATTAAGTTTTTTTTTTTTAAATCGGCTAGTGACACCGTTATTAGTAAATAGTGCTCCAATTAAGATATTTTGAAAATTATGTTTGCATGGAAAACAATATCAAATACTTAAAAACTGTCTTCAATTACGCTTAATTTACGTACGTATTTTCAAAATACATTTTAACATCATATACTCACCTTACTCAATTTATGGATTATGAATCGTATAAGTATCGCACAGGCCTCTTGTATTTGCGGCAACTGTGTTTGACAAACTGTTTTTGTATAGAATGAAAGATGAAAAGAGAATTAGAAAAATATGCAAATGAATTGCAATTTTAAGCACCCCCTGCCTTCCGGAAACAAAACAAAATTTCAAACAGCTGGTGTTTAAAACACAGATAAACAAACATATATACATATAATGCCCATACCTTTCCTTTGCTAACAAAAATACAGAACAACCATTTTAATATGAATATATAACGGTACATGCCAATCAATTTAAAATTCGACAATAAATTGTTAACCATCAGAAAATAGTTTTAATTTTACTAAAAGCAATACATTCTATATTTAAGGGGTGAACTTTTAATTCTTATAAAGTTGAAGCAAAGAAAAGCTATTGTAACTGAAAAAAATTGTGTATGTATACCTGCTCGGTGAAAAATCGTTGTCGAGACTTACCAAGTTTACATTGGCTCAATTTGTCTGCAGCAACTGCTGCAAAGGCCATATAAAATTGCGCATAATTACTTTCATCATCGAAAAAATCGTTTTCACTGCAATTAAATTATAACAAACACGATTAAAATATTAGAACGTATTTCACAAGTGTGGAAAATTTTTTTCACTCGTCGGCCGCCATCTTTGATTTGCGAGTGCATTGCAAATTTCTGATTAAGCACCGATTACTAATTGCTATGAAATAAAAACTTATATATCAAATATTTATATTATTTACCATCTTGTTATGGCCTTAACCACATTAACTATATCTGTTTTAGTAAAGGAACCATATCGACTCGCTATAAGCGGTTTTATAAAGCTCCAATCCATCTTGAAATTTCACAAAGACTGATTTGTCATTTATCGACTGACATATGACTTTGTTTTTGCCGTTTTTCCAATTCATTTTCGTGTTACCATTCACAATAAGTATGCATGTTGCCAGACGAGCGATAATTATTTTAATTGTAGAATTGTTCTACATATCCAACTTTTGATAAATGTAGTGATCAAGTTTCGTCTGATAGTTCAGTTTATAAAACAAATCGGGAAAATGTTTTATGATGCACTACGGCATTGCAGGTCTGGGTCAGGCTAATACCAAAGAGAATAGACATTTTATCAATAAATATGTTCGTCGAATTTTAGTAATGGATTCAAGTCGTTGCTTGCATTTCTGTTTTTCTACATAAACTAAGGCATCTTTCTATATTTTTTTTATAACAAATAAGTGTATAAAAACCTGTTATAATTAATATAAATCTAGAAATGATATGCAGCAGAATTTGCTTGGAGTGAAGATCACATTATATGTAACTAATCATACATATCGTCGAAGCTGTTTTTGCCTCACTGCTTTTTATTGAGTTCTAAATTATGTTTACACTTTCCACTTCGATTTTTTCTATTTAACTAAATATCAATGTGCTTAACCAACAACCAAGGTGCCATCATCGGGGAATTCATGAGCGGGTACTTCCAAGTTCAATGGGGCTGGTCCTTTGCGTATACGACCGGAGGCATCGTAGTGAGAACCATGGCAAGGACAGTAATAACCACCGAAGTCGCCTGCATTAGCAATTGGCACACATCCCAAATGTGTGCAAACACCGATTACCACCAACCATTCGGGTTTGATAACACGTTGCTGAAGTAAAAGTAAAATATTAGCGATTGTTTTATAAGAAATACCATACTATTTGGATGCTACTCACGTCATCGCCTTGAGGATCACGCAAAGTTGATACAGCAACGGAGCGTTCGGTTGAAATTTCATCGGCTGTGCGATGACGAATGAACAAAGGCTTACCACGCCATTTGAATGTGACAGATTTGCCTTCTGGAATATCGCTAAGTTTGATTTCAATCTTAGCCATGGCCAATACATCAGCGGTTGCACTCATCGAACTTACGAACGCTGTTACAAGTCCTTTAGCAGCGTAAGCACTACCTACAGCTCCGGCACCAATCAGCATGTAGGAGAACGCTTTGCGACTCTCTGCCGAATCATCCTTGCGGTTGGGCTTATTTACAGACTCACGACGGTAAGGAGAGAAGTCAGGTACTTGCAGGTCAGTGTGTGCATTGCGTTGAACTGCAAAATCAAGCTTAGGTTTTTAGTTTATCCAACTAACACGTAAGTATATTTATGAGTTAGAAAATGTAATTATTTCAAACTTTAGTTTCTAGTTTGTTTTTAAGCACTGTTTTAAGAATGACGTTTATGCCTAACCTCAAAAAACATTACATAATGTACGTCCTCCAGAAACGGGCACAAATCATTATTATTGTATATCAGCTATTCAATTTCAACTTTTTATTTTACTTTCGATGTATTCATACACTTTTCTTTAAAACACCACATCACTTGGTTGTGCAATAACTTCAAGGAAACACTGCACCAGTCCGATACTTACCTTGAGCGGATGCCACTGCTGCTGGTTTGAG
The DNA here is from genome assembly GCA_037783105.1 of Bactrocera zonata. NCBI lineage: Eukaryota > Metazoa > Arthropoda > Insecta > Diptera > Tephritidae > Bactrocera > Bactrocera zonata. Next base: position 92,987 of record JBAWJQ010005310.1, on the reverse strand, counting down.
CACATTGGACACGGTTTGGCTGCCAGCCCGTAGGTAAGCACGAGTTACTGCGTTCATCATATTTGAAATTTTATTCAAAACTCGATTTTTTCAAAGTTCGAAATGTATTTAAGATTATCGTGGTGGCCAAATTTGTTGCGAAAAATTTCGCTGCCTACCGAAATTGCTGCTGATATCTGACAATCGACTAATAGCAGAAAAAATAAATGATGAAATGTCAAAAAGTGACAAGTACGCAGATGGCGCTGCTATTTTGTTATGGTTTGGAAACGTACTAAATATGGCGACTAACGGTGCCAGATTTTATTCCAAGCAAAGCGTATTTGATAATAGCAAAAATCGGTCGAAATGTACACTTAAATGGTGTAAAATCGGAATTTATGACATCGTAAGAAATAATGTGGCTTTTATATAATCTAAATATTTTAGAGCACAAGTTAACAACGGTTTCACGTTAGACAGATAGATTGAATTTTGAGGATTGCACTGTGACCGCTGGTCTCCATGCCTTCTCATGTTATCAAAACACTTCGTTTAAGTCTGTCAAATCACAGAGGTTTGGTAAAGCCCCTGTAGTAATGGCGCGTTAATAGCTGTAATGTGTCTTCTCAGCGTATTCATTTGCCCGATAGTCTAAGTCCTGAGTCTGAGCCTGAGTCTGTTGTCTCTGCACATAAGTAGGTCGCCGAAGCGACACCTATCCGTAGAGCAATACTAAATTGTGCTTATGACAACGCAACCTGCAGTAACCTGTGGAAAATCTCACAAACCGTCTTAATTTGTCGGAACTGTTCGCGAAGGGCACTTTCGGTTCCATCAGACTGGTTGTCGCAAATTCTTTCCCCAAGAGATCGGCTAACTAATTTTCTTTGATGACTTTCCGGAAGGGCCTTGAGAGCCGGGGTGCATGCTGGTTGTATCCCCTCTGCCGTCTCAAAATGCTTGCCTTTCATCGGCCTTTTCAGGCAAGGAAACAAAAAAGTCCTGCATGGGTACATCTGGGCTGTAGGGTGGCTGCGGAGGCGTTGGGATGCCGGATTTGGTTAGAAGTTGTTCACAAAAAAAGCAGTGTGAGCTGGGGCATTGTCGTGGTGCAACCTCCAATCGGCTGCGATGTCTTGTCGGACCCGATTGAACCTTCGTTTGAGTCTCTTGAGTACTTCCACGTAAAATTTGGCATTGACGGTTTGTCCACGAGGAACAAATTAATGGTGGACGATGCCTTTGATATCAAAAAAGACAATGAGCATTGTTTTCACTTTGGATTTGCTCATTCATCAGCGACGTCTTCCGGCCCTTCAAAAAGGCTTGGTGCGAAATACATCACTTCTTGCTAAAGCAACAACTGGGTAAGCCTGCTCGGCATTTGATATGGTCTCTGTCGCAGATTTACCGAGTTTCACGCAGAATTTAATCACGTACCTCTGCTCTAATCATTTTCGGCACGCACCAATTACAGAAACACTTCGCGTGAAAATGTTTGTCCTGACTCTCCAGGTGCTTGGAGATAACTGACCAGCCGCTCGTTCGTTAGCTAGGAACGCCCTCTACTGAATCCAATCGGTGCGATAGACTGTATTAGGGAGAGGAGGAACATTTATAGATTAGTTTGGAGTTGACAGCAAAGCGAAATAAATCGAATACTTTTTTTTTTTTTGAATTGAAATAATTATTAAGGCTGGACTTAAGTGTTAATTGTTCGCGCAAGTAAATATTGAAAATACCTAAATTATAATAGTTAATAAAAGCATAAAGCAAATACCTACACACAAGCTTTAAAGAGGAAAGATATTGAAAAATACGGACAAAAAGCAACATGGCTTCCCGCTGAGTAGAAAATTAAAATCCTGAGTGAAAAACTGTCACAATCTTTGCTTTTTATAAATTGTTGTGGTAAATTAGGAAAGAAAAGTGAAAGAAGAATGAAAGAGAATTGTATATATGTACATAGAATTAAATTAAAGAGAAAAATAAATAAAAAATCTTAAATAGTTATTAAATTGTTGGAAAAAATTTGGGGAAGATAAGAACAAGTTTTTATGGAAGATAGTTTCCACAAAACAAATGTACCATCTGATCAAATTTAACCCGGACTGGCAAAAATAATAACATTTCACGTATTTCAATATAAATATTTATTATCAAAATAAGCACCTGAGCCAACGCTTTGTGTAATTTTCCTAACACTTGTTGTAAGTCTCGGCTGGGACAGCCTTCAATGACCTTAGCGAACTTTGTTTTTTTCGGTTACGGTTCATTTTCGGAGTTTTCATTGAGGCAAAATATTGGGGAGACAGTAAGAATGGTAGAGGCTACTAGTGTGGGGAGAGAGGAGTCGCTGGAGAAGAGGCGTAGTGACCTTTCGAACTGATGGATCGAAGTTAGGAGGGAAAGTTGGAGTAGGAACTTTTCTGTAAGTAGCTTTAGGCTACCGGACCAATGTAGTGGTTTTCAGGCAAGAGTGGCTGCTATTAGAGCGGTAGACGTACTGCTACGAAATGCAGACTCTTTCAGAATAGTGAGCGTTCACTTCGACAGCAGAGCGGCAATACAAGCCTTGAGCTCGCTAACTGTGCGCTAGTAGGTAGTAAAGGAGAGTATGTCTGAATCGCTTGCAACTGCAAGCTGAGCTAGGCAGAGGGGGCACCCTTGCCCTTTTCAAATTGGAAAGGGACCAAGTTGGATCTCTATTGGTTTGTTGCGTTCTTGCACTGGACCAATGGATCTCGCGTGAGACTGCAAGACCATTTTGGCCTAAAGTAGAATACCACTGAACTACTTGCCTTCAGCAATGTAATAGGTGCCGTAATGGAAGGTGCTTTTACTAAAAATTGATGAATAGGCATTCATGCGGTAAGACTATAAAACTTGACGGACATATCTTGTCAAAGTTGTATGGGTAAGGAGGAAACATCCTGGCAATTTCTCCTTCATTGCCCTGCCTTTGCAAGACTGAGGTTGAAAAATTTCGCAGCCTTACCTTCGGCTAAACACGACATAGCAAAAATTCTCTTGGGACGACTAATACAACAAATTTGTGACAGGCTCAAATTGGTTTGTTCATCTGACCTCTACAGACTTCTATTATATACTATTATATTATTTTAGGTAGCGGAAAGGTCCGGTGTTCTAAGCTGTCCAAGTAAGATCCTTATTTGGATCAACTCCGTAACCTAACCTACCTCACCTAACCAACAGAGTTATAAAATACCTCTGTATATCAAATCCCTTATATTATTTTGGTTTCCCTTAGTAACATTTGGTTTTCTACGTTAGATTTAATAAATTCATATGTTTCTAGAACAATTGTTAGTTAATCATTATACAATCAACTACTACACTCCGAATGGACGATGACAACATCTAATGAGTCGACACTACGAGTTTTCGAGAGAAATGTTCTGCGGAAGATTTATGGTCCTTTGTGCATTGGTAACGGCGACTACCGCTGTCGATGGAAGGAGGAGCTGCACGAGATATAGGACGACATTGACATATAGTAGTTTAGTGAACTAAGAGACAGTGGCTACGCTGGCTAGGTCATGCCGTTCGAATGGATGAAAATGCTCTAGCTCTGAGAGTATGCAACGCAGTACCAGGCGGAGCAAGCAGAAGAAGACCTCCACTTCCTTGGAAGGGCTAGGTGGAGAAGGATCTGGAATCTCCAATTGACGCGAAACAGCGAGAATTAGTGAACGACGGAATCATAATTAAAACGATTTGCAAAATCCCCATGCCAATCACTTTTTACCTTTTCACTTAATTTTTTTTAGGAGCAACCGAACCAAGTAACTGTGGTAGTTCAATGAATTCATGTAAGCATAAAAGAAAAAAAGCAAAACCACACAACCATCGCATAGCCTACATCTAGGCGCCCACACAATGCATAAATATGGCAGCAAAGCACGCTCGCGTTTATTGGTGAGTGTGTGTATTTGTTGTGTGCTTGAATGTTTGTGTATGTGTGCTGCTGAACTAAATAAAAGTGCGTGAGTTTTGAAAACAACTCAAACTATGTCGGCTAGGCGCCATTGGCATACTTTATTTTCGGCTAAAACTGTTTTGCAGTCGCCAACGACGCAATCAAAGACTCCAACCGTATACAACACACACACACCCATCTATGGATGTGAAAGAGTGCGAGAGAAAAGCCAGGAAACGAAACAATTCGAGCTGCATACATATTTACAACTAAATCCAGTATGTATGTGTACGAATATATAGGAATATATGAAAGATTGTGGATCTTTATGTCTGCGTGGCTGGGTGTTGCACGAAAAGCCAACAGCTATTTGGCGTAGAGCGCTCATCCGCGGCTGCTGCATCAACTTAGTTGTCCCACAAATCCTCTGACGGATTGCTTGTCTACTTTTTGTTTACACATTTTCCATAACACAACATAAACAACAACAATAAAATGAACAACAACATTATCTCTCAACTCACATCCCCATTTATGTAACTTCGTATCCTCGCAGTAGTTTATGCGACCCACTTAAATAGCAATAACAACTACAATGTATGTGAATATGTATTTTTGTATGTGTGTACATATTGTATAAAGGCGGTAGTAAAGGAGTCAGTTGTAAAATGGAAATAACAACAACAACAATAAATGAAAAATACCAACAAAAAATATAATACATTTTCAAATACAAAAAAATCTGAAAAAGGAGCAAATAGCGAAAGTGAAATCTATAAGTAAAAGAGTAAAAAATATGATAAAGGTAAAACTAAACGGTTAACGTAATTTTGATAACTTTTACTATCCTTTCCAAAGCGTAGGATGGACAATGGGTTAACCCGGATTTGCTGGTACGTATTAGGGGTAAAAGTGGTTGTACATACATATTCGGAGCTGAGTGTGAGTGCACCTAAGCAGTATCCGGCAAGTCACGGCTACCGAAACTCCAATACGTTTCAAAGAATTAGCGCGGAAACTAACACTTAAGTAGTCACTGTGCAACCTATAAGGCTTTTGCGTAAAAAAAGCGTTGAATAAACACACGGACACAAGACTTTCGGTTAGATTTGTTAATTGGGCCCTCAAAATTTCATAATAACTTTAACAGAAATCTCTGGTAGCGCTGTAGGGTAATTAACCGGTGACTTAACCGATAGTTGGCGTGTAGGGTAATAGAGTTCAGCGTTATCGTTAGGGACCAAAATTGGTACTTTGATTTGGCTTTGGTAGTTTACGTATAGTTGTTGTGTATAAGGTTTTGGGAAAGCAATGATAGTTGATTTTAAGGTTTGTTCGCTTAAAAGGAAGGTACACAAACGGTGTTTAGGCTATAAGGGCGGTCCGATATGATCTTTGCCAACAAAAACAAAACAAATACTTTGGAAAAATGGATATTTATATCTCAACACAGTCTCTTGTTAGTTCGATATATTTGATGCAGCCATATTTCAACGTCTTTAAACCGTCCGAAAAATATTTCTAGAAAGGCAGAAAGGATAGTTTAGACCTCATCATTTTTTCAAAATAATGTGTTTTATGCAGGCACCCCCTATCCTTTTGATTACATCGTACTTGTGCGACAAAAACAGATACTTCTGTCTGCAGAAAAAAACAAGTAAAAACTTGAACTTCGGTTCCACCGAACCAGTAATACTCTCTACAGGTGAATTTTTTATAGAAATGATGTGTATAACTACTAAGCTGGTTCTTTCTAGCCATGTTGTTTGGATTACTTAGGTAAGGAAAATCGATAATTTATAATAAAATATTTTGATTTTGATTGGTCAGTTTGGATGCCAGCAAAATGCTATAGTTGTCGGCGATACCGATAAAGGATTATTTTCTTGTGGAGGAGAAAAAACATGTGGTAAATTTCGGATCGATATATCAAAACTAAGAGCATGTTTTTTATGTAATTATATATTCTACGAGTACATTTTAATCTAATAACTTTTACTATCTTTAGAGCAAGATATTGATTCTACGCGCAAAAAATTGTTGATCCTTCCAGGAAGAAAACTAGTCCAAGAAGTTTTTGACGTCTTGATTTTAGGTGAAAAAATCTGAAGTGGTACCAAATCTGGAGAATATGGCGGTTGTGGTAGCACATCCATTCAAGCTCCAATAGCTTTTGGTGAGTCATCCAACTTGACGTTTTGCGTTATCCTGAAAGAATATTACACCATAACTATTCATAAATTCTGTCATCATCTATTTGGATACATCACTTAATTCGTCCAGCTAATCTAAACAGCTAAAAACACTTCAGAATTAATTGTGGTGTTGTGGAGCAAAAGCTCAAAATTGACGGTCCCATTGAAACTCCACCAAACAAACTCCACCAAACAGAAAACATAACCCTTTTTAGGCGTCCGTCGGCTTTCGAAGTAGTTTAAACCGGTTCAACTTGCTTAGACCATAATCTCTTATAAACAACCCACTTTCCTTCACCAGTAACAATGCGCTTCAAACATGGATTACTTCTATGAGGTTTGATAAGTAAATCACGGTCGTTAATGCTACGAGGCAAATTTCGTTCTTCAAGACCATGAACGCAGATTAACTCTTGCAAACAAATGCTACTTTGGATTTTGAATTGAGAAGTAAAATCCTCTCTCAACGAACAAAAACCAAACTTTATAAACCACGTCCGAAAGGACAAAAAACACACCAGTTCAGAAAGTATTCGACGCAGTACCCGCCGGGGGAAGCAGAATAACAGGAAGACCTCCACTCCAGGTGAAGAAGGACCAGGTGGAGAAGGACCTGGCTTCGCTTGGAATCTACAATTTGCGCCAAGCAGCGGAAAGGAAGAACGACTGGCGCGCTGTTGTAAACTCAGCTATAGAAGAAGAACATGAGGAAACCATATTTGAAGCATGGAAATCAAAACTGAGTTTGTGAACGGTCGCATCAGACAATTTTAATCTTTCAGTAATCTCTCAAGTTGTTATATCGTCATATGCGTAACCGTTGGGAATGTTGAAAAAGGCTTCGGCGATTCTGTTTTAACAACAAAAAACACAAGTCTATGAAGGGTACAAAGCCTTCAAAGACGGTCGAGAGATCGTTGAAGACATGCTTCATTCTGGACGCCTTTCGACCTCATGAAAATATTAAAAATGTAAAGGATATGGTGCTTGAAAATTGTCAGGAAAGTGTTAGAGAGATAGCAAGAGAGCTCGACATCTCTCCCGAGTTCTTTCGAATGATTTTGGTGGATATTTTGGATATGAATCTTGCTTGACTCGTCCCGATAAAGTTGAAATTATAAGGGCTTATGAAAAGTGTTTTGAGGACTGGAAAATCGTTGCCATAAGTGTATTACATCTGATGAAGACAAAATATATATTTATAATTTCCTGATACTTTTTTGTCACAATGTATATTGATAAAATGTGAAGTCGGTTGCCAAAAAATTCATTGTGGTCAGCCAAACATACATACACATATCCTTTATAGGGTCCGCGGCGTTTTCTTCTGGATATTAAAAACTTCGGGGCAATATTAATACATCTTGCTCAGGGTACGAGTATAATTACAGTTGTAATACATCGCATACTGCTGACTATGGACTATGATATACTGGCCAAATATATATATATATATATATATACATATATCTATAGACATAGCAAAAAGTCTCCTTCACTCAATGAATATAACAAAACTGAAAGAAATTCAATCTATCTTCAAGTGCGTGTAACTAACTCAATCTCCATTAGATTAATATGTAAGTATTAAGACATCTTGCAACATTTGCAGCAATTTAAAGAAAAGTAATTTCACAGATCCTTAAAAAGCACATTAACCAAATGTGTGTCCTTTCAAAGTTTACCCACTTATCCATTTTCTGCATTTCCACTTACAACTGCCACATTTGGCTTTACTTTTTGCACAGCACACACACCCACGCAACACTGCCACACAGGCAACCATGTGCTTGCCACGCGTGCATTGTACCGTAAACGCATTGCTTTTTGTCGTTCCGCCTCCAGCAAAGCTACGCTCGCTCTTTTGGCATTTTAAAAGCAGCAAGGCAAAGAAATGCAAAAGGAAAACTACACAAGCACATACAGACATGCGTCGAAAAGCCAAGAAGGAAAAACAAAACGTAAGCAAAAAAAGTTAAAAGAAATTCGAAGAAAAAAAGAGGAAAACATTTGTCCCAAATTCCCAATAGCAGCGCACACACAAATATAAATTTTCCTTTTCTAAGCTGAACTGCAAAAAAACGAAATGAAAACAAAACAAAGCTGACGATAACAAGTGAACGGAAATGAATGAGGAAGAAATGCAGGATAACAATGCATAACGTAGCCGAGCGAGCGAATGGCTTCGTATGATTCTAACTTCTAATACAGCCGTTGCTGCTACAAAACGGACGGACATACAAGTCATTGTTAGCAGACACATGTTTATTGTTGTTGTAGCGTTGCGTTTTGACAATTATGTATATTGAGTGTATGTGTGTATCTGTGTGTCTTTCATGCGCTCTGCTCTGCGTTGCGCATTACACGCCTCGCTGTGCTGCGTTTCTCAAAGGACCGTGCCACGCATGACTCATGCCACCATAAATCTAACCGAAATTACATTACAAGTATTCCACCATTTGCCACAGCTAACAGCAGCCACACAGTCGAGCCAAAGCAGTGGCAGCGCCATTGAACGCATCGACATTCATGCCATGCCGCGCTGGCGCTCAGTGCAGTCCACCAGCACCCCACCACTACCACATTTGTGAGTTGCGTTGCGTTGCGTCGCCAGCCCTCGCTGCGAACGTTTTATCATCCATGCGCATGGCTGTGTGCGTGTGCATGGAAACCATCAACATCATCCCTTCGACGCGCCTTACTGACGCCAACGCGCGCAGACCATTGTGATAACGGTGCAGAATGTGGCATGATGTGGGGGTGGAGCAGCGCGAGTGGGGCATGTGGTCTTGCTGTTTTGTGTTCACTCATAAAGAAACAAAAAATAGAAATAAAATTAAAAACAACAACAAAATATGCAAAAGCTCTAGAGAAGTGAAATGAATGTTGAAGCAAAAGTGCGTACAGCGGCTCGGCTTTCCATTTATGCAGTCGCTGTAATGCGGACAACAGTGGCGCCACCAACACCAACACGAGCAACACATCTCCTACAGCTGCTATATGCACAAATACATTTGTATATGTATGTATGTGAGTAAGCATAAAAGCCACAGCATAATCATCGCCTTTAAATATGTAACAGAGAAAAGTTAAAGTGAGTCCATTTAAAGTTTTGGAATCGTTAAAAATGGTGCGCCTTACCCAAATCTAATGTTTTTCCTAATATATTCTCCACCGCACTAGTTAATGTTCCAGCAAAGGGCACAGAGATCGTCTTATAAAAATTCTAATTAGTTTTAAGAGGTTAGGTCAGTCTAGAGCCCCAAAAAGCACCCTAGGTTAGGTTAGGTTAGATGGCTGATCAAAGATCGCACGTGAACTACTATATGTAGTCCTTTATGAAGCCATAGAAAAGAAGAACTTCTGTGTTTGAACTCCACTCCAGTCAGGTCGGTGGAATAGGTGAAGATATGCGCTCCCAGGTGCTTAGGTCTTGAACTCCAAAACGCGGGGCAGTCCTTTTCCTCCATACAGCGTCTGCATATGACGTCTGGTAGGATCCTCAGCCTTATTGCATGGACGCCAATAGAGCAATGGCCCATTAAAAGCCCCAAAACTTGGGAGAGCTGAGCCTTACTGAGGCAAAGAGATCTCTAGACCTCTTGCGATCGATCTTGTACCAAAAAGCTTTTGCAACAGCGCATGTGCCGATGGTGGCACAGCGCTGATCAAGCTTCCGCGAGTCCCAGCTATACGGTAGTAGAAGACAAGAATATACGGGAGCACCGATCCGTTCCTATTCTACCGATAGCGGTTCCAGGGTGCCTTTTATTGCTAATTCAGCGGCTTTACAGTTTCCTGCGATTCCACTGTGGCTTGGCACCCATACGAGTCTTATCACAAAGACACTCGATGCTATTGACAGCGAGGTTAGGCACTCTTTGAAAAGAAAAGCAGCCTAACCTTAACAATTTATGCTCGGGTTAAGGAAAAAAGAGTCGAATTTACCTATTTCAAGCTTCAAACTTTGGTATATACAAAAAGAACAGACAGATGGCCGTGTCTAAAGCGACTGAATTAAATAGAAACTTTCTCACCCAACCCCATTCTGATTACAAAACCTTCATTTTTTAATTTTTCTAATAATTGCATAATGTGTGAATAATCAAAATACTTCTCCGATAACATCAAATTTCGACCACTATCCCTGAAAAGACCACTGTGCATTTGGCACACCCCCCGTACCGAATATATCCTTGAACCCTGAACAAGGAAGAAATTGTGTAAGAAGCAAGTAAAAGTGAAAGCGAAATTTCTAACGTAACAAAAATCATTGTTGCTGTTGTTATTCTATATTCACCAAAAAATAAATGTGTGTGCCGAAGCATTAAAAAGAAAAATGCGCCACGGGTGAGGCACTCGGGCGCATGCTATGATAACAACTGTGCATGTAATGCGATTGCATATTTCTGTACACTTATTTATATGCTTACAACACACAAACAAGTTATATTATATACACGTAACTGTATATAAATATATATTAAGAAATATTGTGTAAGCTGCTGGTATATATATACATGCATGCATACTTACGCAAAACATTGCGTATGCGTATTGCAAGTAAATGAAAAATTCAAGAGCTACTGCATTCTCTCTCACTCGCAACTATAATGAAAAAGCTAACACACACACATGTACATACATAATATAAACATATCCTTCGACGTAGTGCTTTGCCAAGGACATTGAAGCCATTAAATTCGGGCATAAAAGCTTTGCATACGCATTCGGTTGCACTCGTGTGCAGCTCGTCGTTTCGCATGTGATGCGCCGGTGCTACAACTCACACGACTCGTACACGGACGGTTTCGCTGCAAAGCTATAAAGAGTGCAAAGCACAACAATGGTTTGTATGTCAGAGGAAGAGAGTGAGAGATATTGAGAGAGTGGGAATGAGAGAGCTATATTAGGTTGCTTTCATAAGTTCTGCCACATTTTTCCTTTAGATTTGCATTTTTGTGCTTCTTCAACATTTTGCTGCAATTTTCTACCCAAGCAAAGTGCCCTCTATTCTCTCTCTCTAGCGAGAGTACTCCAGTAGTGAGTACTTATGCTATGAGAGGCGCATCAAATCGCTGTCGTTGTAGTCGACGTTATGGCAGCCGCGCAGCGAATGCAAACAAATGCAATGTTTTTATTTTCATTGGAACAATTAAAGTTGCCGCCTTTTAGGTGTCGAATGACATTGCGCAGGCGCATGACGCATGCACACCGCTCACACTCTCGCCAGTTGCGACGCAACGCAGTTGCAAGATTGTAATTTGCAGTAGCAGGTAGCAAATCTGCGGCCGCTAACGTGCCTTGCTCTCTTATGGGTTTCTGTGTTTAATCTCTCTACTCTTTTGTCGAAGCGTATGCTCTGCTCTCTCTGCTTTTTATTTTTTCTGCTTTTCCCTAACGCCGAGTGCTAAAATTTATTATTTTATTTTTGTTGTTGTTGTTCACTTTCACTTTCATTTTTCCTTGAAGTCGTTCAGTGACATGCAGTCATTGCTCTCTTTCATTTCTTTGTTGTCATTTATCCTTTTGCCGCTTTCACTTTTATTTCCTTTTTGGCGCCGAGCTGCTTCCACTCATATCATTTATATTAATCTTTAGCAATGTTTGTTATAGTTGTTGTTATAATATATTGCACAGCGCTTACGAAAGCATTCAAAGAAGTACTTTTTTATTGTTGGTCTTGCTTATGTCATGAGTGCCACACATAGTAGGCTGTGTGCGTGATTAGCGGCGCCATCATCAAGTACGGTGGAGCAATCGTAAAAAATGTGGTAATTGAAAAAAAAAAAAATAGTTCTAACAAGAAACTAGTAAGAAAGGGCTAAGTTCAGATGCAACCGAATATTTTATACTATTTTAGACGCAAATGTTATGAGTAAAGTACGCTCTCTAATTTTCATTGAGAACTCGCATATTGGCCGATATATGTACATATGTGGTACAAAGTCACCCGGAAGTTCGAAAATATTTATATTGGGTATACTCGTATTGGGGCTCAACGAAGTATTGATCCGACTCAACCCATTTTTGACACACAGACAGGATTATCACTGAATTTCAATTATATATCTCACCCATTGACCGATATTTGTCGTAAAAAGTCACCTATAGGTACTGGCTTTCAAATATTCGGTAGCCAGGGGGTTGAACGGTTTTTGTTGGATTTGAACAATTTTTGATCATGAGGTGGCATACTCTAAAGACATTATTCGTGAATAGTTTCATCGCGTTACATTCATTGCTTGTTGATTTGTGTACTGAAAAGTGAAAGAATCAATTGGAATTTAAACTTTTGCAATATGGGAAGTAGGCGTGGTTATTGTCCAATTTCGCCCAATTTCGCCCTGTGAGATAGGAATGTGACAAAAGTACCAAATAAGTTAAAATGGCCGGCCGGGTCCCGAGATATGTGATTTTATCTAATAGCGGGCTTCCGATTTCCACCAATTTTACAGTGTCAGTAGGGGTGCTAAGCGGATTCATCTTGAGTGAATTTTTGTTATCATAGCTTTAGTGGCCTAGGATATATGTAGAGGGAGGGCCTACAACTACTTTTTAGACAGTAATCCATGCCAAATTTTGTGAAGACAAATAAGAACTTTACGAGGTGTGTTCAAAAAGTATCGCGAATTTTGGGTTTTTTCAAAAATTATTTATTTATTCATGAATATTTATGTTGTCCCTTTCAAAGTAATCCCCATGAGATATTATACACTTGTGCCAACGGTTTTTCCAATCTTCAAAGCACTTCAAAAAATCGTTTTTTTTTATCTTCTTAAGCTCCTCCTTCGATGCCGTCTTTATCTCGTCAAGAGAAGCGTAACGTCGTCCTTTCATGGGCCTCTTCAGTTTAGGGAACAAGAAAAAGTCACAGGGGGCCAGATCTGGGGAATACGGTGGCTGCGGCATCATTAGTGTGTTGTTTTTGGCCAAAAAGTCGCGTTCAAGCAACGATGTGTGTGAGCAGGGGCGTTATCGTGGTGCAAAAGCCAATTTTTGTTCTTCCACAAATCCGGGCGTTTCTGGCGGATTGCTTCGCGCAAATTGCGCATAACTTGCAGGTAATATTCCTTATTGACAGTTCTTCCCTGTGGCAAGAACTCATGATGCACCACGCCCCTGCAATCGAAGAAAACTGTCTGTTACGATTCGCGATAATTTTTGAACACACCTTGTATCTTGTTTCTATAGTGGTCAGATCTGAACAATTTGTTTGGAGATTGTAATTTTGTTATTCGGAAACATGGATCCAAGGGCCTTAATCCTGTCTACAGACTGCTGTGCAGTCGATTGGGAGGTATTCTGGTGTTTCATGCTCTCTGTCGCAGAACCGGCAGTTTACGCAAGAAGATAAGCCCGTGTTGTGTAAATGCTTATTCAGCTTGCAGTGGCCGGTGTAAAGTGGCCTTCTTCGTGAAGTTAACCTTTTCGGCAATGCTATCATTCGGGAAAAGGGCCAATGGTATGGTGCCACTTATCTCTTTCATCCTTTGGCACTAGATTACCTTACCTTTGCCACAACCCTCATTCGTTATTTGCAGAAGTTTGTGTACTTGGTTTTAATCGTTCAATTTGTATGGCAATAATATCCTATAATGGTCTGTTATCGATAATTCTGACAAATAAGCAGCTTATGGAGAAAAGAGCTTGCTTAATTTTAGATGGATGTTTTGAAAACTGAGGAACTAGTTAGCGTATATACAGACGGACAAAGAGACGGGCATGGCGAAATCTATTCAGCTCGCTATTTTATTTATTTATATAGTATATACATACTTTACAGGGCCATTGACCTTTCCTTCTAGATGTTACAAGCTTAGAAGTATCGTGTGGTATTTGAAATTGTACCACTGTAACCCGCTTAATGCCGTTTCAAACTTATACACCTTCATACATATTTACAAGGAAGCACAACTACTTTTACACTCGGCTATCAACAAATACCAAATACTCGTAAATCAAATTGATAGCGAGTGAAGTGTGTGCCAGGCGGAATGGTGTGTTGTCAGCAAGCTTACCACTCTCACTTTTTTTTTGCTGCGCTCTCACACGCACTCCGCGCACAGTGACTTCCGTATTTTATATGGTTTCCGGTTGGGTATAGCGTATACGTAGACGGCGCAGCCAAAGTTAACGGCACTCACGAATGCTGTTGCCTTTACCTTCGCCTTCGACTTTGCCTTCGCCTTCGCCTTCAACTTGCACCTCTTGCACCACTGCTACTCCCTTGCTCAGACATTTGTTTATATAGCTCTGATATCATTTGTTGTTGTTGTTTATATAAGTTGCTGATAAGAACGCACTCAACTACACTTGCGAAGCAGCTACTATAATGCCAATGCACTCTTCACTCCTATGCAGTTTGCAAAATGAGAGCAAGCTTAGTGAGCTTAAAGGAAAGCAAAGAGATTCAACGAGCAGTGAGAGCGCTTCAATTTATCCTTGCTACCACTTCGGTCGCTCGCTCTCCTGCTATCTGACTTACGAAGAGATGTTCGCTCAAAACCGGCTCCAATTTGCACCCCACATGCGGTTAAGGGTGAAAGCGCAGTGCCGAACGCATGTTGCGTAAGGATCAAGGCCGTTCACAGCAATGTATGTTGCTTTAATGCGAAAAGAGTGAAGCAATGTGGGAGTAGTTATCGTGAGAAAGACCGCCAATTATTTGAAAGCACAAAATGCGCCCTGTTGTTGTTGCTTGTAGTCTGAGGCTTGACGACTAAAATGCTCTTGCTGCCACCATCGCGCTCAATGGTGTTATTTTGTTCTTGCATTTCTGTAAAAAATATGTAGTTGCAATCATGTTTGAGGAAGAATGGGTCGATAAGTAGACTGAGAGGTTGCTCGGTTCGTTAACTTCACCGGATGGCTACTGGCGCAGCCCTGTAAATGCCACGTTCATTCCTCGTTCGTGACTCGTTTGCTGCTGGCGCCTTTTTTCATGCAACACACTATGCGTGCACGTACTTGCCGCATGCCACAGCTACTTGGTATGCGTTATATGCCGTTAGTTAGTACTGCTGCGTTTTCTCCAACACATACGATGATGATAAAAGTGGAGTAGGAGGGTCTGCTGCGACATGGGGGTTTGCATAATGCGCATACTGCCTGCCGCCTGTTGGGGGTTGCCATGGAGTGGGTATTTTTTGTTTTGGATCTGCTATGCTGGGAAACTTTGTGGATGGTGTGTGTACGTTTAACTGGTGGGAAGGGTTGCTGCGCGCAGCTTTGGCTTGTGGCATGTGGTATGCGGTAGGCAGATGCGTGGCATTTCATTAATAATGGCCGTTGCGTTTTTCGAGCGATGCGTGTGCGCTACTTTCGCATTCACAGCCGGAAGGGAGATGGGGGTGCCATAGTTAATGCTGTGTTTGTTATTGTTGTTGGTGATATTTCTGTTGTAGCATTCGTGTGTTATCGTTATCGCAAGGAGTTGCTGTTACTTGTTGTTTTTGGTGTTGGTGACATAGGTTGCAGGCTTTTTCAAGTGAATCGCTTTCTATAAATATACATACAAGCATATACTCAGAGGCTTTTAGGAATGGGCGAATAGTTAAGCAAAGCAATGTCAAAAGGGCTGACGGTTTGACAGTCTGATGGATGTGGAGAGGCCATTGCCGTAGTTATGGGTTTTGGATGAAATTTGGAGAGTATATTGAATATTATGTGCACTTCTTCTTTGTGCATGCTTGCATATGGATTTAGGCCTACATTGTGGATCTGTATATATACATAAAGTACATATATTTGTAGATAACCCTGTAGGACATGAATGGTGTGTTTTAGCCTAATCCGGGAAGCCGGACACCAAAGCGTCTCAGAGGAACATTCCGAAATCCTCTCTAACTTCGATTGCATCTCTGATAACTTGGGTCTACTCCCATCTGCAGCTTCTCCGCACACATACCTTCGAGAAATATATATGTGTGCGGAGTCACTGCAGAAGTAGCGCAGAGAGCTTTTCCTTGGATGGAACGAAACTCCAGTTGGAGGTTTTGGGTCAGGAACTCTCAATCAACTCTTGTTTCAAATTCTCAGGTCACTGTATTCTGTCGTTGAGGGAGATGTGGCGGCATATGTGCTTCAACGAAGTGTGGCGTCTTTTAGTGAGGTACGCATCCACTCCGAAAGCAGAGCTACTATACAGGCCTTGAGTCTACTAATAGTGAGGAAGTGAGAAAATCAGAGAGATTAAATATTTAGTTTCTCAGACCGGAATTTTGAAAAATTCTTGAATTTCTTATATGTCTTTGCACTCGCGCCTGTTGACAGTGATAACTTCGAAGTCGTAGATAATTTCGACTATCTTGGAACCAGCACCAACACCATCCACAACGTCAGTTTTGAAATCCAACACAGAATAACTCTTGCCAACAGGTGCTACTTTGGACTGATGAAGCAGTTGAGAAGTACAGTTCTCTCTCGACGAACAAAGACAAGTCACTCATTCCCCGTCATGCTATATGGTGCAGAGGCATGGACGATGGCATCTGATGAGTCGACGTTAAGAATTTCGAGAGAAAGATTCTGCGGAAGATTTATGCTCCTTTGCGCATTGGCAACGGCGAATACCGCAGTCGATGGAACGATGAGATATACGATGATATTGACATAGCTCAGCGAATTAAGAGACGGCGGCTACGCTGGCTAGGTCAGGTCGTCCGAATGGATAAAAACACTCCTGCTTTGAGAGTAATCGACGCAGTACCCGCCGGGGAAAGCAGAGAAAGAGGAAGACCTCTACTCCGATAGAAATTCCCGGTGAAGAAAGACCTGGCTACACTTGGAAACTCCAATTGGAGCCATACAGCCTTAAAGGCAGAACGGAAGAACGACTGAAGCGTTGTTGCGATGTCTACGCCAATAAAGAAGAACAATTAAATTAATCAAATTACATTGCTGGAAAATATTTTCTACAGGGCACAATGAGCGGCGGGTGCTACAAGCAGGTTGATGAGCGAGAATTTCGCCTTTTAGGCAATGACATTTTTGTGTTTCTACTTTTATTTTTCTTTTCCACGTACTTTCGTGCTCCTTTTTGGAAGGAATGACGCGAGCGTCGGCTCAATGGCGGCAGCAGAGTTTCGCCAACGC
This sequence comes from Bactrocera zonata, assembly GCA_037783105.1. Lineage (NCBI taxonomy): Eukaryota > Metazoa > Arthropoda > Insecta > Diptera > Tephritidae > Bactrocera > Bactrocera zonata. Next base: position 75,773 of record JBAWJQ010005310.1, on the reverse strand, counting down.
CAGCGACAAACACTATGCCTGCAGTTGTGTGAAATGTATTGTTGTTGTTGTTGATATTATGTACTTTGCTGCATATACAAGAAGTAAATATGAGTACATGGGCAGAACGCCACGAAGTATGCTACACAGAAAGTAGGCTGCGTCGGCATGGCGATCTAAGTGCTATTGTTGTTGGTGGTGGTGGTGCCGTTGCTATTAGTGGTGGGCGAAAGTGCGTAGCTGCGTTGCTGCTTTATCGGCACAGTACAACCGAAGCCCGCAAGTGGGCTTGTTTGCTGCGCTGACTCACACGCATAAACGAACCTCTTCATACATACTCGCTTATACACAATCTCTTCGTTGTAAATATGTGTGTGAGTATTTTATATGTGTGCACTCGCATCTGCAAGCGCTATGCGTTCGTGCTAAATACATATATACATATGTTTTAGTGTTTGTACATATGTCTAAGAAGTATATGGTTGAAGGATGTCGGTTGCCAAAGTTGCGGTGGTTGGAGGCTTTGAGTGGCATTGTGGGTTGCATTTGCCGTCGGGCGCATTCAGCAGAAAACCAGTTTTGTGCCTATAAATGCATGTACATAGCTGTGCGGTTGTGTGCGTGTATGCGTATGTAACACCACGGCTGTCTTTGGTTGCCTCGGTTGTGGTGCGTTTCGCTACGCTGTGGTGCATAGTAATAAGCGACCAGAAGGTTTTTAGTTTGATTTAAAATCTGAAGTACACTCGTACCTAGTCAGTGGTAGGGGGAGTGCGCCACAGCACATACATACAACAGATGGAGGCACGGGTGTTGGTGTGGGTTTCAAAAAATATAGTGCACTATGTAGTTGTGGCAGTGTGGGATAGGGAATGGTATTGCTGTATGTTTGTAGTGGTAGTGGGTATTTATATATACTGCTGTGTAGTAGTTGCGTGAGTTGGAAAGAATGTAAAGCTTAGTTAAGCGGGTATAAGGTGGCGTGGGTTGGGTGCTTGGTGAAAGTTGTTAATGCCACGCATGCACTTACCAAAACCGAGAACGAAAAAAGAAGAAGAAAGTTTTGCGTGTGCGTGCATGGTTTGAGGCAGTGTATTAAAGGTTTGTGAATTTATTTAAAGAATAGAAAAAGAATTTAAAGTACTCATTCCTACTAATGCATTTTTTTTTTTTATTTATACATTGACAATATCTTCTAAACCATAGCTTATTGCTTAGGGCAATTCTCATAAGAACTATACCCATCTTTGTGAAAATGATTGAAATAGGATGATAAATCTGCCCCCTCCTTATATAACGGTACTAGTAAAAACTATTTAAAGCGCGATAAATCAATAACTAAATACGCCAGAGACATTCAATTTTACTCTAGAGACGGTATGAGAGAATCTTAAAGGAGTAGATATAAAAATTGGGTAATGGGCGCGGCATCAGATATCTCTTTAGATAATCGACCGATTTCAACCAAATTGGTTACATAACTTCGCATAACACAATTTTAAATTTCATTTGATTATTTCTTTGCCAGTGTACAAATCAAAAAGAAATTATTATAACGGGATAAAACTTTACATGAAATAAAGTATTCCAACATATGACTAAAAATTGTTCAAATAAAACTGTTCAAGCGTCTAGGTACCGAATCGGAATATAGTTGACACTGACTGAATTCGGTAGAGGGCGTTCCTAGCTTACGAGCGAGCGGCTGGTCAGTTGTCTTCGAGCACCTGGAGAGTCAGAACAAACATTTTCGCGCGTATTCTGTGAGTGATGCAAGCCGAAATGCAGCGTCTGCGACAGAGACGTTTGATATGATCAAGCAGGCTTACCCAGATGTAAGTTTAGCAAGAAGTGGTTTGTTTCGGTGGCAACAGGCCTTTTTGGAGGGCCGGAAAGAGGTCGCTGATGAAGGCCGGAAAAATGCGCAAATCCAAAGTGAAAACGATGGTCATTGTCTTTTTGACATCAAAAGCTTCATCCACCATGAATTTGTTCCTTCATGGATAAACCGTCAACGGCAAGTTTTACTTGGAAGTCTTCAAGAGATTCAAACGAAGGATCAATCGGGTCTGATAAGGCATCGCAGCCGATTGGAAGTTGCACCACGCCAACGCCACGGCTCACACCGCCTTTTTGTGAATAGTTACCTAACCAAGGCCGGCCTCTCAAGGCTTCTGCAGCCGCTCTACAGCCCAGATGTGGCCCTCCCGGACGTTTTTTGTTTCCTTGACAGAAAAGGCCGATGAAAGGGGATCCAAGCAGCATGCACCTCGGCTCTTGAGGCTATTCCGGAGAATGCATTCCGTGACGCCTTCAAGGCTTGGAAATAACGCTAGCAGAGCTGCATCGACGCAGTAGGAGCCTATTTTGAAAGTTTTTAAAGAATTGAAACCATTCAATAAATCTTTTTAAATTGACGCAGTGCTATTATTCTACGCACAAACCCTGTATATCGGCCAATATGTCAAAAATATACATACATATATACATATGTAGCAAATGAGAGTTAAGGGTAGTATTGACCCGATTTTATCTATTTTTGTCAATACTACTTACCTTGAATATTTCATATACTAATAAAATGTCTCCGTAGGTTCATTAAGTTACCATCACCAATTATATAGAAGTCACACGGTTTTATGCGTTTGTGATATGTTATCAGTAAATCTCTTATTTTCATAGGGATCGCTTATGTGCATATATACATATAGTATCTGAATATATCCTATATATGCAGTTGAACTTCAACAACTTGAATTCCTATAACTCGAATTGGCCATGGAAGCCAAATTTCATACAAATTTCCTTCCAAAACTCGAAGTCTCTCTAACTTGAACTTATTTTGTGGATTACAATTTCTTGGATTCCTATCCAAGTTGATTGTTTACCCCTTAAGGTATTTTTCTGTTTTTATATTTTTGGTTTTAAAGCTCGTATATATCATAATCACGTATGTGTACATATAACTTAATCAATTACATACGTATCTCTATACCAACTTCAGCAAAAATTTTATAATTCTAGTGGCCTTTTGAAGGGACCGAATTCAGCTTCGATTACGTCTATCTTAAATAATTAAAAACTTTCGACATAGATTAAAAACAACGCACAGTATCAGTATATAAATGATCCTACATACAGTTATATACACACATATACAAGTAAAATGTGCTTATGCAGCCTAAAAGTGTGCTACAAATGACTGTGTTGATAAGGATAAAATTCGACTAGAATATAGTTGTTAGTGAACTTGGAAACCGAAGCGACACATTTTCAAAGCACTAATGCTGCGGGCGTCAGAAGAGCGCGCATACACCCACACACACTCAGTGGGTTTAAGTATAAAATATGTATTTATAACAACTATATGTATGTAGTTGTTAGCTTTTAGTACATAAGCACTGAAGAGTTTGTTGACAAAATTTGGGCAGCGACGCAATGAAAGTGAGCGACTGCATTGTGACAAGCAACCGAGATGAATTTGGAGGAAACTGTGTCCTGGTAGACGCACACAAACATGCATATGCACGTTCGTATATATATGTGTATGTAAGTTAGTAGTTACATACATTCACTGTTAGCACACACAGGCCAGCACAATTGCGTAGGCAGCATTGCTGCTTAAGATTTTCCTTGTTGTTTTTGTTGTTCACGGTGTTACGGTAGTTTTGAACGAAAATTGTTGGCATCACCAGCATGCCATAACATAGGTAACGCGGCAGAGAAGCAGGTTTGATAAGGTATTATCAATATGTACATATAAATATATATATGCAACAACAACTACTAACATGAAAATAAAGCAACAATAACAATTAGCAACGAACACAACAATTGCCATCGATTTATGCTACGTAATTGCAGCAACAAAGAGCCGCGCTGTCAACTTTCGCCGTTACCTATGTTGAATTACATATACATACATATACGAGTATTGATTAATATATACGAGTATGTGGGTGAGTGTGTTGGTGAGAACGCATGTTATTGAAATTTGAGGATTTTTGTCTCAGTGCCCTAATTAATTTCATGTCTCCAAAGATACATATTTACTGAAAATACGCACAACTTCATGTTATATATACTGGTTACAAGTACCGTTAAGCATCCGTGAAAATTTATGCTGTCAGCAGTGTCAATGTTGTTGTTATTTTATAAGTTACTGTCGCTAACGCTCTTATCAATGTCATTATCTTTGCCAGTGTCGATGCGTTTGAGCTGTTTTTACTTTACTGTTATTTTTCTAAAGTTCTAAATAGTTGAGAGGAAAACAAATTCTCTTATAAACGGCTATATGTATATGTAAATACATTTGTGTATATTTGAACTATACATTCATATACAAATAGAGAAAGTGTGATGACTAAGAGATAGAAATGTCTTTTAAATGAGTTAAACTCTCGGAAAATCTAGTATCTGAGTATATTTACTTGCCATACAGAATAAATAACTGAGAGAAATAACAGTCCACATTCGAGAGATCGGGAATGCAGTTTAGAAAAATGAGTTTTGGCTGATGATCCTATGATTCTCAAAGAAACCATTAGTGACATTAAAGTAAAAAAAAAGACTTATTACAACAGTCAGCTTTAATCTGGGTCTTTCACTGCTGTTCTTCTAAAACATTTTTTTTTTTCAATTTACCATATACTATAGGATAAATAGGAATAGGAATAGGAATACAAATTTCGAAATGAATTGTAAGCGAGGAACTCTATATCTTAACGCAGAATGTAGCTCAAGAACCCAATTGAATAATAGAAAATTAATAAAAAAATATATTAACTTTAGTTACACCGAAGCTTCCTATAATACCCCTTCAATAATTCAAAAGGGCCCTAAAATAATTTGATGTCAGTCGGTCAGTTTGTATGGCCGATCAGCTACAGTTGTCCGATATCGGCGGTTCCGGCAATTAAGAAGCTTCTTTCGGTTAGATGGCTGATCGCCCGTGGCCTACTATATGTAGCGTTTTATGGAGTCATTAAAAGGAGAAACTCTAGTCATCGAACATATAAATTCGCAAAAACGTTTAGTAGCCAGTGCAAATTTGCACAGGCGTTTAATTTCCATTCTAGAAGAAAGTGAAAGTGTCAAGAAGAAAGTGAAAGTGTTGAGTTGTTTTCACCTCATCTTCTTACAAACAGCTGCTGTAGATGCCGTCTGGTAGGATTCCAAGCCTTTTGACCTCTTAAAAGCCTTACAATAACGGAGAGGCTGGCCTTACTGAGGGCCAAGAGATCACCGGGATCTTGGCACAAATGGTTTGCCCAGTGTTAGACAAGCTTCCGCGAAGCACAGCTATCTACAGTAGTAGAACACAAAGGGATACGAGAACCCCGACCCGCTCCCATTTTACCGATAGCGGTTCTGGGGTGCCTTTTCTTGCTGGCTTAAGAGCTTTACACTTTCTGCGATAAATTAGGCACTCTTTGGCCAGCTCTGAACGCATTGTTAATGAGTTCAAGGCTAGTATGGCTGAACTATTTAAGTGGATGGTCGCTTCTCTGAAGAAGGCTGCTCTCCGGAGCCGTAAATGTACTGCTACCTTAAAGGCTGCAACCTCGCCTTGGAAGACACTGCAATGGTCAGGAAGTCTGAAGCTCGAGTTGTTAGAGAGCTCCTGACAGTAAACCCTCCACCAACCTTACACCCAAGCTATGGCCTATCCTCCAGCGGCTTCTTCGTACCCATAACTCCCCCGCTAGAATATGGATAGAGAAAGAGCCGCCAGAGAGGATTTCCGAGTGTTAGGACACGTCTTCTGTTAGGAACCCTTATTTTCTGAGTCTAATATCAACTTCCACAGCAAATGGCGTTTAGAGACATTGTTGGTTCTTTGTGGCGAGCTCAAAATTCTCTATCAATCTCTTAAAAACCGAGAGACTAGTCCGCATGTATACAGACAGACGGAGAGATAGACGTAGAGATGTCTAAATTGACTCTACTTGTTACTCCAATCATTAATATATATTCCCAGCTCGTCATGTTGATCAAATATATACATACATATATATTTTACAAGATCTCCGACGTATACTTCTGGGTGTTACAAACTTCGAGAAGAACTCAATATACCCTGTTAAAGTATAAATACGATTGGAAACTAAAAATCCGTAAATTGAGTCTAACACTTTTTTATAAAACTTTTTTGGTCTTGGTTGTGACTTTCTCTTTCTCTCGTTGGTTTCATTAATTTAAGTTGATTAGTTAACATATAGTAGGAGTGAGTATCAAGTAGACGGATATTTCTAAGCTTCAATTATTTCTGAACAAAGGATGAATTTGGCGGACTTCCAAAACAGCTAACTCTGTAAATTTGTCTGCCACATATTCACAAACTGTGGTACTGATGATACAGGCCATCAAACTTCACACTAACAATATATTTATGTATATCTAAATACTTCTTTCTTTGAGCTATAAAGTCTTTCAAATATCTAACTAACTAAAAATATCAAAATAAACACAATTTTTTACTAGCTATACTTCGCAAAATAAATCTAAACCGTAATTTATACAATTAACGGTTGATTTCTCATCACTGTGCGTAGAATTCACTCTCCTAAGTCTTTTCATTCTTTTTATGTTCATTACTATGTTTACCCGCCAGTTAAGGATGCCAATGGCAACTAACTGGCAATAATTTTCAAAATTAGTCCAGTAGCATTTTAACTAAATAGAATTTAATGATGGACGAATGGAGCAAGAACAACAGCGAGCGAGAGAGTAAAGCGACAGGCATAACTCATTTAAGATATGAATGCAGAAATTCAGCAGCAGATTTGAGGGCAAAATAAATGCTTGATTATGATTATGGCAGCTAATAAAACTGAAAACCAGCGTTATATAAGAATATGTATGTAAAGTAGACATGGAGCGAATGCGTTAAGGGGTTGGGTTGGATGTATAACTATGGCGGTAAAAGTAAAATTATGCAAATGATGGAATGCTGTCGACTTGAAATTAGCACGAAGATGACAGCGAGGGCAAATGAATTTCCGACTGCTTGTGATTGCTGCGTAAAACAAGGTGAGTGTGTTAAAATGTCAAGAGTCCACGGTAGCTGCGGCATTTCCAGCTTTAAGTTGCGTTGGTAATGAGCTTAAAATCTAAATGATCAGCGCATCACTGATTTTGAATTTATTATTTTTAAAACTATGCAAAATTAAAAACTCGTAATTCAGAAATTAACCTAAGTTTCCAACTCGGTGTCTGGTGAAATATCAACTTTGATATGTTTTACTTCATTTGGTAGAGTTTGAGATTTGCTAAGTTTAAGAGAGCGAACAATGTTTTGTACGCGTATACTCGTATGACAATAAAAACAGAAATGTTTGATTTGAAAACATACTCAGTAGTTGGAGCTTTTGTAGTCCATAAGCCATATGGGTTTTTTTCATATTAAAATCTCGAGAAAGTTTAACTATACACAAACTAACAATTATATTTTGTGGTAAAAAGTAAATATTATCGACGTCCAAGTTCAATAATACAGTAGTATTACACCAGAATAACCAGCATAACACCAGAAGATGGTGATTCCGATTCCCCAATCAATGATAATGGAGCAGACGTTCCATTCCTCGAAATCCAACGCAGAATAACTCTTGCCAGCAGGTGCTATTACGAAATAAGTAGCCAATTGAGAAGTAAAGCCTCTATTGACGAACAAAGACCTAAGTCTACAAGTCACTCATCATCTCCATCCCGTTATATGGTGTAGAGGCATGGATGATGACAATATCTGATAAGTCGGCACTACGAGTTTTCGACAGAAGGGTTCTGTGGAAGATTTATGGTAGTTTGCGTATTGGCAACTGCGAATACCGTAGTGGATGGGATGATGAGATATACGAGACCTTCAACATTGATGTCATGACGTTCGCATGGATGAAAACACTCCAGCTCCGAGAGTATTCGATGCATTACCTTCTGGAGAAAGCAGAAGAAGAGGAAGACCTCCATTCCGTTGGAAATACCAAGTGGAGAACAACCTGGTTTTAACTCCATAAGCAATGTCTACGTCAATAAAGAAAAAGATGACTGCATTCATACGGTATTCGTACAGTCAATAGACATAAGGTTAAGGCTGACTCGGGTTTCTCTTTACAAACCGAATCCTTCGTTTAAAAATGGTGCTGATTGACTAATAATACAATACTGGTGGAGGTTTATAAAAAATAATCTAAGAATGTAGAACTTCTTGATGATAATCACAATCCTCCGCATTGTGGATAGAAAGTATGTATTGGATAAAATTTCCAGAGCACTTTTACACTGTTAGCCAAAGTAGTTAAAATGATGGGAATAAATCGAAAAAAAAGAATTAATATTGAGGTCCTATGCACCGTCTAAGCAGTAAAGGAAAATATGTATAAGTATAAGTACAACTACTTTTTCACCCAGAAATTGTCAGTTTTCGACGAAAAATCACATGAGTTTTGGGCTTAGTCATCTTACAATCACCCAATTTTTCTCTTTCTTGCATTTTTTACGTTGCCACGAAATTTCCATGAAAAATTGCCTGAATCTGTAATGCATCATTCATGCTTTTCCGTTGTTTCGACGCATTTTCTTCTTTTTTGTTGCTTTCGTTTGTGCAAATATTAACAAAAAATAGTACGTGCAGACTTTGAAAATCAAATGCTTATCGGCAAATGATTCTACACATACATATATTTATATACTATATATAAGTTACATATTAGTAAGCATGTATTTATAATATATTATGTAACTTTGACAATTTCTTTTAGCTAGCAAGAATTCTCTCCTTTTTTATATTGTTGCAAAAATTAAAGAAAACTCATAAGAATTTTACTAGAAAAAGTTACTGTCAAGCAACTGTTAAAATTTCGTGGAGAAAGACGCGATAGTCTCCGAGTACCATCGTCCCTTGAATTAAAGAAAAACGAGTTTAAATGTACATATGAGTTCTAAAATTGACTACACCGTACGATTCCACACAACAATGAAAATATTTTTTTTATATTCTTCCAACCGAATTATGTTTATATGAACCCATAGTTTATTTTAAGCAAGAAAAATCGATTTTCTTACATCCTGGATCGACCTAACCTATTAATAACAAAAACTGGTATGAAAACTCGTAGACAGAAGTCAGATAGAGCTAGGGTTTGCATGCACTGAACATTACAAGGACAATACACCAAAAAATAAGAATGACAACAAAACGGAGCAGTGATAAACTTGTCGAGTAAGCAAAGACCTTAAGTGGGACATACGGTTCATACGCTTGAAATCTTGACAACAACACAAGAGATGCGTTAGGGAAACAGATGACTCACCCAAAACGGAAATGAAGTGCACGCAAGAAAGGAAGTCACTAGAACGATGCTGTGTTAGAAACCAGGCAACAAAATGAACAAGAGAGCAGAAGAGCTGGACGAAAGAGTATACAATGGTAGATGCTGGTAAACAGAAAAGAAAAAACAAAAAAAAAAGAATCAACAAGAATGAAGAAGAAGAACAAGAGTGCTACAAGTCGAGTTACTAAGAAACAAAGGCAGCAGTAGAGTGGCGCTATGCGCGTTGCAGGTAATGGAAGTGAAGCAAATGGGCAGCTGCGTGATGCTGATGGCGTTGCGTTAGCAATGCGTCGGACCATTGCTGCCAGCGATGTGTATGACTGGTGGAGCATGTGTTTGCATGTAAATGTAAAGTGGTTATAACGGTTGTTTAGATGTTTTCGCCAAGTGCAGGCACATCATGAGCGCAAAGGGGAGCGTGAATTGCGTTAGGCCCAATATGTAGTTGTATGGTCGAGTGTTAGATATCTGTTAGGCCGACAATGTGGCATCACATTTACTGACGCAATTCCGTTTTTACCATGGAAACAGCTGCCAGCTGCTTGTCATGGCATGGACCAAGCACTACAACAACAACAAAACAAAAGCATTTCAGCTTAAATGACAGTCGTTGCAAAAAGTAGGCGCTACTGCGTGGCTTAAGCACAATCGTTTATGTACATATTGTATGTATGTGTGTAGCTATTTGTGGATATACAAAATGTTGTTGTTGCTGCTGGTGCCAGCTGGCTATTTAAACTATATTCGTTGGCTATTTGGGTGCCTGCATGGCATCCCTTTTGGCATTTTGTGCACACGCACTTCCCAATACCATTAAAAATTACTTTACGCACCATTTTTTTGTTTTTATTTGTGTACACATATATGTTTTTTTCTCTTTCTGCTGTCCCACGGCCATAAGTGTTGACTATAATTCGCACACATTCTCCTTGTACTGCAAATAAGCCTCAGCCTCGCATATTTATATGTGCACTAACATATAGGAGTATTTACCTTTTTAATTTTTTCATGCTGGGTGGGGTAGGAGGGGTTTCGAAGCCAACGAAACTAGTCATGTCACGTCCAAATTTTCTAACGGCATTGTGTTCACTTTAAAGCTGTTTACCTAACATATTTCAATATTGAATTAAAGTGCGATATTTCTTAGGTATATTTTGAGAGTCAGTGCGAAAATTATCTTCTTTTTGGAGCTTATAGAAATTTTAATATTTTTTAAATTTGCTTTCTTCTTTATTTTTTTTTATTTATTTATTTATTTTTTATTTTCATATGTTTACCATGCAAAAAATCTTGGAAAGTATGTACATAAGTGTCTAAGAGATCGGTCCATACCTGTCTGTGTGCCTGTATAAAAGCGAACTAGACCCTCAGTTTTTGACATATCTATCTGAAAATTTCCTTTCTCCCCGAAAAGTTGCTCATTCCTCGAAACCGTCGATATTGGACCACTATAAGATACAGCCGACATACAAACTGACCGATCAAGAAACAAATCTTTTTATATCGTTTCAAGCTATAAGATATGGAATTGTGAAGGGTATTATAGCTTAGGTGTTATTAAGTGAAGTTCAAGTGAACAATTTTTTGTTTTCAATTGCTACCGCCTACTTTTTCTATTATTTTTGTTATCAAATAAAAAGAGTAGGTAGTTTGAAAACGATTAAATTTTCAACCAAGTTTATTTCTGCACTAGCGAGTAACAGAAAATAAATTTTCATAGTAGCATGAGTGCGTGTACGAAAAAGTTACTCATACCACATGGCACACCGCCACCAAGAGCTTCCCATAAAATATTATACACAACAAGTGCATAAAGTGTGAGCGCCAAAGTTTCGGGACAGTCATTGCGTATGCTTTTAGAGCTGTGCTGGCATAGATAACGGTAACATGCTGATGCTGCTGGTAGTGGCCACACATTGCCCACACACACTACGCTAGATTGAAGGATTTCACATGCAAGGCCTTTGGAATATTGTACTCGACACGCACACGTACGTCTAGATGCGTGGTGTGCAAAATTTATGTTGTTGTTTGGCAATTTTGTTGTAATATAACGTGGCGCTGTTTTTCATGCCGCCATCTATCTGATGTATTTTAATGGCGCGCACATATATTTGTCATTATTGCTAACTGACCAATAACATATAAGTATACATATGTATGTACGTGTGGTTGTGTATGAAGGCAAACAAAAACTGTCGAATAAAAAATGAGACAAATGTAAAAAATGCGAATGATTGCAAAATATGAAAAAGTTTCACACGCACACTCCCAATGATTCTTTTATTTGTTGGAGTTCAATGAAAATGGCGTTCACGGGCGGATGTGCTTACACAATTTTATAAACTCCTATATATGTATGTACATGTACATATATAAACACGAATATTATTTTTATATATATGTATATGTATAATAGAGTGGGTCAAACATTTTTTTTATTTATTTTTTTTTTTCGCTTGATACTCTGAGAAATTGCTTTGTAGACACCTCTAAGAAAGTCTGTCCAAAAAGGAGATTTCCTACAAGACTATAAGCTTTGCTAATTAAAGTATTTTTTTATTGGGTTACAAAATTCATGAGAAAATAAAAATTTGTCTTAAGATAATCATGAGCTAACCATTAATATGTGTAAAGGGTTAGCTTTTGGAAAAAAATCTGAAGAGACCATTTCATAGAATTTACAATAAAATCTACAAAATGCGATATTTTTTCAAGTACTTGAAAGCGAGATAGGTTTTTTTTTTATTTTTTGACAATTTTTTTTTAACCACCCTTATATATACATATTGGGTAGTCGAAAAAGTCTTTCGTAATTTGACAATAGATATCGTTGCAGTCGTATATCTCCAGTGCTACCAATTATATTGTGTCATACCATAAAATGTTGGAAAGGTGAGATTTTAAGCTTCATTTAACCAAAATAAAAAATTCAGGGGAGTTGAAAAAAAGTTACAGCTGTTCGAAAATGAGTGAAAACAATGAAGAAATTCGCTATATTTTGAAATTTTTGTATAAAAAAGGGAAGAATGCCATGCCAGCCACCAATGAAATTTATGAAGTTTACGGAGACGATGCTGTATCAGTTCATGTAGCACAACAATAGTTCGCTGGCCGTTCTGGAAATTCCAATGTGAAAGATGCACATCGCTCTGGTCAACCTATCGTTGAAAAAGTCGATGAAATTATAGAAAAGATTGACCAAGACCGTCACATAAGTAGCCATGAATTCGCTAAGGTTTTAAACCATTTATAAAAGGCTGGCTACAAAAAGAAGATCGATGTTTGGGTAACACATGAATTGTCTGTGAAAAATTTAATGGCTCGAAATAACATCTGCGATTCTTTGCTGAAACGAAATGAAATCGAACCATTTCTGAAGCGAATGGTAACAGGAAACGAAAAGTGAATCAAATGCGACTATGAAGATCATGGTCCAAGCGTGGTGAAGCTCAACAAATGGTAACAAAGCCAGGATTGACACCTCGAAAGGTTATGCTAAGTGTTTGGTGGGATTGGAAAAGAATCATCCACTATGAGCTGCACGATTGATTGTACATTTTACTGTTAACAACTGATGAGGTTGAAGCAAACAATTCAAAAAAACGGTCAGAACTGATCAACAGAAAAGGTTTCGTCTTTCATCAGGACAACGCTAGACCACGCACATCTTTGATGATCCGGCAAAAACTGGGAGAGCTTGGCTGGGAAGTTTTGGTGCATCCACCATTTAGTCCTGACCTTGCACCATCGGACTAGCATTTGCTTCGGTCAGTGCAGAACTCCCTTAATAGAGTAAAGTTGGATTCAAGAGAAGCCTGTGAAAATTACTTGTCACAGTTTTCTGCTGAGAATCAAGAAGAGATTTACACTGATGGAATAATGTCTCTGGTGAAAAAATTGCAAAAAGTGGTCGACCAAAATGTTATGTATTTGGTTCATAAAAGTTCATTATAAATATAAAAAAATAAGTTGAAGTTTGATTAGAAATACGAAAAGGCTTTTTCCACTACCCAATATATAGGTCTTACGAGTAGTGTGCTAGAAGAGGTTGCACTCTTACCTGCCACCAATTTTAGATATGATCATATATTACAACAGCCACGTTTGTTTGTGAAAAAAGAAAAAATTGTTGTGCTGGGCCAAAGGGCGCATCTAATTTGCTTAAGGGGTTACATGGGTTTCCTCGGGCAAAAAACGGCCTTTTTTCAATAATTTTTTTTACATATAAAAAATGAAATATTTTAATGAATTTTTTTTATTTAAAAGACTCATATTTAATAAACATTTTGCAAAATTTTCAAAACAAATATCAAAATGGCAGTCATTACGACGCCATTTCCGGCAGACCCTCGGAAAAAAGGTGCATTCGCGTTGTCAGCAGAACTTCTTTCAGGTTCATATGAAATAAAAATACGTGTTTTAGTAAAGACAATACACTAAACTATTGGACGAAGGAAAAAAATGAAAATTGGATTTTTGGCAGACGTTTTTTATAAAAAAATGCAAATTTCGATGACGATTTCTCGACATTTTTTTTTTTTTTTTTAATAGTTGTAATTAAAAAAAATCCTTCGTTCAAGGCCTTGCAAATGATATCTCGAAGACCTGTGTAAAATTTCATCAAGATCGGTTGAGTAGTTCCCGAGAAATCTTGAAAACCGACTTTGAAAACATAGTTTTGAGAAAAACGCGTTTAAAGACGGCGCAGTTAGCTTAGCTAGCTGCAAGCGCACAAGTTCACAAAGGCGGTATCTCCGAAACTATTAGTCAGATCAACTTGAAAATTTAGGGCAATGCTCTAGGGATGTTATAGAATTTAATAAGACAAAAAAATTTTTGAAACTGCGAAACCCATGTAACCCCTTAATGTTATATGGTAAATATTTCAGATTAAGAAGAATCTATGAAAATCTATTCCTCCTTAATCAGTTAAAATCATTGCATAGTTTCATAATTTTGCGATAAAATCTATAAAAAACGAAAAAAAAATTATCTTTATTGATATAAAAATTTGAAAATAAGGCATATTTTCTCTTTCAGGTGTCCATCTTTGGCGCGTGCTTCAACCAAATGTCCAGCAAATATAAAACAGCCTAAGAACTTTGTTTAATATGAAATATTATTCTTCTAACATCGAATAGCGTAATCGATTTGCACTTATATAACGCAAGATGAAGACTACTTAAGCCATTTATTTGATGGATAAAGGCCAAGGGTAGAATGATTACAGAAAATAGTTTTAAAATGGGTTTGGTGGACTTAGTACAGAATGACAGTTTTGATAGGACAGAAACGAAGCTACCTTATCTCACAACTAAACTTCGATTAAATAGGGATTTTTTTCTAAAAATTAATTGTGTTAATAATGTGCGCTTATACATATGTATACTAAATGACAATTTATATTTAAAACAACGCGTATACAGAAAAATCCATAAATATTCCTTATATTCTTTCTCATATATGGCATTTTGGCAGCAATGATATTTGAATTTTAACATTTTCGTGGCCAGTAGACATGATGAAGAGCAAATGTTGTGTTCAAAAAACCACATGCAAAATCAAATTCAACGAATCGGCGGGCGAAACGCAGCTGTTGTGTCGCAAGCGTTATGCAGATATGTATGTATGTACATATGTATACTAAACACAAACCAACTAATTTTTTGCTATTGCACTAGCTACCCGCATTCCTCTACTTTTTTATTTTTTATTACCAAGCGTTTTTTCGAAACTTGCACCGTGCCTTGCTTGCCGAAAATTCGACAGCGCCGCCGGCTGTAAATCCCGTATTTCTCATCTCATTTCCCATGCGTTGCTTTTTGGCCGTTCGGTGTGCACATTCATTTCGCGTTCAGCTCATGCGGGTCGCGCGCAATCCACCGGTGTGTTGCAATTTCAAAATCGATAAATTGCAATTAATTTAATGGTCATAACGACGTGTATGAAATTTGTGAATAAATCATTCGTTTTTGGCGGTTGCGTGGGTCATATCGCATTGCCCGTGACCGCCGATGGTCGGTACTTGGCTGTTGGTCGCATGTAACATAGATGCTGAGCGTTCGATGTTGATTTGTTATTGTTATTTTTACTACCTTAATGTTGTTGTTATTGCCACTATTTGTATGTATTTTTACGATTGCGATGCCGTTTTTGCGAACTTGTTGTAGAGCGTGGGTCAACATTGGTTTAATTTCGATATGTGTTCGCCAGTGCGTATGAATAACGTGGCTTTGCAATTTGCGAAATTGAAAAGAGAAATGCGTTGTTTAAAGACTTTAAACTGGTTGGTGAAAAGAAGTTTCTGAACATTTGAAGGCAGAAATTTATAGAAAACGTGTTTATATACATATTTCCTTTAAGAAATTATTTTGAAATTATTTTCAAAACTGTGCCTTCATTTTGTAAGCTAATTATTTTCTAAAATACTCGTTGTTTTTAGATCATATCCATTTCTACGAAAACTTGAAACATCCAACGACAGAAAAAAATTTCTTTAAAGCAAAGGATATTTACTTAATAAGGAAAAAAGAGTTTTTATGAAAATCTTTAAAAGAGGATCGATACACACCACCTCTTCGTAGTTTTTAAAGATTTTTTGACAGCACGAAAAGGAGCTGCCTCTTGCCGCTATGTCTGAATTTATTAATACGGCTATGTGAACTGACGTTGAACAATATCAAAAGCTCTGTCAGAATCGGGAATGACCAAGCTGTTTGATACCAAATGAGTTTTCAGACCAGGCGATTCCCCATCATGCGACTTCTTAAATCTACTCATGAAGCAAATAATTCTGCAGATATGAATAGAGAAAGTACAATCTTCTATAAAAAGTGTACAACTGCTGGCGTTCACCGATCACATCGACATCAGAGGAAGAAAATGGGTCTGGTAGTGAACGAGGGCAAGACGAAATATTTCCTGTCATCAAACAAACAGTCGTCGCCTTCGCGACTTGGTTCCCAAGTCACTGTTGACAGTCACAACATTGAAGGCGTAGATAATTTCGTCTATATTGGAATCAGAATTAACTCCAACAACAACGTCAGCCTCGAAATCCAGCGCAGTGGCAACCAGTGCTACTTCGGACTGAGTAGGCAATTGAGAAGTAAAGTCCTCTCTCGACGAACAAAGACCAAACTCTACAAGTCACTCATCATCGCCGTCCTGCTATATGGTGCAGAGATATGACAACATCTGATAAGTGTTACGAGTTTTCGAGAGAAGGATTCCTCGGAAGATTTATGGTTCTTTGCGCATTGGCAACGGTGAATAGCGCAGTCGATTGAACAATGAGTATACGACGACGTTGATATAGGTCAGCGAATTAAGAAAGAGCAGCTACGCTGGCTGCGTATTGTCGTCCGAATTGGGAGCAGAGGGAAGCAGAGTCAGCGGAAGACCTCGACTCCGTTAAAAAGACCAGGAGGAGAAGAATATGGGTACACTTGGAATCTGCAATTGGCGCCAATCAGCGAAAAGGGGGAACGACTGGCGCGATTTTGTAAACTCAGCTATACCGCGTAAGCGGTGTCTTCGCCAATAAAGAAGAAGAAATGTGCTAATAATTGTTTTTTAAGATTGCTAATAAGCTAATAAGATCACGACGGAGAGAATACTGGCGAAGTAAAACCGACGAATATACAAGTAATTAAGATTAAAGAAACATCTAGGAGTACTTGTTTGAAATATTTTAGATAAATTAATAAAAGTCACATCGGCAATGTTCAATCAACTTAGGTGTAGAGAGTACCTTGTAAGCGATAGTATATTGATTATTTTGCAATTTTCGGCAGTATTGTTCCCATATCGGGACAACAGGTCTGCCGTATAGCATAAAATTCGTAGCGGAGACCATATATGGGTTCGCTTATTATCTTATGCAGAACCCCCATTGAATTGGAGATGGTGGAATCGATGAATCTCAACATCTCGCCAACATTATAATGTGATAGTGTGCAGCATATGTATATCTACCCCAACTGCTCTTGGAATTCATCTTTCATTGCCTCCACTGCGAAGTGAATGTGCACGGATTAAATGCTGTATCCAGCACTAATTTCCACAAAGGAAATAAATAATATTAGGCGAAATTAAAGATGGTACTTGAGGACATATCATTTATGTATCTCACAACAAATTTTGTTCCAAAATTAGATTTTTTTTTACATGACAGCAAGATTAAATTTTTCGACTATTTCGTTGTATTTGAAGGCTGTGGGTCAGCGAGGCTGACGGATAATTCCAATTTTCTTCTTGTAACGACACTTGAAGATTTCCTTTATTATATTACAGTTCTTCAAACGATTTTCAAAAATAAATTACACTGATTGCTTAAGTCTCTGCAAGTATATCTAAATTTTCGGCGCTCACCAAGGATGTAGTTAAATAAATTGCTGATTGCACTCAGTTCATTTTAGTGGAAGGTAAGTGAAACAAGAAAAAACGGCTGCACCAAAGTTGTAATACCTTTCACAGATTAATTTTCAAAGCAAAAAAGCAGCTATATGTTATAGTGGTCTGATCTATACCAAAAGTCTGAACATTGTAGCATTGTTTTGAACAATAATCTATGCCAAATTGCGTGAGGGAACCTCGGTTCCGATGTAGGGACGATTTAGAGAAAAAAGGAATTTTGAAAAATTTTAGATCGATAACTCGGATGAGAACACAAAATTCGGCTCGACATAAAATAATTTATATATATATATATATATATATGTATACTTATAAATTTAATATATCTATATATAGAGTCTCCAAGGCTTCCTTTTAGGTGTTACAAACTTCGTCCAGGGTATAAATAATCAGTATAATGGTGAAGGTGCGAAATGACGGGTACACACCCATTTCAGTTTATTGATTTATATGTTGAAATCATTACAAGGGACATTGCTGCCCCGCAATGCCGAGTGGGCCGGAGCAATGCCAGCTCTAAGTTGCTGTCATCAACAATCTCCAGTGGGGCACGCACAAGCAGCTGGACTTCCGCTATTGTTATTGTAGCTACTCTTTAGCGCGGCCGTACGCTCATCTGCGTACATAGATTTTCTGGACTTGCATTTGCTGTCGCAGGCAACGCAGCCCATGTAGGAAGCAAAACATTTACCATAACTAGATGCCTTAAAACTTTACCCTTGCAGCACCCTGTCCAGCAGCCCATTAACCTATCCTGGCTCACCATCTGCTTAGTGTAACAATTCTGCTGGCTGCCGAAACGCTTTTGTTCCCAACTTTAACCGAAAATATTGCGGAAAATGTGCGAGTAGTAGAGAGTGGGTGGGAGAGAGAGAGGGGTACGAAAACGCAATGCTCCCGGTAGTGGTGGATTGCAGGTGTGTATGCAGGCGTGTCAACAGCCGTCGGCGTGGTGTGAGTGGAACAGTTCAGTGTGTGCGTTCTCTGCAGCGCACAGTGGCTGGAATTGTTGGTGCCATGAAGGAGTGTAGCCGCTTTCGAGGTATGGTATGTGGCTAATGCGCGGTGTGGTGGGGTTGTTGAGATTCAATGTGGCAAAGTAATTGAAAAGAGTGGTTGCTTGTTTTGTTTTGTCGCAGCATTATTGTTGTTATTCTTATTGACGGCTTGCTGCGTGCGGCGCGCTGCTTTTGTATAAGAGTCAGTGCCGTGTGCCAGAGTCTGCCTTCTTGCTTCATTACTATGTACGCATGAAAAGCTGAGGCTCCTTCCTTTTTCTGCATACTGGTGGACAATTTTAACAAAGAAAGCTGCTGTTATTGTTGTTGTAATGCTAATTTTTGTTGTTCCAGTGTGTACACAATAAAATTTTTGTGCAGTGCGTTAATTGCGGGAGTTGACATGCGTTTCGGCGTCTTTCATTAACACTCTACCTTTTGTACCCAGCGCTTGTTGGATTCGAAGGGTGAAGTGAAATTTTTGTTCAACTTAATACGAAAACGATATCAACGTATTATTCTTTATAGTCGTTACATTTTTCGCCTGAGAAACATGTCTGGCGGAGATAAGCTCTTCATTTGAATTTTTCTAGTTTGTAAACAAAAACAATAACGTCTTCAGTTCGTAAAATTGTTTGATCAATTTGGCAGTGTCACTTTTTTCTTGCCCAGCTGCACCTCTTTTTCTAATTTTCAAAGTCGATTCGACCCTATAATTCGCTATAGAAGAACCTACTATATGCTATATGTCCATTTCATGCTTGTTAAAGTAATCGTTGCAACAGTGACCATCACCTTTCCGACCGATAGAACAGTCTCCACCATCTTCGGATCAGGTTCAGGGAAAAAGCCCACTGTTTCAACTTTGGTGTGTACCATTGGAACTATATTTTGTAAAGGCGTCATATGTACATTTTGAAAACACCTTTCTCAATGGTTAAAATATTCGGTCACAAGCGTCGAACGAATGTTGGATTCTGAGCAATTTTTGGTCGTCAGTCAATTTATGCAGAACAAACCGTGCACACACCTTTCATAAGCCCAAATGTTTGGTCAAAATGCGATAAATCGATGTTTTGAAGATGTTCAATTCCATTTCCATGAATTTCAATGATGATTTCGGCTGATTTTTGATGAATTCACTCACAGTTTCGATGGAATATCCGGCGATCACGGATTTTGATTGGCCTACATGTTGATCGTCATTTATGTCTTCACGAATACTTTGAAAACGTTGAAACCACTCGTGCACTTTGCTACGGGATAGGCAATCTTAGCCATAAACTTGTTTCATTCGGTAAAAGTTTTACCAATTTTGAAACAAAATTTAATGCTGGCTCTTTGTTCGAAGCTCATTTTCGCACCGATAACACAAACATACTGACACTTAAAACGCAATAACTTTACTTCCAATCGATTAAATGTTATAAAATTCGCACTGGACAATCGATAAAGATAGCAGATTCTAACGCATGATGCGACATATAGATGGGGTTATCAGGGGGCGCTAGATTCAGTTTCCTGTTTACTTTGGAACTCATCTTGACTGGATATAATTCGACTTGCCCTCGTTCACTACCAGAGACGATAAAGTCATGTGTAGAAGTTTACGCAAGTGAGGAAAGTTGTCAGAGCTTCATTCACTTGTGAGCGACCAGAAACGATTATTTTACTAACAGCTCAAGCAGCTCACGACTTCCGGTCTTAGATCAAGTATCTTCTAGGCAAAATATTTCTCCACAGCGTTGTATATAGAAGGAAGAAAACAGCCTCGAAATGAAAAGAGTTACTATATTCAAGTGCTCCTTGATTTTATTGCAGTATTTCCCTAGCGAAAACAAGATTCAAATCATCGACCGTTTTTGCGTTCTTTTTATTTTTCTAAAATTTGGGACTACGCCACCTTCAACATGTGTTCAAAACGAGACTAACAATCCAGATTCTGTGGAAATTTGATAGTTGTCGTTTACAATACCGATAAAATATACGTAGTAAGCTTTCCTTGCGATAGTAGCGCCATCTGGCTGTGAGGCTAATTATTTATCGCACCACTGCATCACATGACTGCTCTTCGTGCTCAATGGACCTGACCGAAGAAGTTACTTCCCGTTGGGCGAATTATCGTTGGGTACAAAATAATTTCACCTTCATCCGCAGCCATTTTTATACTTTTATGGGATACATAACTTCGGCAGCTGCGCTCGTGTTGTTGCATGTGGCGCGCATCGTTTTGGCAAATGTTGCGTCTAATCATTAATTAGCAGCAACGATGCTGATGACAGTGACAAGCTGAATAACCAAAGTAAAAATAACATGAAAATGAACGGAACGTAAATTGGAAACAACATTGCGTTGCGGCTCAGACCGATGGCGCGGTTGTTGGCAATAAGTCCAGGCTATGCGTTGATCTATGTAGATTACGCCTCATTTTTGCTGTTGCTATTGTTATTTTACAATTCTAAACTGTTGCTTGCTTCCATTTTTTTTATTATTATTACGATGATTGTTGTTATTATGCGCGCTTATTTGACTAACAACAAAAAAAATTATTCGCTTGCAATGAAATATTTTTTTCTTCGCTCCTGCCCCACGCACTGCTCAAGCCTCTTCAGTGAATTTTATATAAAAAGTTTCATCTCTCATCATTGACAGCCATAATTGTTGCCCTTTGTTGTTGCCGCTGCTACGCTTCGTGATGTGCGCCTGACAGGATGACATCCTGCCGCGTGAACGCACGCACTCTCATTTTATCCTTTAACGGGACGCATTCTATTTGGGAATAAATATGCTTGGCGAATAGTCGAGCGCCGAGAGATGGATGTTTGGTGTGTTGAATTGTTTTATAAATGGATGGTTAGGTAGATGGATGGTTGGTTGGTTGGATGGATGGGTGCATGCTTGGTTGCTTTGTGCGTTGGCTGTGGCATGGTTAGTTGAGTAAACGCTAGGAAACGCATGCAAAGGCACACATACATACATACGCACATGCAGCATAATCACCTATAAATGTGCGTTACGCATAGCGCTGACTTTCGAGTGCTTCGCAAAGTAAGGTGCCAACGCTGTGCTGTGCTTTGTATTGGTGCGGCGTGTGGGTGGTAGCGTTTCTTGCGCACCACCTCCTCAACGCAATGGTGGTGTAATTATTGAAATTACTGCTCTGCTTTGCTGCAGCACGGTGAGAATGGCACAGCCGCTTAGCATGTACATACATAACGGTAATTAAAAAATGCTTTCGTGCTGCGTGGAACTCAATATTGTACACACATACATACAAACATCCATGATGTTCGTTGAAAATCAATCCATCAAAAGCTTTTCGTTAAGATGTCTTTTTAGGAAATTAATTAAAAATTCGTTGTAGCTGCGTAAGTACTTGATGTTGTTGTAATTAAAACGAAAACCATTGGGAGAATACTTATAAGCGACAAAATTGTGCGCAAATGCTACGCATAGCGGAAGTCTATGCTACGGGAAGGAACGTTTGTAATTGCAATCCACCTAAAAAGTTTATTGTGCGTGAGTTGCCTAGCTTTTGTGCACACTTCCTGTTTAAGGTAACTGTATATTATTCTATGCAGTCTTCTCATGAGAGCTAGTTATAAAATAGTTTAAGAGCTGGCCAATATCAGAAATCAAAACCCACATTAAACTCATTTAGAAAGCTGGTTGTGTGAGAAAAATACAAGAGGATGTTGAAAAGAACCAGAGAACGTCTATAACAGTTTTGAGTATAAAGAGTGTAGTGCGATAAAGAATTAGTCCTAACTTATGAGAAAATATATTCTTTTCAATGTCTACTTTCAAAATTTCAGTCGAATCGAACACGTAATCAAGTCGGTCGGTGATAACAAAACCGGTCGGTGTTTCAATGTATGATTTTTTAAGTGAAATCCCGCACTGAATTCAAAGAATACGTGGAAGTTGTACAGGAAGACCATTCTCCTTAGATGCCAAACATCAAAAATAATTTTTCGAGTTTCAACGAGGTCGTACTTAACTTTTTGGAGATGAGTGACCTCCATGAGCAGCAAAAGCCTACAACGGAGGACAACAACACAAAATAGCAAGAATTGTAAACTGTCGATTAAAATTTCGTAAACTCAATCTGAAAGAGTTTCTGTGTCTTTCGATGACCGTCAATCAAAAATGGACTCTCTGCTACACACAGAACAAAGAATAACAACCGTTGTGATTTACGTGAGTACCTGCCGTCGACGACCTAACCTCACTGTGTTTTTTAAGACACATAGAGCAAAACAATGCGTTAATCAGCGCCCCATATAATAGATACATGCTTTTTCCAAGTATTTTTTGGTTCCAATGAAAAGTGTCCCTTTTCCACCTCGATTTAAAACCTCTGCCGTGCTATGGGTCCGGCATCCGGCCGCAGTGCGACTCTACACTGAATTGAATTTTTCAATTCTACCTGCCTTTAGTCTTAAACCACAGCCACAACAAATCTCCCCAAAGGGTCAAGCCCAATGAGCCAATTGGAACGAACTTTAAGGGCTAACTGCTCCCCGTGGTACCAGATTTAAGTCACCAGTTAGACCTTATAGCTTTTGCTACTACCAGTTGATCACCCATCAAACTCTATGACTGGTGAAATTTGTCGCTTGAACTTCAAATGTCTTTACATTAGAAGGAATCTCATTTAAAGTTTATAATATCAGTTCAAGCTGAGTATTATAGTACTATTTTTGACAAGACTGTGCTGAAATTTCAAGGCAAACAAAAAAAAAAGGCACTATGCATATTGGATTTTAGTCGCCTCTTACGACAGGCATCATGCCTTACCGCGAGCAAATTATACCTCGTGCCCGCTGGGGGAAGAACAAGGAGCAGTCAAATTTGCGAAAAGTGATGTCCACAGTTTGCTTGGATTCAAATTCAACTACTTGGGAAAAGGGCAAACCGGTCTCAAGGCTATGCTTAATTATTGGGACGAGATTATTGCCGCCACGGACACCAACTTTGCAGACCTCAAGAAAACATAGTTTTCAGACGCATTAAAGAATGGCTCAATAATTTTTTAAAAATTTTAAAACTTATCAAACCACTTTCGTCTAAAATAGGCAGGGAAGGAAGAGACGATAGACTTCGGTATACCTGGCAAAACCGAGAGCTTGTCATGTGACATAACAACTAACTGCAAAACCGGTTTCTATTGAAGAATAGGTAAACGAAATGTCCGCTCTCACGAATACGATAGAAAAATGTTAACTCAAAAACTCAACTTTGGACTGGACGAAGAAAGGAAAAATTCTATTAATTTCAAATATGGTCCGAGTTCAGAAAAATCTATCGATAACCCAGACAAACAACTGAATAATACAAAAAAACGTTAGATCTCCCACCAAAAAAAAAAAAAAACCACGTGAATTTTTTAAACAGCAAAAGTTTCCTCCTATTTAATGTGTGTCAGTGTTGGCGGAAGTCCTTTGAGCACTCAAAATTTTACAAATCTATTTTTAATGTATTTGCAAATAAATATTTTGCTGAGGGTGAAAGGGAAAGTGGTTAAACCCGCAAAACTTTTCATATAAAAAATATAGAAAGGCATTAAAAAGAGAAACTGAAAAATGACAGACCGAAAACACACACACACAGACACAATAAAATAAAAGTGACTATCTTAAAAATCATACAAGCAAAATCTGGAGCACAAAACCAAAAACAACAAAAAAAAAATTACAAAAAAGAACAACAACAGCAAATGAAGTTAACAAACAAGCTGAAAAGTGTGAATCTATAATAACCCAAAAAATGGGACACAACAACTAACTAGGACATCACTACTGCGCAGACAAAGACTCTTACATGGCGACGAAAGCTGCAAGGGCACGTTGAAGTGGGCGGACGTGGACCACAAGCAGAATACGCTGCACCACTACCAGTTCCAGAAATGATTTTGGCATTATAGAGTGAATACAAACATACGTACGCCCATGCATACATAGTTTTGTACAATATGAGAATATTAGTGCTTATTATGCAGGGAAAGCGTACCCTTGAAGCTTTTTTACACAAACAACAACGCGTAATAAATCTTTCGTCCTGCTTCAATGTGTACAACTTTTACAGCTATAGAAACTGTGTCGAATAGTTGCAATTACAAGCAAACATACTTATAACACCTTTTTATAACACCCTGTAGGAAAAATGAGCTTGTAGGTGAAAATTCGATTTTGTACTTTTGCTGCTCTAATATTATATATATTGTATATATGGGTCCTCAGCTACATTGTCAAGCATCTCTTTTGCGACCGCTACTCGACGTCGTTTTAGCCAAAGAATCTTGTGTTTTGTTCCGAGGTTATCATTGACACGCTTCGTACCCAAAACATTACCAAATGTATATTCATGAGAGATGTGGAAATCCTCAGTCATCTCTCTGATGCCAACACGACAAGAACCGTTTCTTCAATATTTTCGATGTTATCGTCATGGATGTACAACTCAAATGAGCGATGACTTCACTACTTGATAATAGACTTCCAAAACACTTCTTCAACATTTTCAACAATTTCGTAAATGTGATTCTATTGTATTCACGAATGTGAGGAAAGTTCTGACCCAAGTGAGGAAAGCTTTCTGAGCTCCAGGATGGAGTTATATGTAGAAGTTCACGCAAGTGAGGAAAGTTCTCTGATCGCCATTCTTTTACTTTAAAGATCACGATTTAAGGACATGCTCCTGGAATGTCCGGTCCCTTGAGCGTCTAGCCACAATCCGTATCAAAGCGAAGTTCTTTAACATATCGCTAAATTCAGCTTCCATGATAAAACATCCTCAAATTGATTGAGGCTGATCGACTTCGCAGTGGCCCGAAATATGATTATCTGTAGTCCATTCCAGCCTAGAAACATTTATCAAGCTGCTTGGCTGTCTCCGGTTCGAAAAGTCACTAACCAGATCGATCATGTTTTGATAGACGGAAGACACGTCTCCGGTGTCTTAGACGTGCGTACGCTTCGAGGTCCTAACATTGACTCAGTGCGGGATGGGACAGATACTGAGAATGGAAGAGGTAAGAGTTTGATAAGCTGGCCGACAGAGGCAAGGCTCGAAAATTCTATGAAAACCGGACCGGAGCATACTCTTGTAGCATATTGTAATTATGGTGGGAACCAGGAGATGGTGAATCCGATTCCTCAACCGATGACGATAGAGTGGAAGTTCCATTGCCCGACCATTAGGAAGTTCGAATAGCAATTACCCATCTGAAGAACAACAAAGCCGTGGGCGGGAAAGAACTGATAAGGAGTATTCATATGCTTCTTTGTAGAATATGGTGGACGAAAGCATTTCCGACGATTGGAATTTAAGTGTGCTCTACCACCTTATTACGCTTGCTGTGTTCACCATCAAAAGTGGAATCTTTCATCCGAGGCAGTTGTTTCCTTTTCATTGAGAGTGATTGCTACGTGGAGAACCTACATAAACCCTCCTTAGAAAAAATATGATTTTAATCATAAAACAGCTTCGGTTCTTCTCCACCAACTTATAATGGGGTTGTGACGCTATAATAAAAGAGTCAAGATTTAAAGACAATCATAAGTATTGTCCACAAAGCCCATTGAAAAAGTTTAAAAAAAATCGTTTCAGAAACTCGTAAGCATTAATGAAATTAAAAGGCCACTGTAAGCTAAAACCTCTGCTGTTTCCTTCAGGGATGCTTCATTCTAGTTGCTGCTTAGTGGAAATTTGTGTGAATAAGTTATTTACGTCAGTCTACATGAACTTTTTCAAGTACATATTTATATACATATTTACATGAATGTACGTAGAAACTTTTTTGAATGATTAGGAAGGAGGATAAAGTTTCTAACCCAAATAGTGTAACTACTTATATACATACATATACAGATGCAAGTGGAAGAAAATTATTTTTGTGGAAGCAAATCCAGACGTGCAGATATGGGGAACCTGTTATGTATAAACAAACAAATACAAACATACATGCACTATTTTTTAAGGTTTCTTCACGGTTCTTGATGAAAATATCCTAGTTTTGATTGCATTTATTCAAACCTTTCACGATTTCGAATTTTGCTAAATGAGCCATAGCGTCTTTATCTACACTGCTGTTCAGTTTGTAATATCCAGAATAAAACGTCGACAACTAGTGCAAAGTCGTATATGTAGATATACATAAATGATCAGAATGACGAGCTGAATCGATTTAGACCTGTCCGTCTGTCTGTATATACGCGTCGTAGTCCCTCAATTTTGGAGATAACGATCTAAAATTTTTCAAAGCTCTTGCCAACTGGTGCTACTTCGGACTGAGTAGACAATTGAAAAGTAAAGTTCTCTCTCGACGAACAAAGAACAAATTCTACAAGTCAACTAACGTCCCCGTCCTTCTCTACGGTGCAGAGGCTTGGACCATGACAACAGCTAATGAATCGGCGTTACGGGTTTTCTAGAGAAAAGTTCTGCGAAGATTTATAGTCCTTTGCGCATTGGCAATGGTGAATGCCGCAGTCGATTAAACGATGAGCTGTCCGAGGTATACGGCATTGACATAATCAGCGAATTAAGAGACATCCGAATGGATGAAAACTCTCCAGCTTTAAAAGTATTCGACGAAGTACATGCCGAAGGCCCCCACTTCTTTAGAAAAAAATGAAGAAGGATCTGGCTACTCTTGGAATCTTCAACTGGCGCAAGGTTGTAAACTCGGCCATAACCGCGTAAGCGACGTCTACGCCAATAAAGAAGAAAAAGTCCTAAACTATGAATTTTTCTTTCACAAAGTTTACGGAGCTTAGACACATCAATAATACAATCATGATATAACGATTTTCAAAAGCAACACAACAAATATATTCAAAATATATATTTCTACACACATCCATGGATATGGTGATATTAATATATAGGTTTAAAGACATAATGAGAGCGCACAAAAAGTATCCAATATCAAACGGGGATTTCCCGAATTCGTTAACATTTTGTATCTTTTTTATCCTTCTTCTCGTCTTTGTTCGACTTTTTAAAATAATCGATACCCTTTTGGATATCCTTTTTCAATTGTTCCACCGCTGTACAATACAATTTCTCCTCATCTGCGCTCAACTTCGGCAAACCCAAATTCTTTTCCACACCATTCTTGCCTAACTGCAAAGGCGTCGAGAAGTAAGCGCAGTCACTAACATCGGAAGCTACATATGAGCACTTCACCGGCTTGCCATCGCCCTTTAAACCTTTGAGCAAAGCTTCTGTGAAAAGGATAGCTGCGTGCGCCATTGAAAGCGTAGCGGATCCGCCACCATCCTGATCTTTAGCTTTAACTACCTCCGTGCCTGCTTCTTGTATGCGTTTGATCAATTTTGTGGCCTTTTCCTTATCCAGCTTCAAGGCCGGCTTGCATTGTGAGAGTACAGGCAAAATAGTCTGGCCGGAATGACCACCAATTACGGGCATAACAACCTTCGATGGTTCCACGCCCAATATTTCGGCAATAAAGGTGCGTGAACGTACTAAATCGAGTGTGGTAATGCCGAATAGACGTTTAGGATCGAAGACATTCTTCTGTAAAAGTTATACAAAGTTTAAATTTTATAAAGAATTATCGGTTTCCAAAAACGTGATACTTTTTTTAGAACTTCAGCTGCCAGCGGTACGCAAGAGTTAACGGGATTTGTGACTATGCAGAACAGAGCCTTTGGACATTTTTCCGCAACAACGTTTGCGATCTCCTCAACAACACTCGCATTCTTATTAAATAGATCTTCACGCTTCATACCGGGTTTGCGTGCCGTACCACCTACCACCATCACAACATGCGCCTCTTCCAAAAACATGAAGGAAAATACAATTAAATTTAGAAGATGAAAATGAAAAAAACTGTGTATTTCTCGCATTTTTAATAAAACTCACTGTCCAAAGCGGCTGGTAAGTTTTCCGCACATTGAAAGCCTTCAATACAGATCTTGGTATCGATGTGCGACAGATCGGCATACACACCCGGTGTCTTCTTTATATCGTAAATGGAGAGCTTACTCACCAGTTTGTTACGTTTAAGGAGCAAAGACAATGGTTGCCCAATACCGCCAGAAGAACCAATTACAGCCACTTTAAAATCATTCTATGGGAAAATAGAGATTTTGGATGAGAAATTGCGGTATCTAATATCAACATACTCTCGTGGTTGTGCCGAAGTTGCGCACGAGTCGTGTGATCTGTCGAAATTTCAAACTATTCATCTGCCTAGCTTGCAGCTTGCGACTATTTTTACGGATTTATGCTTTTAGTTTGTGAGTTTGAAAAGTTTACAAAATAAATTATAAATCCTTGTCTTGTCGATGTTCAAAATATTACAGACACATTTCGCTTTCATATTGTATGAAATAATTTATGAAGTAGGTTTTCTTTGGCCTAAAAAAACACAGTGGTACAGATATTTTGTATTTATCAATTGGTTCAACTATACAAAATTAATTTTTTTATAAGTTAAGATTCTTGGAAATTTTTTCGACAGGAAGTTAAATTTCTTCTTTCTGATTCACCTCTTTGTCTTCTTTATTGGTGTAAACACCGCTTACGCGAGTACCGCCAGTTGCATTTTCTTTTTGCAATGTGGCGCCAATTGAAGATTCCAAACGAAGCCAGATCCTTCTCCACCTGTTCTTCATCTCGTCCATTCGGACAACATGACCTAGCCAGCGTAACCGCTGTTTCTTAATTCGCTGAACTACATCAATATCGTCGTATATCTCGTAGAACTCATCTTTCCATCGACTACGGTGTTCGACGTTTCCAATGCCTAATGGACCATAAATCTTCCGCTGAACCTTTCTCTCGAAAAATTTAGTTCTGCAATGACAGACTCCTTCCAAAATATCTGAATCTTTTGCAAGAACGAAGTCGAGTGTAGGTCGCAAACGAGATGCGGGACAACGTAGCTGAGGACCCCACATTTATCAAAATTTATTATTATTACTGCTGAAGAGATGTGGGTTTAAGAATACAATCGAAATTGCCCAGCAATCTCCACCATAGACAGTTGGTCCATTAGCATTAGTACTTAGGAAACGACAATAATGCTTGAGACTGAGGATTAAATAGATTTTAAGTTTCTTTAGTATGAAAAATATTATTTAAAGTGACTTTAAAAGATCCAGACCGAGGAAAAATGTTTTTGTTATAAAAATATTCTTCTAAGGACTGACACCTTTCGCAGGCTATAACAAAACTCAAAGTAAAATTTTTTACCAGGAAAAAGTTAAAGCATATAGTATATGTATACATTGTGACGACAGCGTAACCGGAAACTGTAATTTAAATTTTCTCGGATAAATGGTATTTCGTGTGTATTCCACATGTTATGAATGTTGGAAAAGGCTTACAAATGGTATAAACCCTTCAAAGACAGTCGAGAGATCGTTGAAGACATGCCTCGTTCTGCTCGACCTTAGACCTCTTCACCTGATGAAAATAGAAAAAAGTGAAGGATTCAAGCACTATGAAAATAGTCAGGAAAGTACTAGAGAGATGCCAAGAGAACTCGAAAGCTGAGTTTTTTCAAACAGGGTTACAGTACTCAGAGTCTCTTTGGACATGCTTGATATCGCGAGTTCCAATATCAGGAAATAGGGGTTTATGAGTTTCACATGCAAACAAGTCAACAATCATTGAAATGGAGGGAGAAAAAATGAGCCGAAACCAAAAAGACCACGCCAAAGCCGCTCAAAAATCAAGGTGATACTTATTGGTTTTTTCGTTACTCGTGGATTGGTGCATTATGAATGTGTTCCCAAGGGTCAAACAGTCAATAAGAAGTTCCATTCAGGCGTTTGGCTGAGAACATTTGTTGAAAACGGTCGGAATTGTCGAAGAACAATTCATGGATTTTACTCGATGATAATGCACCGTCGCATCGAGCCACCACTGTGATCGAATTTATTGCCAAAAATGCAATGAATACTTCTATCAGCCACCGTAATCACCATATTTAGCTCCGTGGGATTTTTTCTTGTTCCCAAACTGATTTTGTCACTCTGCAGAACCCGTTTTCAGTCGATAGAAGGGATAAAATAAAATTCGCTCAAGGAGGTGAAGGCCATCCCAAAGAAAAGTGTTTCGAAGACCGGAAAAATTGTTGGCTAAGTGTATTACGTCTGGTGGGGTTTACTTTGAAGGCAAAAAAAAATAAATATTGAGGAATAATTAAATATTTTGTGCTTTATTTATAATTTCCGGGTACTTTTTGTCACGAAAATTCAAATCTTCTGATTACAAGTGAAATATTAAATATGTAATATTAATTAAATGTTCGGAACATATTGACAAGATTGTTGCTTAACATAAAAAAGAAAGCTCAATTCGCTTGAAAAGTTGACTAAGCTTTTATAAAGCTTAGGTCTGTTCTTTCGCGCGATCATACGCCTTTATGCTGTACTAAAGCTTCAAGCTAGTTTGATTCTAATATTTTTTTCAACAGCTAACAAAAACGTCATACTCCAATACTTTTTATATTGCCTTCGTAGCGTTCTCTGCAATTACTTCACATTAACAGAATTGCATGGACTTAGAAAATATTTCATTCTCAAACTTCTTTTCATCACTGAAAATGCCTTTTGGTTTGTTTTTTTCCTTTAAATTCTTTTGTTAAATTATTTTAAGCTCCCACGCATCTTCACACCGTGAAGCCCAAAGAAACAAAAACAATAACAATTGAAAACTGATGAATTACTGCAAAGCTATGCTTCTTTATGGATCTACTATGTCTATGTATGTATTTGTGTGCCTCTCACATTAGCATTATCTATCTACAACATATGTGTACATATGTACATACCTAAAGCCGCATATAGTGTATGGTGCGTCAATTATATACACACATACATACATACATATATCTAACCACGAACCGAAACCTCTCTTACATTCATCAATTTTATTTGCGTATATTTTATTCGCTATCAAATTCAATTGTTACTCACGAAATTGTTGTATTTGCTTCTGTGCGCCACGATTGAATATGTTGTTATTGTTTTGATGTTTTTGTGATTACACCTTGAACTTCACCGAATTTTCGCATTTTGTTTTGTTTGACTAGTTTTCTAGAGATTCACATAAACACATACAGATATATATTTTCTATTTTGGTAAAGGGTGTTTAAATATGTGCGATCATGATTCTATTAAGTCAGGTGTGTATTTTCTTAGAAGTCATATTAAATTTATTTGCTTGTCTTCACATTAGTCCAGCTTAACTTTCAAGGTGAATTAGCTTTTTCCTCAGTTATGGAGGAAGATAAACACAACAGATCTGTGAGAAATTTTTATATTATATTGGGCTAAATTTTTATAGTTCTTAAGGGGTTACATGTGTCTACGGCTTTCAAAAAATCGAATTTTTACGTTATTAAATTCTACAACACCTCCAGAATATTGTCCTAGTTGATCTGAATAATAGTTTCGAAGATACAGCCTTAAGAACTTGTGCGCTCGAGGCTTCGTTTTTCTCGCGTTTTTATTGAAACTGTGTTTTTGAAGTCGGTTGACAATATTTCCAGAGAACTACTCAACCCATCTTCATGAAATTTTACACAGGTCTTTGAGATACAATTCTTGAAGACTTGGACGAACGTTTTTTTTTCATTACAACTTTTTGAAAAAATAATATATCGCCAAATTTTCATTTTTTTGTAAAAATGTTTGCCAAAAAAACAATTTTCAGTGTTTTTTCCTTGTCCAAGTTAGTAGTAAGTTAAGGTTTTAACTAAAACACGTATTTCTTCACTTTAGATGATCCTTTAAGTAGCTAATCTGCCAACGTGTTCCGAGAGTTCACCGTGGCAATGGCCGAGTTTAAAATATTTTATCAAAGAATTTCAGAATTTCTTTGTTAAATGTCTGTTTTTAACAATAAAAAATTCTAATAAAATATTTAATTTTTATATGAGAAAAAAATTTTGAAAAAAGGCTGTTGTTTTTACCTGAGGAAACCTATGCAACCCCTTAAAGACCGGTTTCTTGACCTTTTAATGAATTAAAGGTTATTTTAAACATTGCTACCTCAAAATATTTTCAAATAAACGTTTTAAGAAGTTTTCGTCAATCTGAGAATAAACGGACCCGCACCCATACTACTCTTATCAAACAGCAAGTTTTAGCAAGTTGAATTGATAATATGAACCGCCACTTTTCTCTCAGATTATTTAAGAAGTCATAAATATTGTAAGATCGTTTTTAATACTTCTTTGCTCAGCTTGACTCATATAAGTGGTTCTGGTGGTTTGGTTTGATTTCTCCACTCCTTAATTATTGTAAAATTCTTCGAGAGAAGTTCGAATATACCCCGGTTGCAACTTCGTTAATCATAAAGAACAAGATATCAGTGCAGCTCGTTCCCAACAGCCTTTAGTTACGGGTTATGTTCAAGTTACAGATATAAAACGCCATGACATAAGTTTCAATCAATATTTTGAAACTAACACTAAATTAATAATGCAATAAAAAAGGTGTATAGAATTTTCGCCAATAAGCAAGCCATTAAAAAACTAATGGGAACATTTAATACAAGTGTTAATGTAAAGCACCTCTTATTTTACAAAAAAATATGGAAACATAAAAAGCCTTAGCTCTGGCGCATAAATCTGTGTGTGTGTGTGACTGCTTTCAGACTTAGACTACGTGATCAATTGAGTTCTGCATTTTTCTACGAGCTTCACAAATTCGCAGCCCAACTAATACAGACAAAACTGCAAATTTAGAATATTTTATGTTAGATACTATGAACGCATACCCTGGACGCCCCATCGCGTTGACGCACCACACGCGCTTCACGGCATTCTTATGAATTTTATTTCTTTTTATACTCTTGCAACATGTTGCTAGAGAGTATAATAGTTTTGTTCACTTAATGGTTCTATCAACTAAAAATAATCGAGATAGATATAGATATATATTTATAAATGATCAGGATGTCGAGCCAAGCGGAAATCCGAGTGACTGCCTGTGTGTTCGTTCGTCTGTCAGTCCATGCAAGCTGCAACTGGAGTAAAAATTAAGATATCTTGATGAAACTTGGTATGAGAGTTCCTAAGTAACAAAAAGTACGATTTCGTAGATGGGAGTAATCGGACCACTGCCACGCCCACAAAACGCCATTAACTGAAAACCTATAAAGTGCCATAACTAAGCACTAAATTAAGATATACAACTCTAATTTGGCACAGGGGATTATAATAGCAAGGGACACCTGTGGACAAAAAATTTTAAAAAAGGAGGAGTGGACTCGCTTTCTGCTATGTTTAATGTACTTGTAATTGTAAAGTACTCTTAAGCCATGTACTCTTAAGCCATTTAGCCCACAACAATTAAATTCGCGTAGAGCAATTACTATAAGAACTCATACCAATAGTGTGAAAATTTATGAAATCGAATGGTAACCCCACTACTACTACGCGCGATAAATTAATAACTAAATATGATAGAAATATGCAACTTTTCCAAGGAGATCGTATGACAGGGCTTTAATGGAGCCGGGTCAAAACTGTACAATGGGCGTGACACCGCCTACTTTTAGGTGAAAACACATATCCCCAGAGCCGACCGACCGATTTGAACCAAATTTGGGATGTGACATTCCTCTGATCCTATGAAAATGGAAATCGAGATCACAACCGCGCCCACTTCCCATACACACAATTTTAGATTTCATCTGATTCTCTGACTTTCCAGTATACAAATCAAGTTCAAGCCCATAGGTACCAAATATTTGGACACCAGTACCCATAGTTAACTTTTTATCGAAAATATTGGTCAATGTGTCCGGTTTTTAATTGAAATTCATAGGTAATCCTGTAAGTACTTTCTTTAGCCCTCACATACCTAATATAAAGATTTTCGAATTTCCGGGTGACTGGCCTCCATATAACTAATATCAGGATTTTTGCTGACTTTACTCGATACGATTGGTAATTGTATGTGAGGTACTTTATGAAACCCAAGAAACCCTTTTTTAGTATCGAGTCGATACTAAAGTCGATACTTTATATAACGTTTAGCCAGCACCTGAAGGAATTTCCCTGGCTTTGTGTCCTGCTAGTTACAAGAGTATAAAATGTTCGATTACACGCGAACTTAGCCCTTCCTTACTTGTTTACTTCTTTATTTTCCGTAGCGTGATAGTTAAAGTGTTTGTCATGGTTGTTGTTGCCTTTCATGAATTTGCTATTTTGACTGCAAAAAAGTGACAAAAAATTATTTTTGGACTTTCATGCAAGTTCCTTGGAGCGAGTTTGTCTCACATCAATATTCGTCTATTAACTACAATATTTTCTATGTATGCAATATGCGTATACAATGCGTTATTATTGTTTTTGTTGTTGTGGCAAATGTCTTGTACCCCGCTGCTGCTGCTTTGTCAAGCACATTTTTAGTGCTATACTCATTCTTGTTGTTGCGTTGTGTAATTTTTCACGATCATGCGTTTGAATATTCAATGCGAATGAACTTTTCAAGGTGATTTCAGCAAATGCTTTTTAGTCGCATTAGACGTACCGAAAAATGCGATCACAACAACAATGAATATGCTAGAAGAACTTACGTAATACTTAGGAAATGCCACTTTAATAGACAGTGTTGCACATCTTAAGAATATCACGACATAAACTAGTTATATTACAATGTCTGCATAAATTAATTAGCAACTTTCTTTTTAATTTCTGTATTCTTGACTTGGTTTTAGTTCTTGCAACAGTTATTTAATCCCGCTGGGTGGTGAGGATCTGGTTGGTTGTCATCGAAGCTACCTCATGGTAAGACCAGGATACGTGCTGATTCGGTTGAGTCGGACCAGAGGGAAGGGGGGTTTAATGAGTGGGGGCGTTGGGTATGCAAAGAATTGGAGAGTCATACGAATTCTTCTTGCACGGTGGACATATAATTGGCATGTTGCGGTCGATTCTGGATAAGTAGGACTTTAACGTGCTACAGTATCCAGAGCGAAGTTGCACAACGATCACTCTAGATTCTCGTGACAATTCGAGCTCTTCGTCTACAAGGGGTGGTGCTGTGACTCCAAGCACGCCATTCACTGAGAGGGAGTTGGTGAAGATGTTAAAAACTCCACTACCAATAGAGATCCGGGTGTTTCTAAAATTTATTGCTTCCGAAGTTTGGTCGGCTTACTGCTCGATGTCATCGCCACAATCCAGACCTCTGAGTGTTTCTAGGAGGCGTCTCCACTTCAAGCCGGCGATTGCAGGGATGGTTTCTGCGAAAACTACTTGGATAGTAGCTCATTATGTTTCGTGACCGGAAGCTTGGGGCCCTCGTTCCGCAAATATGTAATTGGAGACATCAAGAGGCAGCTTGTAGTAGTTTGGGGTGCAGTATTTTAACACGACTGAAACTTCTTCGTCAGCGTTTCTTTATATCCAGACCATATCGATTTGGCGTAGTTTATCTATACGATAGCGGTCGAAAGAAGGGACTGTAGGATGGCGCTAACAGATCGAGAAGACTGCAATAAATGTCAGACTCGAAATACCAATAAAACAAATATAGATAGTGAGGCCGCAGAGTCTGTTAAAATTAACGTCAAGCGAAGGCATCCTAAAAGATGTCTACTTCTCTGGGACCTAGCAACTGAACTCCATCTGATATAGGAAAGAACCAAAACTGGTCTATGCGCGGCTTATTGCCTACCAGTTTAACCTAATCTAACCTTGTGCGCTTGTCCTGCATTGGCAAGGCAATGCTTTAAGCATTATGAGGCTCACAGTATGAAATACTGAATTATGTATCTTCAGTGAGACCACCTAAATTTTAGAATTCGTCAAGCGCTGGCATGCTAAAGGCTAAATAAACCAAGTGGTCGGCACTCCATCTGCCTACCAGAATAACCCTGCCTAACCTAAGTATGCTACGGAGAAAACATGTTTTACTTTCACTTAGTTCCAAGAATTCCCGGTTGATAACAATTCTTTATGGATTCTTGAAAAGACTCAAAGAAATATCCCAAAAATATACTAAAACCATAGGAAAAATTATCACTACTAAAATAAATTACTATATTTGAAGACCTCTTAGGAGCTTCAAAAGACTTTCTTTCGAGCGACTTGTCTTGACACCCTCGTAATTACACATATCTTTCGCATTTGAACGCGTTTTTTACATATTATGTTATGCGCTATAATTCGCATTCTATTTTGTTCGCCACTAGTTGCGTTTTCCCACCTATTTGTTATTCTTTTGAGGCACTCTTGTTGGTTCTTACTATTTTATTTATTTATATTTTTTTTTGGTCGGGAACTCGAGACCTGTTTGCGGTGCGTTTGCCGCTTGAGGCGCTGGCTCGGCGGTCAGCATTGTTGTGACTGATGTTGCTATTATTGGGCTTTATGTTAGTGCTGTTGCTTCTGCGTCTATGTTCTTATTGTTGTTGTGCGCTATGTTGTGTCTATTTGGTTAATTAACTTTTGCGAGTGTGTGTGTGTGCGAGTCGAATATGTTTGTGTACTCATTATGTGCGTTTGCATGCGTTTTTGTGCGTTTCTCTGACTTTTTGCTCATTTCCAAATTGTTGTCTATCTTTTTCAAATTGCTTTTTGGTGCGTTCGTTTGTTGTTTGCGTTTATAATGTTGTTTTTTCTTGTCTTTTAATTGGCGCTCTGCGCGCAGTGACAAATTTTGCATGCCGAGTGGAATGATCGCCTGTACACTTTTCAAGGTTATACGTTTTTTTTCTCTTCGCTGGCAGTTCCTACATTTCTTGTCGCTATTTCGGTCGTTTGGCCCGGCACGCATCCGCCTAGACCATATACACGATAATTTATACTTTTAACTATCGCTGCTAGGCTGCCGTTGGGGCCTCCGCTCGCAATACGCATTTTTTATTATTCTCTCTATTTGATTATGCAAATGCCGCTCGCTTGTGCTGCATAGTTTTTGTTGCTCACGCACTTGAGCGTTAACAAAAACCCACAATACCGAAAAA
Organism: Bactrocera zonata; assembly: GCA_037783105.1. Classification (NCBI taxonomy): domain Eukaryota; kingdom Metazoa; phylum Arthropoda; class Insecta; order Diptera; family Tephritidae; genus Bactrocera; species Bactrocera zonata. The sequence goes on along the minus strand of JBAWJQ010005310.1, from coordinate 38,079 downwards.
AGCGTTGTTGTTCTGTTGAAGTCAATTGAATTTTGCTTTCAGATAACAAATCAGGTACAGTGTGCAGCGCTGAAACGCTCAAACACTCCGCAGAATGCTATTGGTAGGCGCAAGTTTTAGTACAATTTTGTTTTTTTTTTTTGTTTGCTGGCCTTCAACCTAGTTTTAGATTATATTTTTTTTATTTTCTTGTGGTTGCTTTTATTAATGATCTAGAATGTTGTGCTTTTTTGTAGAATTTTATTTTTAATTTCTGTTCATCTTTTTTATGCGTTGCGTTTCACTTTTATTCAACGGTCTCACGCATCTTTTCTAAAATTCGCATGATTTTTTTTATATTAAGAATTTTTGAAATATTTTTTTCTTTTTATTTGAAACAATATAATTCTTGTTCTGTTGATCTGTTAGTCTGACAACTTCTCATATAAGCTGACTTACTACTTAGACTATTATAAAGTATTTATTTAGAAAGTGAAGGAAGGAAAAAAGGAAATAAAAAGAAAGAAGGAATTGAAATAAGACAAAACAAGGCAATCTGAAAACAGACCGATCTGAGCTGTCTTGTCAAATAAAAACCTTTTCATGAAAGGATGTGATTTTAATCCACCAGTTTTTATGGAAATTATACTATATTCCCCATATTGGAAATTTCGACAATAAAATTTCAGGTCGGTATAGACAGAATTACGGGCAACGTTCGGTGTGTTTAACGTGGGTACCTGCTGACGACAGCCTTACCTCACGGCGCTCAAAAGCAAAGCGGATCAAATCAATGCGTTGATCAGCACAAAGAAATTGACAGGCATTTCTCATTACCAATTGGCGGTGCGGAATGGACACACTAATCACCTTAGTAGGGTTCGAAGCTTACCTAAACCCTTTGCCGTACTTTGGTCCAGCACCCGGTTGCAATGCAACTCCCCATTCAATTGAAAAAGTATCATTTATACCCGCATTCGTGTTTAAACCGCTGCTACCAGAATACTCCTCGAGAGGCCAGTTCGCATGAGCAGATTGGAGCGAGCTCTAATGGTTCCTACTTCCCGTAGTACAAAAACTAAGCATTCGGTCAGACCTCGTAGCCGAAATTACTACCAGTTCAGATCCATACTGTTCTTGGCTGGTGACTAGGGGTTGGACTCCATACACACATTACACGCACACACTATTCATACAAGAAGCTTACCCTAATACCCAATTAAACGCCTGTGTCACCCAAGCAATTCACAAGCAAACGACCCTAACTGTTCGGCATTTCGACTAGTAGAGATCACAACGCTAACTTCCGAGTACATCGGGTATTATGCAATAACTTTCACCAAATCCTCGACCCGCGGCACACATAAACACCTCTACCTATCAGATAGTCGTTTCTGATTCAAAAATGCCCACAGAGGCCCATGCTCCGTAAGCAGAAAACCCAGACTGAATCTGAATCTTAGACAGAATCTGAAGTCTGGGTTACCTTCAACAAACCTAACGTCCGGGACTTAACCAGCATCATCAAGCGGAAGTACAAGGTATAGAGAAGGTCTGTGGGGATCTATTGAGTAACTACGGGACGACACAAAATGGAACTATATATACGGAGATCCAGGTAACATGAGAAACAAAGATGCTAAAGATTAATTCCAGAGTAGTCAACAATTGCAGGAAAGCTTGAAGCTCCCACACAGGTCAACTCCACTTGTCCATAATTTGGGTTCCCGGCAATTGGAACATTTTCAACGATGAATATGCTTTTTGGACAAATAACTCAGAACCGATGGAAATCAATAACCAACTTCTAGATAGTATAACAACACTATAACCAAGGACTTAAGTATTAAATAGGTCCAGGAAAGGTACACAAATTTTGTCCGGAAAGTAATAGAACTGAGTCGATTTAAAAAAAATATTGAACCAATCGTTACAATTCTTTAAAATTTTTCAAAAACCTCCTTCTGCGTCGAAGCAGCACTGCCAGCGCTATTTCCAAGCATTAAAGCCGTCACGGAGGTCATTTTCTGGAATAGCCGTGACAGACCCTCTGTCGTCTCAAATTCGCCCTTTTCAGTCAAGGAAACGGATATAAGTAAGTGGTTTCATTCAGAAAACAAATGGTTTGAGCGCAAAGATGAAACAAGATAGCAAGACCATAAAAGTCTTAGGATAGAGCATCAAAATGTGAGGCATATAGCGGTAATTGCTAATTGGAGGCTGTACTTCTACCCACCAACCTACCTACATTCGAATGACTTAAAAAATGCATCGCGTATATGCTTGAAAATACAAAATAATGCCTAGTGTCTAATTCTAATAAACGGACCAACGTTTATTGAACTTTGCTGAGTTAGCAGCAGTTCAGTAAACTGCCACACGCGACAACATATGTCCCCAATTGGTCCACCTACGCAGTTTTCAAGTGCTAATGTATTTAGATGTATGTGCTTGTATGTATATATACTTATGTTCTTTTAAATTAATTTCCAAACATAATTTTTTTGCATTATAGCTGGTCTGATCTGTCCGACAAATGCCTGAAAGATTCGTCATCCAGCATCTATGCAATATTTTAATAAATAAATGCTCCCTATTATTTTAAATTCGCTATTTTCAAACGTCCATAATTTATGTACTTAAAAATGTCACAGAATTAATATATTTGTATGTGTGTATTTTACTTTCATTAAAATGGCAGAGGCAACGCATAAATAATTAAAAATAATTTTTTTTCACGCAAAAAGTGTGTCAATTCACCAAAACATGTGTGGAATATGAACATACAGACATATTGACGTAAATACATGAGTACATACATATGTATGTATTAATTGATGTATGTGGTTCACATAGGCCTAGTAGGCTTATACAAATCTATTTAGATCGTCGGGTCGTGGTGTCTATATACAATGAATTAGGGTTGGTATGATTTTTTCCGTTTGATACTCTGAAAAATGGATTCTTACACACATCTAAGAAAGTTTCTCCAAGCTTCTGACCTTTTAATTATATAATTATTAAGAAAAAAATTGTCTTAAAATAATCAAACCTTAAAAGACATTATTAAATGGTGGTTTACGCAAGAATCGTAAGGCATCCTTTTGTAGAGCATGCAATTTCATACAAATTCTATGAAACGAGATCGATTCTATGAACGAGTCGTTGGAATGGGGATGTGAATTTCTCTGGCTGATAATAAGAAAGTATAGAAAACTGCAAGGCGGAGAACTTTCCCGTTACTATTTAGTGTTGAGGTGTTTAGTCGAAAAGACTGAAACTCATATTGTCATCTTCCTCGGACTCCAACTCCTCTTTTCTAGCTTCTTCCTCATACTTGACGAGACTTTCTTATTTGTGTCTAAGAACCTATTTTTCAGAGTACCAAGAGAAAAATTAATAATCGATTTTTTTTACCCACCCTAGTATACAACGTATTATCTGTACTTGATTCTATTTTTATTTACTTTGAGGGTCGATATAAAGCCGCACGTGTAAAAAATGTGCTGAAATTAAGATTTTAATTCCTTGGAGAATGTTTAACAATGTTGTTTCAAATTGATCGACATAAAGAAAGTATTTGTTGGACATAGCTTCTTTTTTCACAAAGTATTTCGAAACCCATGTAAACTATGGCAGTTTCTCCAAAGCTTAAGAAATCATTAAATTTATCAAATCGAAATTATTTTTAAATTATGTAATGCTTAGAACTTATTAGTTAGTTATTTAGCATTGTATGTTATTGAATAAGTTCTTGGGAAACCATACACCTATGTACAATGTACATAGATTGGTTTACTAAAGGTAACCTAGCCTTTCTATGTGCATACATATATGGTTTTTCAAAGACTTATTCAATAACTTTGCTCAGGACAAGTAGTGCAGTAAATCTCCTGCGTTCTACTCCAGACCGTGGGGATCTCGCAGTCGCACAAGAATTGCTAAGCGCACGCGAGGTCCAACTCGGTCCTATTCCGAGGCAAGGGTGCACCCTCTGGTTAGATCATCGGCCTTGCAGTTGCCAGCGATTTCGCTATGACCAGGCACCCAATCTCGAAATAATGATATCCAATCAATATCCTTTGATAATAGATACCTGATTTAGTATTGTAATTTTGACAACTATTTATTCTAAAGCTGAAGCCAATCGTTGTAACTAGTGTTTACGAGACTCCGACAACTGACCAGCTTCTTGTGGATAAAAGGACGGGTACAAACTTTTAGATCGATTTCTCAAAAACTGAGGGATTAGTTCGCGTATCTACAGAGATAGATAGATATACAGACGGATATGGCTAAGTTGACTCAGCGTGTCATGCTGATCGTTTAGACCTGAATTTTATAAGGTCTCTGACGTTTCCTTTTAGTTGTTATACAAATCGTGACAAACTTAATGTACCATTCAGAGTGTGCTCAACTTGTAGTGGCAAAAGCTATAAGGTCTGACCGTAGACTGTAATCTGGTACCACGAAGAGCAGTTAGCCCTTGGAGTTCGCTCTAAACTGCTCATTGGGTTTGGTCCTATGGAGAGATTAGTGGTGGAAGGAAGTTAGGAATTGAAAAATTAAATTCAGCCTGGAGTCGCACTGTGGTCGAATGCTGGATCTACAGCATGGCCGAGATGGCAAAGGCGTCTCTTCCACTCGACGAATTGGAACCAAAAAATACATACAAAAATCATTTTTTATGTGGGGCGCTAATCAACGCATTGTATTGTGCTTTAAAAAGGCAGCGTGAGGTTAGGCCGACTTCGGTAGGTACTCACGTAAATCACAACGATTGTTGTAGCGTTCAGAGTATAATAAAAAAGGTTGTTTATTCCACAGAAATGGATTTATTGTTAGCGTTTTTACTTTCATTTGACAAACTAAATTCAGCTTATAGTTATACTGACTTCACTATACTCAAAATACTAAAAAGTATTGGCGAATATATGAATGATTGTGCTTGAATATATGTGTGTGTACAGTTCTTGTGTGTATGTGTAATAATTTTGTTTATAGTTCTTCAGTCATATTATTGTTATTATTATTTTCATTTTCATTTATTACTTTTGCACATTCTATTTTTGTTCTATTTACGTTATTGCTCCATTTCCCTATTTGTTTTTACCTAAAAAAATATTTTTTTTTTATTTTATTTATTATAAACTCAACGCAGTCAGGTAGTGTGAAATATGCGTGCCACACATAAAAAATATGGCAACAAACAAAAACGCACACTGCCACATAAACACACACATATAGCTAACAGTGTTCTAAGTACATATTTATATACATATGTACATGTATAATTATTAGAATATTTTCGCAAGCTACGTTTTTATATAAACGCAATTTTTAACTCATTGAACAACAACAAATAAACATATGTAAACAGAAAAAAATGATTTTTAATTAAAATAAAAAAATTTCTCTGTTGAAAAAAATCATGAATTTAGTTTAAAATTAAGCAAAAGTGAGTAAAATGTGCAAAAGAAAGGAAATTAAAATGTTCTTACAAGCGAAAAAGCAAAAAAATATTATGGATTTGCTTGGAATTAGTATGTTAAGCGCATGTTGGGTCACAACACACAAATAAACATATAGTACATACATATGTACACGCATACATATTTACTAACGCATATTTGAATTCTGTCTAATTATGCCCACTGGTGGCGAAACGTGCGTAGAAGTGTTGAAGTGAACTGCCCAATTAAAACAAAAAAACTTAAATGTGCTAGTGAAATTAAAAATGAAAGCATAAAATATAAAAACAAGAAATTCTCGTAGAGACTGCCGAATTAGTTTCAAGGTTGCTTTTTGTAATAGTTTATTGGCAAATTTTAAATGTGTCTCATAAATATGTATTTAGAGGGTGAAAGTGTTTTTATGTTTAGATTTGTTTTGGATTTAATTTTCATTGGAAAGTTCAAGGCTCAAACAAGTTTGGCCGACATTCATTGTAAATGCCTCTATTTCCTATAACCAATGAGAGAGATTTGCTTAGAATGTTTTATATAACTGATAACCTAATGACTTGAATTTTTATAAGCCTATTTCAATGTGTTTTTTTTCGATTTCAGGCATGCGAAATGGTAAAAATGGCAAACTTCACCTGAAATATTTTATTTCATCGAAAGATTCACGGTTCCAACCAGTCCTCAAAACACTTTTCATGAGCACATTTTGAGTAGTTGATCGATGGTATTCATTGCGTTCAATTGGCTTTAAATTCGGTCACAAACGTACTGTTTTTTAAAAAAATTCAGCTGAAGAAATATCCACTAAAATCATTCCAACGGACTTCTGAAAGATGTCGACCTCTCTAGCCATCTCTCTAACACTTGACTGCCAGTTTTCAAGCAATATTTTAATATTTTCATCGCGTCGAAGGTCGTCCAGAACTACCTATGTCTTCAGCGATCTATCGACCGTCCTTGAAGGGTTTATATCACTCATATGCCTTTTCCAACACTCGCAACGATTCCGAAATTTGATTAGAAATAAAAATTTTTAGACAAATTCTTTGTTCGATATTTTTATCCTTTTTAAAAAACGTAATACACTACTGGGGAGTACCGACTTCAGCAGCTGCTGTAAGCTAGCTGGTTTACAGACCGCCCTCATATATATAAATATTCTCTCAAAACAACGGTATTTATTTCAGTTAAAAATAGTATACAAACTTCGACTATTTTGTTAATTTTTAAGGGTCAATGACCATTTCCTGTCATTTTATGGGTCAATTACCCCCCTTATTTACATTTTATGGGATCCGTTTAGTTTACCTTTAGCCAAGTCAACAACCTTTGTTAACATTTAGCAAATTACCATAACCCATTTTCCATTTTGGGGTCAATGTCCCTTTATAAATTTTTGAAAACGGATTACTATAATAGCAGGTCGAAATTAAGTACTTCTCCGAATTTTTCAAAATATTGCATACAGGAACTTGATTTTGATCTATTAAGAGGTATAAAAAATAACTTAATTAACTATACTCTAACTTAATTTTCTATATACCACATATGAATGATCAGCAGTACGAGCTGAGTCGATTTAGACATGTTTGTCTGTCCGTCTCCCTCTGTATATACGCCAACTAGTCCCTTTGTTTTTAAGATATTAATCTGAAATTTTTCTTCCCAAGGCGCTGCTTCTAACCGTCGATATCAGATCAGTATGCCATATAACTGCCATACGATCGACATAAGTCTTTGTATGAGTAAATTTTTTATTTGACGAGATGTCTTCACGCAATTCGGCACAGATTATTAACCAATTTTTCAAACAGTGAAATCACCGAAGAAATTGTTCAGATCAAAAATTTTCCCTACAAACAGGAACAGAATCAAGTTCTTGTAAGGAACTTTTGTATTTCTGAAGAGTATTATAGCTTTGGTTCAACGGAAATAAACTTTTTTTCTTGTTTTTGATTGAGATAATAAAATGTGGTCTGTAATAATAGATTCTAGCATACGAAAATTAATCAAGCTACCTGGCAAACAGATCAATCTAACATTGTCTCGAACCACTATCTTATTGTAACGATTTTCTACTCGACTTGCTCTCTGCACTCATCAGCAACTCGGAATAAGGGACCTGAGGAACGACATTTCGAACTGCTTACGTACAGCTGCAAATGAAACCATTGGCTTTCAGAAAAGACAAAAGAACAGCTGGTACGATGAGGAGTGCTACATCGCAGCGAAGAGAAAACAGACTTACAAGACGTGAGGGATACGATAGATATCGAGAGCTGGAGAGGGAAGCCAGACTCACTTGCAAACAAAAAAAGAGAAAGGCCAAAGAGCTTGACAAGCTGGCCGACAGGGCTAGTGCTTGAAAATTCTACGAAAAGATGCATCGACTAACAGAAGGTTTCAAGACCGGAGTAAGCCCTTGTAGAACCCCCAGAGGTGATCTGGTAGCTGATGTCCAGAGCATACTAAAATTATGGTGGGAATACTTCTCCAGACTGCTAAATAGCAGCGAAAGTATAACACAAGGTGAACCCGATTTCCCAATCGATGACGATGGAATAGACGTTCCATTGCCCGACCAAGAAGAAGTTCGAATAGCAATTACCCGTCTTAATAACAACAAATCGGCGCGGGTCAATAGATTTCCGGCCTAGCTATTCAAATACAGCGGCAAAGAACTGATAAGGAGCATGCATCAACTTCTGTATAAAATATGGTCGGACGAAAGTATGCCCCACGATTGCTCTGCCCAATCCACAGAAATGGAGATCCCACAATCTGGAACAAGGTTACTGCCTATCGGGTGACTTTTTAATCTATTGCTGGCGAAAATAATATGAGCTGCAGAGCTAAATAGAGAAGGTACAATCTTCTACAAGAGAGTACAGCTGCTTAGCTCTGCTTTCTCCAGATTGTATAATGAAATGAAGCCTGTGGGTCTAGTTGTGAACCGGGGACAAGATGAAATATCTCCTGTCATCAAACAAACAGTCGTGTCATCAAACAAAATTTCGTCTATCTTGGAAACAACCGAATTAAGAGATGGCGGCTACGCTGGCTACATCATGTCGTCCGAATGAATAAAAACTCTCCATCTCTAAGAGAGGAATACCTCCACTCCGTTGGAAAGACCAGGTGGAGAAGAACCTGGCTTCGGTTGGAATCTCCTATTGGCGCCACTTTGCGAAAAAAAGAAACGACTGGCGAGCTGTTTTAAAAAAACGCAATAAACTCGTAAGCGGTGTCTACAAAATTAAAGAAGAATATAAGTTTCAATATTTTCGGGAAGTCTTATAAAACATCTTACTTTGGAACATTTTTTCTCAACTGGTGGACCTGTCTATAAAATTGCGGAGCTTGATCATAAGCTGATATTTAGTATGTGTGGTTTAACTGAATATTATAACTGTGCGAAATAAGTGAGTAATGTAATGTAAAACACGAAAATGAAATAACTTAAAGCAATTGCAATAATTATTTAAATTACACATACAATCAAATCGAGTCTACACACCTATGTATGTATGTACACAAAAACTCTGATATTTCAAGTGGTGGACGTGCGTTTTTGCAATTTGTGCGTTTAAGAAACCAGCGCTGCTGCGCATACAACAACAAGCTGCTCAGCGAATAATTCTAATTCCGGCGACAATAAAGAAAGGCAACAACAAAAGCGGCGCGCGAAATGCAAACAGGTCAAACAATAAATTTGAAGAAACTAAAATACAACTATGAAATTAAAAAAATAATAATACTAATGTATAAATAACTCAAATAAAATAAAAAAGGAATTCACTGCGTTTGCTTGCGTGGTTGCTTGGTGGCTCGGGTGATTTTGCAGTCTTTCGGGATTTGTTGCTGTTCGCTGTTGCTATCTATATTCATATATACGTATGTATGTACATATGTACACACTTGACTATTTGCTGCTATTTCGTCTAAGTCGCCAGCGCAGCAGCGTGTCAATGAACTCTTTATGCGCTCTGCGCTGCGATGCGGTAATTTGGCAAAAATCAAAAAAGCAACAAAAAACATAAATACACAAAAATAAATTTTCTATAGCAAAAAATTGGTTGCTTTCATGCGTCAAGTCGAGTGAAGTAATGGGTATATATTATATCACCTACATAGTATATGTATGTACGTATATATATCAGCAAGAAATATATGTATGTATCTGCTGTGTGTGTGTGTCAACAAACATGTGAGGCGTTAAGCTATTCGGCGGCAGCACCTTTAATCGCCAACTTCATAAATTATATGCATATCAATGCGTGCACGTGTGTGTGTGTATGATGTGCGGCAGCACGAGTGCAATGACTGCTGGAGTACCACAATTGAGCAGGCAACAAGACCTGCAACAACAAGTGTGTTATTAGCAACAATAATTTGCCATTAAAGTGGCAAACATTTCAGTATAAAGAATTGCTTGCTTCCTTCTGACGTTTGCAGTGACACATACTTATACATAAATACTTGATAGCACCTTCACAATCACTCGGCGCGAAAAATGTCTATGTTTGAAGTCAGCTGCCTAGTGCATGGCCCACGCAAAACTTTTGCACAATCGGGCAGTCAATAATTGGGGCAATGGCTTTGATATGTGAGATATGTATGTGTATGTATGAACGTTTGCAATTAGCGTACTTTGGATTATTTCTAAGAGTTTTTTGTTTCGTACCGTTAAGAAAGGATCGATTAAGAAGTTGATTACACCACCTAAGACCTAAAAAGTCTGGGATTTTCTCAAGAATATATGCAGTTAAACCTCTTGTATAAATATATATCCCTGTGGTTCTTGCTGTGGTGAATAGGTGAGTCTTTTGTTCTGAATATTATTTTATTCTCACCATTATGGTAGATAAAAGCTTACTCGCATGTCGAGCCATGCAAAAATTCATTCTCATAATGCACATGTTCATCCTCCCACTGAATCAGAGAAATTGACAAAGTTTTTAAAACAAGCTGTTAAATCCGGACCTCATGGAAAGGCCTCACTCTGAGAAATCGCCGGTGAGCATCACTATAATGACGCTTGTGTGAGACCCACAAAGAAACAGAAGTCGCGCAAAGGACAATAGCTCTCAACTGTCTGAGGAGGAAATGCCTCTTTGGAGCTCTGTGTTTCAGGGCATCGTATAAGCTGACTGATCTGACTCTATCCGCGAGTTTCGGTTTCACTTGCAAACTTTGATGGTTTCTCTATTGCATATATACCCATGGAAAAACGTCGAACAAGAATCTGTCCAAGATTAATTTTTTTTTTCTTTACTCTCAGATTCCTACTGCTTCTTTCGCAAGAAGGTTGAACCTCAAGGTGCTCAGTTCAACCAGGTGGTCGTAGCTATTCACTTCCAAACATCCTGAAAATTAACCTATTACAGAATCATAGAAAACCCTGTCTCGGTTATTTTTCTACCTAAAATCTTGATATTTATCCATAAAACTTGGATCCATATTACTTTTTAGAGCTATAAGGTAAACATATGTCACCTTATAATACCGGGGTCTATATGGATAATACATTTTTTTTTTTTTTTTGTAGAACTACTTAAGGGATCCCACTGTCCACAGCTAAGCATAAGGCGGCCTTATAAGCTTCCGCATCACTGCAGAATATTTCAAGCAGAGATTTTTTCCAATGGAAGAACTGTAGAGCTAGCCTCTAATCCATCAGCAAACAATTCCAGAGCCACCATCTACATCGTTTCGAATATCGGCCAGAACTGTCTTAGAAAGCAGTGCAGCAGTGGAGAGTGTCACCAGAAGCAAGCGGATTCAATTCCACTGGGTGCCAAGTTACGAAGGCATCGAGGACAATGACATAGTGGTTAAGATTGCCAAGAGTGTTGTAACCAATTTTTTTAAGGTGATCTTAGATCTTAGCGTTAATAGAGAGCATTAAAGTTCCATATAACTATTTTGATTTATGTATATTCTCTTCGTTGAAACCCAAAATAGCAGAGATCTGAAGACTAAATCATTGAATTCAAAAGCTTACATAAGACGGTTTTGCTGCAGGAGCTGGTTTAGCGAGCAATAATAGCATAAATTATAAAATAAAAATAATAAAATAATATTACAACAAAGTAAATTCGAAAAGAATGAAGAATAACAGCACAACAATATACAATGACTACAAGAAAACAACAACACAATGAGATAATAGCAATCAACCGACTGACCGAATAGTCAAACAGCCAACCGAGCGATGAAGATGAATCGCCATTTTTTTGTTATTGCTTTCCGCTCGTTGTTGACCACTTTTTGCGTGTGCTGCACGCACTGCATTGTTGTTGTTATTATAAGTGCCTTTTCTTGGTAACGCGATTAGAAATGGCCAACTATGAGCATAGTTTCGTACTACAGCAAATGAAAGAGAACATTCTGAGGCGGATACACATAGAAACGGCAATAACAAAAACAACGGCGGTAGTGAAGTAGTGTTGCAGGCAAATGGCCGATAAACGCAAGGGGCATTATTGCAAAAAAAATACGTTCGGCGCTGAAAGCGAAAAACTTGTATAAAACATACAACGAGCTAGAGAGAGCTCGGAAGAGTGCAGAAAGAGAGAGAGAGAGAGAGAAAGAACGAAAGCATGAAACTTGCTAAGTGAATTTGGTGCGATGGCGTTCCAACGACAATGGCGGGCAGCATAGGGAATGTGGAAAGCTTGGGAATGCACGAAAAACAACACGCATTCATGCAAATGTAAACAATTTATAAGCAAGTTTATGTACATATATTTATGTATGTATGTAAGTACGTAGTATATATGTCGGGTGCAAAGAACTGCTTGGATTGAGCGCTCCCGGTTGCCAAGTATTGCATCATCGCGCCAATACATGTACGCCAATTTATAGGCAGTCGTGCGATTTCTGTATGTGTTAGTGTGTGCGTTGCTTTCGGACACACCCGGTGTTCCCTCTGCTTGGACCAGTCACACGCGTGGGCACCTCTTGTCCGCTTGCTTCCCTACTACAACGTTTTTGTAGCATAGAATACGCGAATTTCGTTGCGCTTAGCATTGTTGCTTCGGCAGCGGTTCGTTGCGTTTTGTTCGGTTCGTCAAGCTGCCTATTTCATTATCGCCTCAGTTGGCACAGTGGGAAAAAATAGCGAAATATTTTGTAATAATATTATTATGGAAGAAAATGGTTTCTATTATTTTATATATATGAAATGTATTAGATATAAAAGAGTATAACAAATAAATGATTGGTCAATTTGAATGACAGCAATGCACTATTGAGATCCGGTCTGAACAAATTGTCCGAATACAAATCTCGATTTAGATCAATCCGTTGAATGGCAGTTATAGGCGATAGTGGAATGGATGTGAACTGTACGGGAATTTCGCATACAGACGGTTATGGGTAAGTCCACTCAGCTCGGCACCCTGATACATACATATGTACATATATACTTTATGGGGTCTCCGACATTTTTTCTGAGTGTTACAAACTTCGTGGCGAACTTAAGGGGTTACATGGGTTTCACGGCTTAAAAAAAAGTTTTTTTTTTTTATTGTCTTATATCATCCCATATTATTCAAAAAATATTGTCCTAAGTTCTCATGCTGATCAGAGGAATAGTTTTCTGATACGGGTATAAGTAACCGAAACGGTTCCGGATTTTAATCGACCAAGGACCGTCAACTCGGTATCTTGCCTCGAAATTACTTTAGGAATATTTTCTGCCGAAACAATGTTTTCAAAATAATTTATCAAGATTTTTCAACCGATCCCAAGCAAATTTTACATAGGTCTTCAAGGTACAATTTACAAGGTCTTGAAAACGGGATTTTTTTATCGATTGTAAATACTTAATAAAAAACGTCGAGAAATTTACACCAAAATTTGAATTTTTTTTTAAACCCTTTTCACTTTCTTCTTTTTTATTTTTCCCATGTAACCCCTTAATATAATATAATGTTCATAATATTTCTCCCCAAACTTTTTACACAATCGCTTTTGAAAATACCCCAGTGTGTGGTGAGTTGTTCTCTAATTTACGCGTATTCCTTTAGCATTTTTTCTGCTTTTTGCATCTTTGATTTGATTGTTGTTTGCCGTTACTGCTACGAGTTGCTTTGTGTTTATTGCAACAGCGATTGTTGTTGTTTTCTTGCTCGCCTGTTTACTAGCCATTTCTCTAAGTTAAACTGAAAGCTTTTTTTGTCGTGGATTTTTCTGGCATTTTTCAGCGCTTTACTGACGTTAATGCTGCCTAATCGTGTTGTTATTGTTGTTGTTGTGCATGCGTTGTTGATTGCTGCGAATGCGACGCTTGCCTTTGTTATTGTTATTCTAATGCGGTTATTGCTGTTGCTATTGCCATTTTCTGGTTGTTGTTGTTGTTGTTTTAGCCGAAGTGTTTAGTGGAATATTTTGACGAGTTCTTTTCTTAATGTTTTTGCCATGATTGCATGAAAAAATACATTTGTACACATCTACATACATATGTACATATGTATGTATGTATGTATGTGTAATTGTTATTTTTAACTTTTGAAGTGCAATAACCTCTCAGGCGCAAGAAAACGACTTTTTCCAATTTCAGAATTGCGAATGAATCAAGCTGAGCTAACGCTACACAATTAGGTTTTCGCTGTTTTTTTTCTAAAATTATATAATAAAATCTTCGATTTTTTATTATGTGTATGCAAGTATGTATATTTTTACGATTGCTTGCCTATGATGAGACCACTGCACTAGTTGAAGGTAACTAACGGACCCCAGCAATTGTACTGTACCGTTTTTGACAGTTGCCGGTTAAACTTCCTTTTATCTGAATGTGATCCTTGCAGATACCCTTAAAGATCCTTTGGTATCTTTTTTTTGCTTTTCCTGAGTTTCTTTATTATTTTTGCGTTTGTCTACATACTATAAATACTTTACTTTTGTTGAATAGATCCACTTCAAAACGATAAAGAGTTTATAAAAGGATCAGCAAATATGTATCTATCTTTCGAGGATATATAAGTAGGTTTTTTCCAATCAAAATATGACTGAAAAACTACTTAGACCATTTTTTCCGGAATATTTTTTGTTTCAACCAAAAAAATCGGAAAGAGAGTGTATTTTACAGAAAACCTGTCATGTAGAATGTATTGCCATTCTCAATTATAGTCAAGCAGCACTTCATACAATCTCGTCCGTTGAAATTAAACCAATATTACCACTGGAGTGATGGAGGATCGCCATGGATCCAAGGGCACAAAGACATTAAAAGAAATGAACTTGTCGACTTCCTACTAAAAAAAAGCAACGACAACCAAGACAATAGCAAAATAGCACCGAAGCTCTTCTCACTTTTTGCGAGAGATACTACAGGAAGAGGAAAGCCAATTTAGAAATCGCTACTAGCAAGAAATGCCTTACGATGAAATACTCATTCTTGGGGAGCTCTGGTCGATATATCGTTGAAAAAATCGATGATATTATGGAAAGATTGACCAAGACCATCACATAAGCAGCCATGAAATCGCTAAGAAACTCATCTACAACCGATTTTGAATCATTTAAAAAAGGTTGGGTAAAAAAGAAGCTCGATGTTTGGGTACCACATGAATTGTCTATGAAAAATTTAATGGACCGAATTAACATCTGCGATTCTTTGCTGAAACGAAATGAAATCGAAGCAAATGGTAACAGGAGACAAAAAACTAATCAAATACGACGATGATGTGCGAAAAAAATCATGGTCCAAGCGTGGTGAAGCTCAACAAATGGTCGCAAAGTCAGAATTGACGCCTCGAAAGGTTAAGCTAAGTGTTTGGTGGGATTAGACAGCAATCATCCACTATGAGCTGCTCCAGCCCAGTCGAACGATTGATTTTATATTTTACTGTCAACAACTGATGAGATTGAAGCAAGCAATCGAAAAAAAACGGTCAGAACTGATCAACAGAAAGGGCTTCGTCTGACATCAGCACAACGCTAGACCACACACATCTTTGATGACTTGGCAAAAAGTGGGAGAGTTTGGCTGGGACGTTTTGATGCATCTACCATTTAGTCCTGAGCTTGCACCATCGGACTAGCATTTGTTTCGGTCAATGCAGAAGCCTGTGAAAATTATTTGTCGCAGTTTTTCGCCGAGAAACCAGAAAAGTTTTACACTGATGGAATAATGTCTCTAGCGGAAAAATTGCAAAAAGGAGACGACAAAAATGATACATATTTGGTTCAATAAAATTCATTATAAATATAAAAAAAATAAGTTGAAGTTTGATTGGAAATACGGAAAGAATATCCAATTTAAATAAGTACTTTCGAACTTCCGGTTGACTTTATACCTCATCTATCGGTCAATAAGTAAGAAATCTTTATGAAATAATGAAAAGATCTTTTTTTAATAAAAGTTTATCTTCTTGCCTGTGATTGTAAACACAGAATGCAATACTTTCTACTTTCAATTAAAATATATATGTACAGATGTTTATATATAAAATGTATGTACGAAAATCCCTTAACCTCTTTACCTTTGCAAGAGCATAAAATATTTGGTTGCACTCTTAGACCTAGCTTACTTTTTTTATTTTATTTCACCACTATTTGCGTTGTATTATTATATTGCTACTAAATTTTAATACTATGACACCATTAACAGGCTTAGTTCTATAAAAATCCATGAATGTTACTGCCATAAATGTTTACCTGCTTTGATGGTAAACAGCATTATTCCAAGAATTTCCACTTCCCAACTTCAGTTTTGCTGCAAAACACTTTAAGCATAATATCCAATAAGGAAATCACAAAGGCAACAACAGAGAAAAGAACTACGACGAAGTTGTTTACGAAAATGAGTAAAAATGTACGAATTGCAGAAAACAAAGAATATTGCCATTATTATTGTTGAGGAAAGTAAAAAACACAATAAAATATGTATAGGGAACAATTAAAAGCAAAAGCCAAAATAAATTAGAGTGAAGCGAGGTGCTGAAAGAAAGCGAAATGTATGCTTAGGACATTCGAGAGGCTACACGACGAATGGAAAGCGATAGAATGGCAAAGGTGGAAAGAAGGTGGCGTGAAGTAAAAATAGTAGTTTGCTAATTTGTAAAATGTTGCGTATACATAAATGTAAGTATGTATGCACATATTAAATCAAGCGTTACATAAAATATATGCAATTTAAATGTTAAAGCAGCAGAAGGAATACTGCAAATTGCCTGCTGCTATATTTATACTACATATACATACATATACATGTACCACTGAGAGCAAAAAATAGTAAGACTTTGTAATTTAAATTTCGTGCGAAGTCCCATTCGTCGGAACTTTCAGAATGTTGGAAAGGGCCTTCGGTGATAATTGTTTGTCGCGAACAAGTGTTTTTATTGGCACAAATTATTCAAAAAAGGTCGAAAACGCGTTGACGACGAACCACATACCGTCCAGGATGGCCATCGACGTCAACAATGATCAACACTTCAATAAAATAAGGGAATTAGTGCTTGAGAATCGTCGAGTAACAGTCAGAGATCTTACTGGCATCGTTGGAATATAGAAAGGACCAATAAAAATCATTTTGAAAGATCATTTGGGCCTAAGAAAAGTGAAAGCACGCTTGGTTCCAAAATCACTCAATTTTTTTCGAAAAACATCGTTACGGTAAAGTCTATGAAACAATGCTCTTCTACTAACAAAATGTCATGAAAGGCGATGAGTCTTGATAAACATAGATACGACCCGGAAATCCGCCGAATATCGTGGCAAAGATGAGACGAAGTCGAAGAACCACGTCAAAGAAGGTCAAAAAGAATGAGAGTTTTCTTCGATTATCCAGATGTGGTGCACCAGAAATACTACTTGAGTGTTATGCGTCGTTTACGCTAAGCTATACGTAAAATAAGGTCGGATTTATGGATCGACCACTCTTGGTTTTTGAACCAAGAGAATACACCGTCGCATACTGCATTGAGTCTTCATGAATTTTCCACCAATATCGTGCCGCAACCACAGTATATGCCTGATATACATATGTACATAGCTCCGTGTGACTACGGGCTATTCAGCAAATTCAAACGACCGTTCCGGGGAAACCGTTTTGAGTCAATTGAAGACATAAACGTGAATGCTATTCCAAAAATTGACTTTAACAACTCTTCCGAAGATTCGAAAAAACGTTTTCAGAAGAGCATTAGGGCAAGGGCAATCACTTTGAGGGCGAGATTTTGAAGAATAAGTTAAAAATTTTAACAAAAAAAGTCTTACTATTTTTTGCCCATAGTAGGTGTATGTGGTCTCCACTTTACCAGAAACAAAAATTTATGACATAAAACTTACTAAAAAAACAACAAAAAGAAAACAAATATCGAAGGTATAAATCAAGCAGGCAAATGGTTGATGGTGGGGTGGTAGGCGGGGAGGAGCGTGAAGGCTAAGGGCGCCAACTAGCGAACGCAGTCAACGTCAATGTCATTCGCAGACGTACAAACACATTTTAACGAACCTTCCTATATATTTATACAAAGAACAGCAACTACAAACATAAACTGAAAATGTCATTAGAAATAGAATAAAAACGTATGGTACAAGAAATACTAGCTATACTAGTTAAAAACGCATGTGTATGTAAGTAAGTTGACGCGCACGCATACATGCACGCATGCAACGCACCAAAAAATACCATATACACACATACAATTGTGTGCGAGCGTAAAATAAAGACGAAAAGCTTAGAATTTTTAATTTTTATTTTACCGAACTTCTTGGCGCGCACACACGCACATACGCACACATGCATTGGTATGCATAAACGTACATATTTGTATGTATATATACTTATATATATGTACACCTAATTTTATTTTCAAAGTCACTAACCCTCTAACCTTGAAGTTTTATGTGCAGATGTAAAAATGCCATCGTGCGTGTTGTTATTGCTGTTGCCGTGACTGCGACTGCGAGTGCGACTGCGTATGCGATCGGACGTGCGAGCGAGCGGTGCGTGTGCGACCAGCAGCGACGTGTGGCGAAAGAAACAGCTATAAAACTAGCGTCATTCGCAGCGTTCGTTAGCTGCGTTTTCAATGCGATCGCGATCACCATATGCTGGCAACGAACGCCAACATCTCCGCGCCCCTATAACACACCACCAACGTGGCACCGCCGAGCACCGCACAATAAACACGCATCGTCTATTTCGCTGCGTTAGAAAAGCTTCAACGCATAAAACGAACTCGCACCATCGAAAACGAGATTTCGTCGCGCGAACATTGCCAACTAGAACATTGCGAATGCGTGTGGGCACAGCGCGGGGGAGCGGCGTTCGTTCCATTGTGTTCGCTTACGCGTGGCTCCGGTAAATGCACGCTGTGTTATTGCTGCTGCTAATGCTGCTGCTGCCGCCCCCCACCGCTTATCTATTAACGCTAGTTCGTGTTCAGTTAACTCACACACTCATGCATCTCTTGACTCGCACTAACACTGCTCAGCGCGCTCAGCTTTTCTCACACTCTTTCGTATTCTCACTTATCTCTCCATTGTGTGTATTGTGATCGTACGCCAACTGCTTGGAGCTTTTTGCAAGCTCGTGAATGCAGAAACTACTTAGTGGTCTCGTGCGTTGTGTATGCCGAGCTGTTTACTTTTAATGGTGTATTGTTCTCGTCTATCCGAATGTGGTCAAATTTACCTTTACTATTTTCAAAGCTAATTTTTTTTGTAAAATAGCTCGTTTTGTGCTTTAAGGGCGGTTTTCAAGATCTAGAACTTGTCCCAAGTAACAGTTCTGGCTGCTAACCATTTCCTTGAAGTTCTTAACATTTTAATGTCAAAAAGTTCAAAACCTTACAATCTGTATATTAACGCATTCAGGAAAATCCGTGTAAAGATCGAAAAGGATCGCTTTTGGTACCCGATTGGTTCATTGGTTTATATGAAGAACCCTAGCCAAACAATGTTGAAGTATGATGAGTCCACAATCCTTGAAATCCGAATTGTACACTCCTGATCCGCTCTGGTTATATATGTAAACCCCAATTTAGTGGAAACAGATACTTCTTATACATATGTATATTCGCTGAACTATGTCAATATCGTCAAATAACTCGTACAGCTCATAGTTTCTTTGACTGCGGCATTCGCCGTTGTCAATATGTAAAGGACCATAAATCTTCCGCAGAACCTTTGTCTCGATCTGCACCATATAGCAGGACGAGGAGGATAAGTGACTTCCATAGTTTATTCTTTGTTCGTCGAAAGAAGACTTTACTTCTCAATTGTCTAACAGTCCGATGTAGCACGTAGGATTTCGAATGCTGCTTCCAAGATAGACGAAATTTTCTACCACTTCGACCCTCAAGATTACTCCTTTTATTTCTTGGTGAAACCTTTTTCATCGGATTTTCTGCTAATAGCCGCATGTTTTACATTTTTCATAATAGGAATTCCCAAAGTCCTTTAACAGCTATTAACTATTGGCGACAATTAGTTGCATGATTTATCTGCGTCTTCTATTAATGGTGTACATAGGTCTGTTGTAAGGTGACAAATAAAGTTCCATATTTCCAAAAGCAATTTTTGGACACAGTCTTAAAGTTACAACGAGATAAACTAAACAGATAGGAGCAGTTAGCGTTTATTGATACACACAAGAAGGAACACCAGGCACTAAACGTAGAAGTCTATTGAACTCTTATTTCCATAAATTCATATTGAAGATTGTGATAGTCGTTTCCACCGAACTTGAGAAAAAGTGAGTAGTTTTTGCGTCCAAAATTTTCATTTATTTCAAGGTGTAGTATGAAGATTCATCTTCTTTGCATCATGACCGCAGTCGATAGAACGATCAGCCGTACGAGACATACGACGACATTGACATAATTCAGCAAATTAATAGACAGACATGTCGTTCGAATGGACGAAAACACTCCAGAACTGAGAGTATTCGACACATTGTTCAGATCGGACCATAATATCATATACCCGTCAAGATAAAGAAATCTTTATAAGAACATTTTTCTTTATTAACTAGCTTTGATTTCACCAGAAGTGTGTTAGTTATCTAAAAGGATCTACCAAAACGTTTTTGTGTCACATATACATATGTATTTATATTGAAAACTTAACATAAAGAACTCTTCGTTAAGGAAAGTTTTTATACGAACGTATGTAATAAAGCTTCGATATATCTATCTAGTAGAACTGCTTTATTGATTATAATCTAATTAAAACAAATTTACGAATAGAAAATTACTTGAAGGTCATTACAAGGTCATTTAAAAATACTTAAAAAGCTTACTGGGAAATTGTTACATTCGAGAAAAAAATAACAATAATAGTTAAATCAAAAAGTCACAATTATTGTTTCGTGAAGCGAATGAACAATGGATTTTCGTAAATTCTTGACGTCTTGACAACTTAAACCTTTGTTGACGGCCATTTTTCTTTACCACTCCTACCACAACAATTACTGCAACAGCTACGGTTATTAAATTCTGTTCTATACGTTGAACATTTTCAACAGGTTTTCAGAGTTCGGCTAAAATACATACACACGCCATTCTTGTGTTTGGTTTCTCAAGAACATTACAGCTGGGAAATGAAACAAATGTTGCTGGTGCATTTCGGTATTGAATTAATTATTTACAAACAATTCAAACGACAATGAGAAACAATCGGGGAATAAGAAAAAATTAAGAACACGGTGTGTTATACCAAGCATACCATGAAGCTAGAATAAGAATTAAAATGGGCTAGGAAAATGTAATACTATTTAATATATTACTCATGAAATTGTCAAAAGTGCCATCAGTCTGGCTACCGAACAAGTATAGGAAATTCGGAATTCACTAAAAAGGAAATAAAATGAAGTTTTCAAAGGGCTGACATGCGGAGCAGGGCGCGATGGAATGTTTTTTACTCACACGATCTCGAATGGACTACTGGATGGTTGTTGGCCTCTTGACAGGTCACAACCGAAAGGTAAGAGATCCGAGTGGGATTAAGTAACGACGATAAATGGAGAAAGTGCAGATAAGTAAGCATGAGAGTAGGAACACCTCATATGACTCTGTCCAGCAAGAGACTAGAAGAAGTATCAAAATTAGATATCACATAACTCTTAAAGTTCACAAAAATCATTGACGTTCTGCATATCGAATAGTTTACTTCACAAAATCTCAGACTCTTTATATACTGAATTTACTTATTAAATTTATAAAAATTATATAAAGGGCTAGTCTAGGGTTCCGAGAAAAGGCTTAGGTTAAAAAATTTATTTTGGGTATATGAAAAATTGAATCGTAGTGTTTTTTGAAATCATACTTTTTGAAAGGGTTCGACGGGATTCGGTACTTCTGGGAATTAAAGTTTTAAGTGAATTGGTGTGATAATCCTCGAATACCATCGTCGGGTGATCCAAGTAGAGGTACTTTTTTCAATAGCCTTTTTCGACAGATCACGCATGATTCGTGTTGAGCTGTTGAGACCCAGCGTTCATTATTGGATCCAGAACGCAGTGAAGAAAATATAGCAGCCGTAGCTCAGAGTGTACACGAAGGCCGTGGAGAGTCGATTCGGCGCCGTTCGCAGCAACTCGGACTGATGTATGGAGATTATAAATTGAAAGCGAACAAAATACAGCTTGTACAAGAACTCAAGCCGCTTGACCTTCCCAAGCGTCATCGCCTCGCTCATGTACTCTTCAAAGTTCCAAGAAGATCCGACGTTTTCGGGCCAAACTTTGTTCAGCGATGAGACCTTTCGGCTGAATGGGTATGGAAACAAGTAAAATTGCCGGGTATGGGACGAAGAGCAACCTGAAGAAATTCAAGAAAAAAAAACGGATTGGTGTAATTTGTGGGCCGGTGGAATCATCGGTCAATATTTCTTCAAAGATAATGACGGTGAGAACGTAACAGCCATTAACGGACCGATATCACGCCATGATAACTGACATTTGATGCCTGAAATTGAAGCCCCTTTTATCAAGACACACATAGCATTAATCAATGGATTTATTGAGAGAACACTTTGGTGAGCAGATAATTTCCCGTTTTGGGCCGTTCGATTGGCGATCAAGATCGTGTGATATGACACCGTTAGACTATTTTCTTCTATGTAAAGTTTAAGTCTATGCGAACAAGCCAGTTACCAGTCGAAATGCTTGAGAACCTCGAAACGGATCACCATTTACTACAAATGAAGTTCTCTAAGGAGATAGTCAAAAGGTTATGGCTTCAAATCCAAACCAATTACACATCAGATAAGAAAGGGGACGTTGAAGTAGCGGTATACTCTTTGAAGGTGGCAATCAGCAACTCATAATTTATCGACTAGTATCGACATCTTTCAGACAGAAACAAAGAGGGATGTAGAATTATGGATCTCTGTAACGGCAACTGAAACTAATATGAAAATATTGCAAAGTCACTAAAGGTCGAAAAAGCTGAACCAACTTAGAAACTTCAAACAGATATTGTGAATAGTGCAGTCTGCCCGGTTATAGTATGACACTAGTACCGTTAAACTCAGTAACTTTTGAATTACCAAAAAATTATTGTAAACTAATCAATAGCAAGTACCTCACTTTAGTTCATATATTTTACAAGCTTGTAAATAAATATGTAAAAGCGTTTGAGTCATTATACAAAAATAACGGTTAAAATGATACATATTTCCAAAATGAACCAGTTTTTCCATTTATTATCATTTATTATTACATAATTATAGCACCAAGGGCTGCCTGCTTCTTAACGAGCAATAGGCCTTGTTCCGGCAGCTAAATCATCAACTCGTGCATAGCGTTCTGTGTGTAATGCAATCCGTCAAAAGCGTTTTCATAGATACCGTTCAAGCTGTTTTTTTAATGTATGCATGCAAACATACTTATACCTAAATATACATACATACAAACATAAGTTGTAAACTTATAGGCGTTTTAGGCCTGAATATTCAGTTTTCTTCAATTGACGTTGAATTTTCAGTGCTTCAAGGTCAATATAAACAGTTGGTCTGCGTTATTGCTGGATTGTTGGCTTTATTGGTGCTTTGTTTTTTGTTTGTCTTTATGCTCTAATGCAGTTTGGACGGATTTTGTTTTATTTGAATTTTTTTTTTTGGCCACGCTGCCTACATACATACGTATGTATCTGTATATATAAGGCCTGCCTCCAACGCTGGCCTCGAACCACGGCACGTGTATGGCTTAACTGCAAATGCTGCCGCTGCGTTAGTTGAATGTTGACCTTTCCCTTCGTTTTCCAGTTTATTAGTTTTTTTATGCATTTATTTCAGTTATAACTTAATATTTCTTTGCTTTTGTAATTTTCTTGATTTTTTTCTTTTATCAAACTCAGGTTGATGTTGAAGAGCAGCACGTGAAGTTACAAGTTTTTTTTGCTTCTTCTTTTCTTTAAGTTATTCACTTGCTCTTTATATTCATGTATTTTGAAGGTTAAGGGCACTCTCAAAAATGCATTCAAATGATGCATAACTTGGTTGAGTTTATTTTTATAAGTATTCCGATTTCATTGTGTAGGGGTCAAGCGTTCGGATGGAAATAGGTCAATTGCAAAGTGTTCATCAAAAGTACCGGAAAACTAATACAAATGATAGCGAGGTTATTTAAGCCCGTTGTAAGTTATAAAAAGGAAGTAAATTACAACTTTTGTAATTTTATGAATAGAAACGGAAATATAAAAATTAGACATTTAATGGGAAGAGAATAAAAATATTAGTTTTTTGAATAGATTTTATGAAATCTTCGCATTTCAAGAACATGGAATAAAATTCGACCATCCACAAAGAGTAAGCAAGGTGAGCTAGGGATGTTACAAATTCGACTGTGGGTAATTTAGCCCCAGCTTTATTCAAACTAGAGTTCTGTATTGACAGAGAGACTCTCCATTGATTCTTTTGACAATGTTTCTCAGTTACACCTTTCTAAAAGGTAGCCGAACAATTCCATGTTCCATATATTTTGATTAGTTAGAGACAAACGAACCGATCAATGAATGGATATTCGAATCAAATTTTTTCTATATAGTTCTTCATACAATGATCTATTAGTTTTATGATCTAAAAGTCGAATTTTGGCCAAAAACATACATTTTGGGAAAAATTCAACCTTATTCGACAAAAAATATTTAAAAAAAGTGAAAGAAATGAGGATTGAAAATTGAGACAAGAGAGCTCGACATCTCTGGAGAGTCCGTTAGAGTAATTTTGGTAGATATTTTGGATATGAAACGCATTCTTGCTCGACTCGTGCCGATAAAGCTGAATTTTTCCAAACAAACAGGTCTCTTTGGACATGCTTGATCATGGGAATTCCGAACCCACATTCATGGAGAGCATTATAACTGCCGATGAGACATGGGCTTATGAGTTTGACATGCAAACAAATCAAAAAAGGAAAAAAGGGTCGACCATAAAAACCTGGCCAAAGCCGCTCATAAATCAAATTCGATATTTGCGGTTTGGTGCATCATGAGTTTGTTCCGGAGAGACAGACGGTTAAAAAGGAGTTCTATGTGGTCGTATTGAGGCATTTGCGTGATAACATCCGTCGAAAACAGCCGAAATTGTGGAAGAACAATTAAGGAATTATACACGCTTATAATCCACCATCGCATCGATTATGACCGAATCGTTAAACCACCGTATTCACCAGATTTGGCTCCATGTGATTTTTTCCTGTTCTCCAAACTGAAATTGACGCTCCCTGTAACCCGTTTACCGTTGATCGAAGATAAAACAAAATTCGCTGAAGGAGCTTAAGGCCCAAAACGTGCTTACGAAAAGTGTTTCGAGGACTAGAATAATCGTTGGCACTACTATATGCTACTAAATAAATATTGATGAATAATTAAATATTTACTTTTTTGTCAAAAACAAAAATAAAAATACCTGCTGTATCAGTTCGTGTAGCACAACAATAGTTCGCTCGATTCCGTTCTGGAAATTTCGTTGTGAAAGGCGCACCTCGCTCTGCTCGAACGGTCGTTCTGCGATTCTTTGCTAAAACGAAATGAAATCGAACCATTTCCGAAGCAAATGGTAACAGGGGACGAAAAACAAATCAAATACGATATTAATGTGCGAAAAAGATCATGGTCCAAGCGAGATGAAGTTCAACAAATGGTCGAAAAATCAAGATTGACTCCGCGAAAGGTTAAGCTAAGTGTTTGGTGGGATTAGACAGCAATCATCCACTATGAGCTGCTCCAGCCTGGTCGAACGATTGATTTCACATTTTACTGTCAACAACTGATGAGATTGAAGCAAGCAATCGGCCAGAAATGATCAACAGAAAGGGCTTCGTCTCCCATCAGAACAACCGCTAGACCACACACATGTTGATGACTTGGCAAAAAGTGGGAGAGTTTGCCTGGGAAGTTTTGATGCATCTACCATTTATTCCTGAGCTTGCACCATCGAACTACCATTTGTTTCGATCAATGCAGAACTCCGTTAATGTAGTAAAATTGGCTTCAAGAGAAGTATGCGAAAATTACTTGTTGCAGTTTTTCGCCGAGAAACCAGAAAAGTTTTACACTGATGAAAAAATGTCATTAGCGGAAAATTGGTACATATTTGGTTTAATAAAATTCATTATAAATATAAAAAAAATAAGTTGAAGTTTGATTAGAAATACGAAAAGACTTTTTCGACTACCGTATATTTACAAATATACTGCGTCTTACTAAGGATTTTAGGCTGTTCAAAAAGTAAAATATATATTTTTTTGAAAAGCGTTTACAAAGCAGTTATGCACTCAGCATTATCAAGGCGCGAAACAGCAATTCATCGCCTTGACGGCTACTAGTAGCTTATCGAAAATAATATATTGGACTAATCTGATGGTGATTTTAATGTAATCATATACTCCAAAAACCAACAGTTATATATATAATATTATGTATACATATGTATATATATATATATATTTGTGATATATGTATATGCTCGTAAAAATACAGTAATATGCATGAGTTCCTACAATCACTCTTACAAAAATATTGTAAATGCGTTATCAAATGACAGACTACTAACATTTTTTATAAATATTAAGCTAATATACATGCGAGAGATATATATGTGAGAGTACCTATAAAACTGGTGTTCACATATGTATGTATGTATGACTTTATGCACATTTAAATCACATAGTCACAGCTGTACTATATATGTATGTATTTCAGAATTATCAGTAGCCACTAACTGAAATAACGAAATATGTATGCGTGCATATCGTGATAATAATTTTTCTATTGTGTTTTATTTTCATGCGTTCGCGGCATTTGTAATCACTCATTTTGTCACGTATGTGGATTTGGCGAAAAGGCAAAGCAAAATGTAAAGTAATAAAACAAAAGTGTATATTTTCACACATACACATATATAAATACATGTGCATATGCGAACGCTCATGCTTACAGCAACGCAAACAAACGTCACTAACTTCGTACAACAACAACGCAAACAACAGGTGATAATGAAAAATATAAAAAATTGCCGTGCGATAACGCAACAGACGATGAAAAAGTGTCATAATATTACAGCAACAACAATAATAAGAAACATTACGCCCAACAACAACAATAAATAACAACGTAGCAGAATATGTACATATATAGTACATATAAATAATAATGCCACCGCTGTGAGCGCGTACTTAACAAGTGTTGCAGACAGCAACAACAGCAAGCAAAACCCGAAATGAAGTGATTTATGACTGTGTGTGTGTGTGTGTTGCAAAGGTGCGTAAGGGCACGCACCCAGCATGAATGCAGGTTGTGTGCGTACCTTCGAATGTGTTTGTATGTATGAATGTTTTCATAAAATATGTGTAAGAACACCCATGCATATTTCGGATTCACGCACATTTTTGCCTATTCCACTCGTTAACATGACTACAAACATGTGTAACTTTATAACCATACATATATGTATGTAAGTGCGTTTGCGAAAAATGGTTGGTGACATACAATTTAATTACAATGTTCCAAAAATTTGAATGGCATAACTATTCATAAAATCATGCCTTGTGCACATTTATGTATATTTAGATATGTTATACATAAAGTATGTGTGTAATTATAATACAAAAGTAGAACCTTTGTGTGGGCTGTGTAGACAGCTAAAGTATTCTAGAGAAAACACCCACATGAGGGGTTAATGGAATTTGTTCTGTGCCATATGAGTTATGACAAATATGGTACTAGACTTAAATATATCTGGGGATATACATACATATACATTAGGGTGATTCAAAAAAATTTTTTTTTCGATTGGTACTCCTAAAAATAGGTTCCTAGACACCTCTAAGAAAGCCTCTCCACATTCATCATTCATAATATTTTTTTTTTCATTGAGTTATAAAATTGATAAGAAATAAGAAATTTTCCCAAAAATAATCAAACGTTAACTGTTAATATCTTTTAAACGTTTGGGTTTACACGAAAAAATCATGGGAGACCTTTTTTGTATAGCATTCAATTTCCTACAAAATCTAGAGAACAAGATATTTTTTCTATCTGATAATAAGAAAAAAATAGAAAACTGTATGTAGGAGGACCTTTCCGTTACAATTAAAATCTCATATTTGGAGAAACTTTCTTAGAGGCGTCTAGGAACTAATTTTTCCCAGTACCAATCGAAAAAAAAATTTTTGAATCACCCTAATATACATACATACAAATGCGAAACAAAATATTTTTTTTTGCATGCGAGATCATCACAAAAAAATAAAAATATTTACATATATATTCTACATATTCTATATACATACATATATACCTTCAATAGGCTTAAGTCATTAATGAAATTATAATAGTACTGTGAGCAAAAAATTGTAAGACTTTGTTCGTAATATGAAAATTCTTAATTTATTCTTCAAAATACATATATATTGTCCCCTTAAAGTAATCACCCTTGACCTCAAAATAGTTGTTAAAGTCAATTTCCGGAATAGCCTTCAATGGGCGTAACGATTCACGTTTACTGTCTTCAATTGACTCAAAACGGTTTTCCCGGAGCGGTCGTTTGCCTTTGCTGAATATGTGAGAAGTCACACCGAGGTAAGTCAGTCAGTTACTATTTTTTACTCACATAATGTATAACAGGTTTTTCTAAAGGGACGATACAAAAATAGGGTCCGATAGGGACAGCAAACGACGCCTAATTTTTTCCGCTCTTTTGACACGTGGCCGGCGGCGTCGTTGGGCCGTACTTCTTCCGCGATGATAACGACTGTTACTGTGAATAAAAATCGCTCCGCTCCACTACCGAATTGGATTATATGGACTTGGACAATATGTGGTTCCAACAGGACGGCGCTACAAGCCAAACAGCGAACGTCACAATCGATTTATTGAAAACCAAGTTTGGTGAATGTGTTATCTCACGAAATGTCCCAGTCAATTGGCCGCCTCGGTAGTGCGATTTGACGCCGTTAGACTATTTCCTATGGGGCTACGTCAAGTTTTTGGTCTATGCCAACAAGCCAGCAAAGATTGGCGACCTTCGTACGAATATTGAACGTGAAATTGCAGCAGTATCGGCCGATTTATGCTTGTAATGGCCATGAAAAAAAGTCGAGTTCTATACATAATCGCATCGAATATGAAACTTTTGCAGCGCTCTTATTGAAAAACACGTTACATATATGTATAATATTATGTACATAATAGCGGGTCGATATTTTCATTATAAAATCGCATATACAGAAAATGTTCTACGGATCATTCTGAACCAATTTATCTTAGTTACTATGGGTCTAAAGCCGGTTCCAAAACTGAGAAACATTTTTAAAATCCCTAAAAAAGCATGCACACTATTGTTAGATTTCAGCTTTTCATTTAACGATATCTCAATATTCATATAAGTGTATCGGTCAATACATGCCCAATGTACTATATTAAGTTCTGAGTGAGACTTAATACACAAGTATGTATTACGATTTGACAACAAAAAGCATGAATTAAATACCCGCATATAAATTAAATAAGATAATTTCAAAGAAGTTAAAAAAAGTATGCAAAGAACCACTTGGTCTTATTTTTGAGCATTCAGATTTGCAGAATGTGAGAAAAATATTTGACTAAGTGAAGAATACATCAAATGAAGCACCAGCCTTCACGAAATAATTTTCAGACGCTGAAGTACACAATTTTTTCCCACAACTATAGTGCTATGTTGTCACAGATTTAATTCAAACTTTCATCTACTGAAATAATATTTGAATTTTTGCTAAAATTTAATTATAATTTCATTTTCGAAATTCGGAAAAATTATGTTGAACAACTTATTATGTTGGTGGAACAACTAATTTAAATTTGTTTTAAATATTATTAGAAATATTTTAAGCACTTACCCCATTCCCAATTGAGCTGTAATAAAATAAAAAAATAGATCAGATTACACATTAAAAATAAATATTTTAATATAAATAATGTAATGGAAAATAGCAAAATATATGAAAAAATTTCCAGTCAAATATAATCAATATTGCATTGGAGTTTAATATTCTCATAAAAATTCACATTTCCACACACATTTGAATTCTACGCCGTAATTGTACAATTTATTATTTAGTTCGATATAATTTAATTAGACTATTATTTATTTAGTCATAATATTTCATGAAATTTTACAAAACGCAAGTTAAATATAAATAACTCACATAAAGAATACTAGCTCGATTTTCATATAAATTTATACTCGTATCTCGGCAATATGTCTAAATAAAAAATTTAATTTGATTTCTCTCTGACGTTATTTGCTTATTATTTTGCGTGTGGAAATTTCAACAGGACAATATTGGGGCTACTGGGCGTATGAGTAATGTTGGAGTAACAGTAGCTGCGATAAATGATGTTATCAGGCGTAATTAAATTATTTCATTATTATTTGGACATATTCACGCTTTCGCTTTCATGATAGCACAACTATATGAAAATGAGGGTTGAATAATTCTGTACCACTTAGGAAACGTAAGAAGCATATTTCAAAACAAGAAAGAAGAACCAAGTGAGGTTGTAAGCCAACATTTCATGTTCTGGCTACTTGCAAGGATTAAAGCCAGGAAAGCACCTTCTGGGATATAAGGCTTGCTAGCTATGTATGTATATAGGGTCCAGGGCGAGTTTTCAACCGAATTCATTCACTCTAAGTACAACTATTAACCGTTTTAAGACAAACACGATCTCTCCATTTTATTAAGATAACTCACATATATGTATATTGACTGATGTATGCGGTATAAAGTCACCCGGAAGTTCGAAAATTTATATTAAGTATATGAGGCCCAAGCCAAGTATTAACCCGATTCAACCTATTTTTGATACTGAGTTTCAATTAAATATCGCACACATTGACCGATATTTTCGTTAAAAAGTCAGTTTTATGCTCTGGAGTCTACTTATTCGATACCAAGAGGCTTGACAGTTTTGGCTCTATTTAAACAATTTTTGGTCTAAATTATAATACCGTCACAGATGCATTTCTTGTAACTAAAATGGATATAAAAAATATTTATCTTGATTTTGATAAGGCAGATTGTATGGCAGCTTTATACTATTTAGTCCAATCTGCATAATATTTTCGGAAATTGTAGGCTTTTTTGGGCAATAATCCTTTCCAAGTTTTGGGAAGAAATTTTGTTGAATAAAGAATTTTTCTATACAAGAACTTGATTCGAGTTTGTATGTTATAATTGTGCGATCTGTACAATTTGTTCGGAGATTGTGGCTCTGCCTTGGAAAATAATTCATGCAAAATTAAAAAAAAAAAATCTTGGCAAATAAAAAAGTTTTCCACACAAGGAATTTACTTTAATCGATCTGTTGTCACATAAACATCTTAAAATGGTCCAGTATGGATAACTCCGTCAGCTTCTTGTAGAGAAAAGGGCTATATCACAAGTACTGAAAAACCACTTCGCATTTATACAGATGTATGGGCACGGCTAAGTCGACTCAGCTCCGTCACACTAATCAAGACATTTCTTCTTGGTGTTGCCAACTACGTAACAATCTTAATATCCCCTATACAGGTTACAAAAATAGTAGAAATATCAAGCTAATAATATGTTTTTAAAATCAGTCTAAGTTTTAGCAAAATATTGGCTAAATGTAAACCAATTTTTAGTCAAATAAAACTGTTTTTAAAAATATATTATTTCATTGACATTTTATTACTACGAGAACCATTACTAATAGACAAATTATTATCAGTATTTTCAGAATAAACCTGTTCGTAAATATTTATAAACAAATACATACATACATATGTATATGCAAACATATACATGTTTTTTGGTTTAAATGTGTATGCATTTCTTGTAATAACTTGTTCCGCATCAGGAAATATAGAAATCATTGAGAACAAAACACGTAAATATAAACGAACTTTAAAGTGCGAATACATACATATGTATACACATAAACACACTTGAGCACACAAAAGTTGGAAGCACGAGACCCGAAAACACACACATACAAATAAACAAACATGTGTAAATACAAAGTTGTAATTCAAAAAGAGCAATAAAGAAATAGCAAATAAATGTGTTCGATGAAAATAATTTTCAGGGCTGAATGATAAGTATAATTGTATATACATATATATACTCATATATATAAGTATATAATAGAGTGTCTGCTCGGCTGGCTGAACGACCGAATGATATGCGCACAAACGCTCGTCAGTCCAACTGACCAGTGAAAAGTTGTCCATATTTTATTTGTGCGCTGCGCCAACACGTTCGGCAACTACATTTATACAATCGTACTATCCACGTATGGCGCGGAGGTGCGTATGAGTGCTTTTTATGTTTTGAATGGCAACTATTGCTGCGTATTAAGGGCCTTAAGTATTGTTGTTGCATTCAGTTAAGTATATATGTCTATGGATAGATAGATAGATAGATTACTTGAGGTATGCACTGCGACCTTGGGTCTATTGTGCCCTCTCCTAGCTCACAAGGACTCACCAAGCCCCAGCAAATCGATAAATTCCAGTATTCTGCTGGGAGCTAGTGAGTCGATGTGATCCCTATCCGGAAATGGGTTTCCAAGGGCCTTAGACCTGCGTCTACAGACTGCGATGCAATCGATCAGCAGGTGCTCCGGGGTTTCAGGCTCTCTGTCGCAGAACCGGCAATTGGAGCAAGAGGCAAGTCCCAAGTTGAACAAGTGCCTTTTCAACTTGCAGTGGCCGGTATAAAATGCGACCAAGAGCCTGAGTTTGATCCTAGGGAGGTTTATTATGGATTTGAACCTTTTGAGGTTGTACCCCCCTATCAGCAACTTTGCATGCCGCATGCCCTGCGCCCGTTGCCAATGACCTTCTCTGCCCTCTCTTTCCTCCTTACGGAGCAGTTCCTTTATCGTGTGGGGGCCCACCCCGGTGAATGGTTCGGGCCCTACCATACTTGTGGATGCTGCAGAGCGGGCAAGCTCGTCAGCCAGTTCGTTTCCGGCTATGCCTCTATGACCAGGTACCCAAACTAGGTGCACCTGATTCAATTCCGCTAGGCTGTTTAGCCGTTCCCTGCACTCCTTCACTAGCAGCGATTTGATCTCGTAGCCCGAGATTGCTTTTAGTGCCGCTTGGCTATCGCTGAGTATGGTTATTCTCTCATTACGATAGCCGCGGTGGAGGTTTATCTCTATACACCGACTTATGGCTAGGACTTCGGCCTGGAAGATACTGGGGAATCGACCCATCGGTATGGATAACCTTGCGCGTGGGCCCGCGATCCCTGCACCAATACCTTCCGACGTCTTCGAGCCGTCGGTGTACCACTTCAGTGTACTGTCCCTCAGCAACAGCTCAAGAGTGGAGTCATTCCACTCGCTCTTGCTACCAAAGGTAACCTTAAATTTCCTAGTGAAGTTAATTATCTTAGTAGTCCCGTCCTTCGGGAAGAGGGCAATTGGATTACTGGCACCTATCACCTCCATCCTCTGGGACGAGATTATTTTCCCTTTGCCGCATCCCTCTGACGTTATTTGCAGAAGTGAATGCTTGGCTACTTGGCCGATCACAATGTGAAGCGGTGTGAGATCCATCAGGACCTCCAGCGCCGCTGTTGGGCAGGACCGCATCGCGCCCGTCATGCAAACGCATGCTAGCCGTTGAAGCCTCGATAGTCTCACCACCACCGAGGCCTGTGCCGCAACAGAGGCCCAGGACACCGCTCCATATGTCACTATCGGTCGCACAATCATGGTGTACAACCACCTGACAATCCTTGGCTTGCAACCCCAGGATTTGCCTGCCAGTCGATTGCACACCATTAGAGCCTTCGTCGCCTTGACCATGGTTTGGTCCACATGCTGCTTCCACCGCAAAGTGGAATCCAGAGTGAGACCGAGATATTTAACATTGTTGGTCATCTCAATCACTTTGCCCCCAAGTGTGAGGTTCCTAAGCCCGGGTAAGGATCTACGCCTCGTGAACGGGACGATGGTTGTTTTCGAGGGGTTGATGCTCAGATCAACTCCCCTGCACCACTCCTTAGCCAGATTTAGCCCTCGTTGCACCAGGTCACAGAGAGTGTCCTCGAATTTGCCTTTCGCTATGATTACTATATCGTCCGCATATCCTTGGCAGCGAATGCCGTTGACGGTCAGCAATGCTAACAGGTCGTCCACGACAAGGCTCCATAGCAGGGGCGATAGTACACCACCCTGCGGACATCCCCTTGTTGTGCCTAGGCGAATCTTAGTACCCCCTGCAGTAGTCTCGGCAATCCTAGTGCGGAGTACCGCCTCTATCCATCTACGCACCGGTGCTTCCACATTCCTACCTTCCAGTGCCATTGCTACACTTCTATGAGAAGTGTTGTCAAAAGCTCCTTCAATATCCAAGAAGGCGCATAGCATGATTTCCCCTTTCTCCAGCGAACTCTCTATCTCG
Source organism: Bactrocera zonata (assembly GCA_037783105.1). Classification (NCBI taxonomy): domain Eukaryota; kingdom Metazoa; phylum Arthropoda; class Insecta; order Diptera; family Tephritidae; genus Bactrocera; species Bactrocera zonata. Next base: position 3,751 of record JBAWJQ010005310.1, on the reverse strand, counting down.
GAGGTCAACTGGTACAGAGCTGTATTAGTTGATCTGCCAGCTCTGTATGCATGCTGAGCTGCATGCAGGGGTGCGTCCCTCAGCGCGTTAGACCTTAAATGATAATCTATTATCTTCTCCATAGTTTTCAGTAGGAAGGAGGTTAGGCTGATCGGCCTGAAAGATTTGGCCAGCGAGTAATCCTTCCTTCCCACTTTCGGTATGAAGATAACCTCAGCTGTTCTCCATGATTCGGGGATGTAGGCCAGCGCCAGGCTCTCCCTCAGCAGCCTTATCAGGTGTGGCATTAGAATCTGCTCACCCTGCTGTAGAAGCGCTGGGAAGATACCATCCACTCCCGGAGACTTGAACCTCTCGAACGAGGCCATTGCCCTGATCGAGTCCGCAGTAAACAGTTGTTTGGCGATAGCCCAATCAGTGCGGGACGGCCTGTGTTCAGTTGAGGGCAGACACCGATAAATCGGGACAGTCTCCGGGAAGTGAGCGCGCAAGAGCTCTTTAGCTCTGTCCTCTGCGCTGGTCGTGAAAGTCCCGTCACTCTTTTTGATGGCTAGCACTGTGTCCGTCTTCCCTTTAGCCAGAGCTTTATGCAGCCTGGCCGCTTCTGGTGTAGAGGAGACGTTCTCACAGAATCTCCTAAAGCTGGACTGTTTAGCAGACCTGATCTCTTTATTGTAAAGAGTCAGGTTGCTCCTGTACTCCTCCCAGACCCCTGTACGTTTTGCTTTATTAAATAGGCTTCGTACCTTTTTCCTTAGGTCTGCGAGTTTCCTTGTCCACCAAGCGCAATTGCGCCTGTCTGCGGATACCCCCAAAGGGCAGCTGTCGTTGTACGCATTAATTATGGACCCGTTGAGCATGGTCAATCTGACCTCAATGCCCTGGCCCGTGGCGCTACTGTCAGTCTGCCCCTTCCTCTTCAACTCCTCATCTAGCCTCTCCTGGAAGGTACTCCAATTGGTCCTTCGAGGGTTACGTCTAGGAGGGAACAGCTTGACATCTGCCCTCAGCGTGAACCTTATGATTCTATGGTCCGACAGGGAGGGCTCCGTTGAGACTCTCCACTGCGAGACCAGCCCTGTTGCAGGCTCATTGCTGAGGGTGATGTCCAGCACCTCTCTCCTGCTTATCGTTATGAATGTAGGTTCACACCCTACATTCTCTATCGCTAAATTACTACCTACTAGATATTCTAAAAGGGACTCACCTCTCGCGTTGCAGTCGGTGCTGCCCCATTCCGTGTGGTGGGCGTTCGCGTCGCAGCCGATGATGAGGGGGAGCTTGTGCAGCCTACAATGCTCCACCAGCCTTCCCACCGCCTCCGGGGGTGCCGTTGCTGCCTCTCCCGGAAAGTATGCCGAGGCTAGGACGAAGTCTTTGCCCTCACTGTCTCTAGCCTGCACCGCCACCAAGTCCTGTGTCAGAAACTCTGAAATGCAAAAGAAATCAATATTGCTTCTGACGACTATACACGCCCTAGGCCTCTCGCTAGAGAGGTCCCAGATTACCTTATTTGTCTCGGTCTTGAGGCCCTTTACCTCTCCTTTGTATATCCAAGGCTCTTGGATTAGCAGCGTGCCCAGTTTCTCCGCCGTGAACCTGCTTGTTATGACAGCTGAGGCTGCCGCCGCATGATGCAGGTTCACTTGGGCAATTTCCATGTTGTCGGCCATCATAAATTGGGCTCGAGGAGGGAAAGATCCTCGACCCCGCCGTCAACCGCGCTGCTGTCGATTGAGCCACCAAGTCCGTCTAGGAGCTCTTGTGTTGAGGGTAGCCCCATGCTCCGGCCATCATCGGGGACGTCGTTTGTCGGTCCTGGCACTGCCTGTCCAGCTCTGCTCACGCAGGGCTGCTCCGCCGACACGTCCACCTCCATCATCGCATCCTCTTGGGCGGATACCGGCACTGCCTGGCTAACGACGCCTTTATCATGTGGAGGCGCGGGCGTCTTGGCTTCTTTGCTCCCGGTGTCAGCAGGCTTGTAGGGCCGCATGACGACCGTGCTATACCTGTAAAACAGGCGGAAGCTCGCGGCCCGGACGTACTTGTACGACTCGTCGTCGATGTATACATTCAGCCTCCATCCCTCCATATCGCCTAACTTCTCCTTCTTGCTGCTGGCAACACACCATGCCGAGATACTGAGCCCCCTGTTCTGGTTCCTCACCAGGCTCAGGGCGTACCCGTAGGACCTGTCCCCACTCCGAGGGAGGAAAACCGTCATGCTGTGCATGATTGGCACGTCCTCCACCCTCTTCGCGCAGAGGACAGGGCCCGTCCAGCCTCCCAGCTTTGGAGCGTGCTCTTTCAGCCAGTCGACGGACGACTCGTCATAGCAGTCTACCTGCATCATGCCTCCCCTGAAGTCAATACCAAGGAAAGACGCCGTGTATTCGACTCCTCCACACACCTCGTCCATGAGGATGTCCTGCAGCACGGTGAGCTGCTCCGGGTTTAGCGATTCCGCCGGGTATTTGAGAGGCAGAACAGCCATGCGAATGCCCCTAACAGCATCCGCATACCCACGCCGCCCCTCTTCCACCCGGTGAGGAGCCGGTCCAGAATGTTGGCCCCCAGGTGCTTTCTCGTCTGTGCCCCTCACCCTCTTGGATCGTGGGGGCTCCTGTGGCGTGATTTGGCCGCTTTTCCGTTTTTCGGCCTGGGCGCTTGTGCCTGCGGGCAATGCCCTGCTGTCGCCCCGCCGCACGGACAGCGTAGTGCTGACCGGGCCACGGCCGCCGCTGCCGCTGCCCTGCGCGCGAGCTGGCACATTGTGGTCGCGTCTAGTCGCCGGGTTGACGTTACTCCTTTGGCTCTTGCTCCTGGCTAGAGCCTCCGCCTCCTCCGGGGTTTTCCCATCATGTAGGTGGCGTAGGTACCACCTCATGGTGGAGCCACTCATTCCTCTCCTACGTGGATCCCCACCCCCGCCGGGTTGGCCAGCTTCTGGGAGGGGGCGTTGCCCACCTCTCCTGCGCCTTCTTCTCCTTCTCCTCTTGGCGCCGTCAGGCTCTGCCCGACTCGATTCACCAGAGGCCGACCCACTGCACCCTCCGGCAGGGGATTTGCCGATGCTCCTAGGTACTGCTTCAGCTCCAGGCGTACCCCCCAGGTGAGCTCCGCTGCCAGAGGGCACGTCGTCGTCATCCTCCCTGGCGTGCTCCTCGACCAGCGAGCGCTCCTCAGGCGTGAGATCGTCAAAGTATTTAGGCTTGCGCCTGGCACCTCGACCCCCTTGCCTTCCGCTGCTACAGTTTCCTTCTCCGTATCCGCTACCGTTGTCCTCTGTCGTTGGCCTTTGTCCGTCATCAAATCCGGTTTTGTTGTTGTTATTTTTTGTTTTTGGTCGTTCATCTTGTTCGTACGACCCTTGGCTCAACAAGGTGAGCTGTCGGGTCTATAGTCTATATGGGGAACGGGAAGGTCCGCCACACCAGAGCCCCTTGGCGTGGTAAGGCCACCGTTACTTCCCAATTCGGCCCGGTGTTGGGAAGGCTCCGTTAAAATACAGCCGAATTTACCTCCTGGCTGCAAATCATCCAATGGGCACGGGTCGCATGACACCCTGGATTAGGAGGTGGTAGACCTTGGTCGTCGCACGCATGCAGCTCCCGACAACCCGCCTGAATAGCGCTAGTCAGCACTGTCCATACCGGTTGGGGGGCGCCGAGTATGCCTTGCGACTAAGCCTCTACACCACGGCAAGGTGCCTACCAAGGTAGAGGATGTCTATGGATAGGTACGCACA